>CM076574.1:272505798-272962683 GCA_034641835.2 Pinus albicaulis
TTTCCCAGAAGTTGTGTAAGAGGAAAGTATACCCGAGGTAACCACAAAACCAATCTTTAGATGCGTAATCTAGCCAATCTGCATCCAGAGAGGGCTCTCTCTTTATGATTTATCTTTGTTTTTGAATGATTTTAGGCTAGTTAGAGATTCAAAGTTTGTTTTGGGAAATTGGTGGAATCCACAAACTAAGGGCAAGGTTGAGGGCTTTCAGTCCATTGGGCTATGGAGTCTAAGGATGGCTTTACTGGATTTCTTTTCTGAACACAAGATGGTATTACAGGGCAAGATAGCTAGACAGAGAACAATCCTTAAAATTTAAAGTGGAAGGGATGATCCTGAAGGGATGAAAGGCAACTAAGAATCTTTCACCATGTTCAGAAGAAAGAAGTGAAATGACTACAAACAAAGAGCAATGAAGGATTCTTTATTATAGTAATCAACAATGTTTAAATTAGCAAAGCAGGAGAATTTAAGAATTCATGCTTATAGCTAATTTAGAAGAAAACATTAAGAACAATCACATTTGAAAACAAAGTACAATTAAGCAAATTCTGTTTCAATCTTTTATGTAAATTATTCAGAAATGGATATGATGGTATTAAAAACTAATATAAAATTTCAGACAAAAGGTAGAAACACTTATTGAACTGTAGTCCAACACATGAATCCTGCAACAAGTCCAGTGCTTTCAAATCGTCATCCAGCAAGCCACAAGTAAATTTCTCCAAAAGCTTTTATTCCGAAAATCTCAATGTTACAGCAGAGTAATAGAATCCACCCTTCAAAACTCTATTTGAAGGCTTATTTATACAAAAATAATCTTAACAATCTTACTCTATCCTAGCCAAGAATTCAGGCTGACTTAAAGAGCATTTACAACAAACAAGAGACACATGGTCTCGAAAATAGAATAATGAGTAACGGCTGATGTGCTGTTCCTTTCTTCATGGACGTGCTAAGGATAAGTGCTCTAAATAGGGCTTTGTGATGTCCTTTGCGTATTCCTTTGACTTATTGAATACTTTTACTTCTCACGGATACTCTTTACTCTTTCATCTGATACTCTTTCATCTGATACTCTTTTTTTACCATTTACTTAATAGTAAAGATAAACTTTTGTCCTGACAACATTTTTACAAAATTTCCATCATTTCCTTCCACCACTGATCATCTGGTATCATTGTTCTTCTGAGCTTCCTTAAAGTTTCATCGGCTTCGGTAAGTTTATAAAAAGTGGGCTCGTTCGGAAATAGATACTTTAACTCATGTTCCAGATAAAACAGATTTCTCACTTTTTCATAAATACTCTTCCCAGTTGGTACTGTAGGTTCTGATGAGCTAGTAGAACCTATACTAGTAGAACTTACAACTATATGTTTAGCATGAGCTTTGATTCTTTTCTCATAAGTTTCCAAGTCTACTATTTGATCCTCGGTGAGCATGGGACTTGGCAAATCACTGTCCAGCAGAGCTTGAAATTTTTCTCTGAAAACGTTGATGTCGACCAAAATATCATTACACTTTCTTTCTAGATTTTGCATGAAAGTTCTTTTTGTAAAAATCCTCTTTGCCTCCAAAACTACACCTGTTCTGTCATCAATTCCTAGCAATGCTAGTTGTTGTTTTGTTCTTGAATTCAAAAACTGAATGAGCTGCTGGGCTAGCTCTGGCTTACCTCTTAATTCATGTCTAGTTTTGTTTATTTCCTCCCCGTTTTATCTTGACGCAACTTGGCTCGTTCAAAAATATTTGAATGAAGGCCAAACATCTCTTATTAAAATTAATGATGTTGTCCTCAAAGAATATCATTTATTTCATTCGCCCTTATTTCCGCTGTAAGACTTTTTAAGCAGCCTCAACCAATTTTTCCAACCTTTTTATTTCTCTGAGGTTGTCAGCTACTGTCTTTTTGGATGTGTCATATTTTCTCTCCAATTTTGTTAATTGTAATTTTACTTCTTGGAGTTCTGTGACCTTTAGCTGCAAACTCTCCATTTGTTTAATTAAATCATCAGAATTCAAATTAGAAATATTCACCTGAGATGACTGTTCCTGTTGTCCTGTAGTACCTGCTGCTGAAGCCTGTTTGAGAATTTCCTGTTCCTGCAATGCCTTTTCCAGCTCCTTCTCGGTTTCATTTAGTCGCTCTGTCAAGTTTAAGAGCAGCTCCATCATTTCTTCTTGTGAATTTCCTTTTATTATTTCCTGTGTCTGGGGGTGCCTTGAGGCTGGTATTTTCAACTGTTTTCTCAGTGCAGCTATATCATCCTCTTTCTTTTTTATCAGTGCCTCAATACCTTTAGTGTCTTTGGGATTGTGTCCCAAACTAATAATGATCTCTTCTAGAGACTTTATTCTATTGTCCTTGGCCTGTGAGGAGGCCCTTTCAATTTTCAATGTTGTAGCAGTATTATTCAAGGAATCTTGTAGTGTTAAAGCCGCCATGGCTTTGTTGGTGAGAGTGGAATAAACCATTTCCCATGTTTGCCTATGAAGCTCTATCTGATCCAAGGGATGGATATCCTTTGCTAACACTTCAAAATTGGTTCTGATGTAATCTGTTGCTGAAGTTGGCTTTGGCCCTTTAGCTTTGAAGTGGCTCATTTGCATTTTACCTTGTGAAAGATCAAATGCTGACATCAACCTTTGCTGATTGTGAGGAGCCATCTTCATATACTGATCATAGACCTTCATTTTTAATGGTTCATTCCTTGTTTTGATATCAATGAAGGTTTTCTTTATGTCTCCAGTACCTGTCTTGGGTGGTCTGAAAGAAGATATTTCAGTGCTCAGTTGCTTTTGTATCCCTTTTTGGCTTATATTTGTTTCACTTGTTGTACCTGTTTGCTGACTATCTTCCCTGCCATCATCAAATATTTCATCTATGATCTCTACATCTGGAGGTAGATCAGATTTATGTTTTTTAGCTTGATGGACTTGTGGGGCTCCTTTTGAAGGTGTGGTATCTGGAGCTGACCTCTTTTTCCCTATTTCCACATTCAGTGGAGTTTGCATCTCCGGAGCTTGGATTTGCTTTGCTGGTGTTTGAGAAGCTTTAGATTGTTCTGGTGTTTTGGAACTCTGTGATTTTTCTGCCATGACCAGGGTTTCAATGACCTGAACTATAGGTTCTTTTCCTTTACCTTTAGGCTCTGCTGTTACTGCTGGGCTGTCTTCCTGTATAGCTTGTTGTAGAGTGGCTGTTGAAGATGTGCCGATATAGGGTACCTGCATTTGATCATATGTTTCTAGGTCAAATTTCTTCTCAGCATCTTTCATAAGTTTATTCAATTTGTCAGCTCCACTTCCCTCTTCAACAAGTGTTCCTTTAACCCATTCATCTTGATTTGCATACTGTTCTATGTCAGGAATTCTGTGATGTATATAAGGAGATGACTTATTTTTAACCTTCTTTCACAAATGAAACCAAAGGGGTCATAAGGGACCCAACGGAAAGATGTCTGGAATTTTCTCTCTAATATAAGTTCTGCATCTCTCTCAGCTTCTCTAGAATTGCAAATGAAAGGACCTAACTGGCTTTTGATCCTTAACTGTGCTTTCTTCTTTACA
Source organism: Pinus albicaulis (assembly GCA_034641835.2). Classification (NCBI taxonomy): domain Eukaryota; kingdom Viridiplantae; phylum Streptophyta; class Pinopsida; order Pinales; family Pinaceae; genus Pinus; species Pinus albicaulis. Next base: position 272,509,369 of record CM076574.1, read on the forward strand.
TTGCAGAAATGGATTACATCCGAGTTATTCATCTGTCTAAAGTATTCCAAAGCAAAAATTCTCATTGGTACATATCTGGGTAACTTGAATGGATGTAATTCACATCCATAAATCCTGATAACTGTATGGTTTTGGTACAAGTACCAATCCCCAAATTTGTAACTTTTTGACAATTGCAGGGTCTTTCTTATCTCAGTACTAAGCCTGGGGGGAGAAACTCCTGTTAACAAGGTTGTAGCAGGATGTACAAACTGATCAATGAATTCTGAATAAGAGTAGGGAGAATCAGAGGACAAATGAATGACGGGGGACCAAAAAATAACAGACCTGGGATTACCTTTAGCATCAAGTTTCTGAACAGGGAAAGGGAATTTGTCTGAGTGATAGAAAATTATGAGGTGATAGATAACTGAGGAGTACTTGAAAACCTTTTCATCGTCTAGCCTTAAAAATTGATCATGGATTTTGTTGGCAATGAAGGAAGCATAGTCATACTTGATCTCAGGAGGCTGCCCAGGGGTAAAGATAGATAGCAAAGCCAGAGTTATCTCGTCAACATACTCACTGGTATTGAATCCTAAGACAAAGGATATTACATTCACAATAAGCCTTCCCAATTGATTGAAAAAGTAAAAACCATAGGGGGGAGTCCCTTTTGGCTGATGCTAAGGTAACATGAAGTACTGACACATTGCTTTCAATTTCTCTGGAGTTAACAGTCTGGTTTTCTCAATTAGCCCTTCCATGGATAGAGGTGCTAATTCTTGTTCTGGCTCAAATTGTAACATAGCATTGATAGCTTGAGGTGTTATAGGGAACAAAACACTTTGATCAGGAGCTAATACAGCTCTTTGTGTGGGATCATAATTTGCATGACAATAATGAATGATTTCAGGGAAAACGTGGACTGTAGGAATGAAATACCTTGGGAGATTGGATTCCCACAATCCTATAAGATCTTGCCCCTTTGAGTATTCGTCTCTGCAGCGACAGAAACTCAAACGGGGACTTTCATCGAAATGCAGGTCTTTTATTTGGAAATCTTCATCTATGAGAGGCAAGTAGTCTAAATCTCGGTGAGGAGCGTTCAAAGGAGTGACATTTAGTGCAGTCGGGGCCTCCATTTTGGTTCTTGTGGATTCAAAATGGAGGTTTTCAGTTTTACTTGCAGACCGGACGGGATATCTGATAAAAGAGGAAATTGGGACAAATTGCAGGTTTGGGAAGCAAATTTACAGGTTTCAACTTTTCAATGAGGACTCAGAGAGGACTTTCAAACACTTTTTCAGAGAAAAACACAAGAAACCAAGCTTAACTTGCAGTCTGGGCGCGGAATGATAAATACCTGTTTTTGGATGGAAACTGGTTCTTTAACAGGTAATGGACAATGGCAGGGACGTTCTTCAACACGGGCGCAGCGGAATTTCTGAGTAATTTGGTGTATTTGCAGCGAATTTTGAAATTTACAGCGGGAGCTTAGTCTCTTTCGAAAACCAAAATAACTGAAAAAAAACGCGAAAAATGGCTTAAAAACAAGTCAAAAGGGTTTTTGTCGTTTTCGAGGTGATGATGTCATTTGACGTTCGGGGTGACGTAAGGGAGTGGGGCCGGAGGTATTCGATAAGCGGTAAGCGGTGAGCCCGCACCGCTTATGGAGGAAGGCGGTAAAAATCGCAATGGCAGCGATTCCACAGGATGCTTGCCATGTGGAATGCTGAATAGTCAAACCCGCCCACTCCCCGCTGGCTAAAAAACTCACACGCGATGGGCAGCGGGATTGATCGGGACCGTTGATCAACGGAGGAATGATCTGACGGCTGGAGGAAAGGGAAACTTGTGCGGTTTCGAAAGTGGGCCCGTCGAGGTTTAAACAAGTTTTGACATGTAATCTAATCACCCCGGGGAGAGGCTAATAGGCGAGAATGGTTGTTAATTAGTCCAAATGACTAATTAACCCCGTGAATTTATAAAATGAATTGCGGCGGGGTTTGGCCATGTGGAATGCCACGTGGAATGCTGAGTATGGTGGCGCGGGATTCAGTCGTAATCTTTTCTTGTTTTTGGTGTTAAACACATATGTTATGTGTTTAACGTTTTTCTTCATATATTTTATTATACGATGAATAAATTAATATAATTAATTCATCATAGGGGCGGAATGTATATATAAGGTTAGAGTTTTACCAAAGGGATTTATAAAGCGGGGTATTTAAATGTGCGGGACTATATATGCTTTGGTAAAACATTATAATAAGAGGGTTTCGGGGATATTTATTAGAAAAGGGAGTTATATACATAGGAAAAAGGGATTTCACTAGGGATTTAATATAATAGAGTTAGGTGTTAGCATGAAAAAGGACAAGGAAAATCAAAACATCTTTGTATATCTAAGAAAGTGAAAACTTTATGAAGTAAATTGCACATTTTTATCTTCAACACTTAAACTTAGAATAACAAGTTGTTTTGAGGAATTTTATGGAATGTTGCATCAGTTTCCTAAGTAAAATAGGATTTTACTTAGGAAAAGTTAAAAATGGAAGATAATCAATGATGGATTATTTCAAGTGCTTAGGTATTTTGATCATTAGGCCGAGGGTCCGGTCCCTCCAGAAGTCAAGGAAATGCCTTGAGCCCCTTTGATCTCAAATTACCTTAGTACTTTTGGGGAAATTAGTAAAACTCTTGGGGGGAAAAATGATAAGGGAGGTTAATGAATTTGACTTTGCTTGCTGTGATTTTCCAGTGTATTTCCTGCTTTAGTACTTGTGATGAAAGTAAATGATTAACCAACATGTAGCAGCACCATTCATCAGATAACACTTTGCAGCACCATCTACCTACCCTATCTACTTAACACTACCATTTTGTCTTCTTTATTAGGGTGCATTTAGACTTGCAAACCCTTTTCAATATTTTCCTTTTTACATGATAGATCTATCTATTTCTACCCTTATTACATCCAAGGGCTCAGATTAAACTGTTGAGCACCTTTATTCACTCTACCTAGCTACTTATCTGCCAAGATTAAACTGTTTGGCTAGATATTTATTCTCTAATCTAAAACATGAAATTGAAATATGACTAAGCCAAGTTTAAACAGTTTGAATTATTCATGAATTGTGGCAAAAGTTTCACAAGCTGCACACAATTATTTTATTACAATAGATGAAAAAGTAGTGGCATTTAGACTTGCACACTTTCCTTGGTCTATTTTTGCTTGGGGTTCATTTCTTTCTCTTTTTGACCATTTTTATTCTTTTTACCCTTTGATTTTTCTTTTAGGGTATACCCTCTTTACATTTTTTTAAATTTTTTGATTTTTTTGGTTTTTTAAGAATATGGAACACCTTTGCTCAAGTAAGAAGGTTTGAACATATTCCACACTTCCATCAAGACAATCATGAAAGATGAAACCTATTGATATAGGAGGCTAACACTGGCTCCACTTGGGGATGGCTTTTCCTTGTGTAAAGTCAAGAACAGTAGATCAGATGCCTCAGAATGTCTTCAAACTGAAAGTAAGGAATTTTCCTTCTTCTGGTAGCTTTATTTACATATGATAGTAAAACTTTTTTGGAACTTAGGGCCTTCACTTCGGGCTTCAATTCCAAGAAGTCACCATCCAATCCAAACTGCAGTAACAAAAATATAACAAGCAAACAATATATTATGTACAAGTTAGGAACATTTAATCATTCTAGTAAATTGGATCAAAATAATGCTTAAGCATTCGACCATTGACTGGTCCTTCTTCAACTTCTGAATTGTCCAAGTCCTTCAAAAAATAAGTATTGTTTCCCTGCAAGGCATGGATGATATAAGGCCCTTTCCACAAAAAATCAAACTTCCCATGTTTCCCTTTTTCTTCTCTTCTAGAATCCCATCTTAGGACCTTGTCTCCTAATTGAAAATCCTCTGCTTTAGTCCTTTTATCAAACGTTTTCTTTAGCTTTTCCTGTAAGACTTGTGATCTTTGGTATACCTCTTCTCTGGTTTGTTGTAGGTGGATTGTCTGATTAATTCTTCTTTGAATGTCATTTGGCTCCACTTGAGCCTCTTGAAGTAATTTCATCACAGGGATTCCTAACGATGATGGGAATCTTGCTTCCAGGCCATAAACTAACTCATAAGGACTAGTCCCAATGGATTTCTTGGTTGTAAGTCCGTCTGCCCATAATGCATAGGTCAGTTTCTTATGCCAGTTCTTTTTATTCTCCTCCAACAATTTCTTAATGATATTGATCAAACTCTTATTGGAGGATTCTGCTAGTCCATTACCTTGGGGGTAATATGCTGTTGAATGGCCTAGAGTAATATGATATTTATGGCAGAAATTTATCATTTTCTTTGATTTAAATGCAGCAGCATTGTCTGTTATAATCTTTTCTGGACATCCGAATCTTGAAAGTATGTTGGTTTCAAGAAACCCTATGATTACAGAATCATTGGACTGTCTACATGGGATGGCTTCAATCCATTTGGTGAAATAGTCTGTAGCAGTTAAAATCCATCTATGTTGTCCCGAAGAAGGGGGGTGAATCTCTCCAATAAAATCTAAACCCCATTGTTGAAAGGGTCTCTCTGTGGAAACTGGTTTTAAAGGCAGAGGTAACAACTTTCTTTTACCCTCAAATATCTGACATTTGTGACAATTTGTTACAAATTTCTTTACATCAGAAAATAATGTTGGCCAGTAAAAACCAGCCCTTAAGATTTTGTCTGCAGTAGATTTCCAGTAAAGATGTCCTCCACAATCCCCTGCATGAAATTCATTAAGCACTTTATCAGCTTCATCTTTTAAGAGACAATTCAATAAAATTCCTTCATGATTCTTCCAAAATAAAGTGCTATCTAAAATACAATATTTCGAAGATGTCATCTTTAAAAATCTTTGCTTAGTTCTGGACAACCCTGGAGGAGCTTGCAGGTTTAAAAGAACATGAATTATATCAGTATACCAGGGTGAATCTAAGAAAGCTTGACTGATCTGGGGAGTCGCCATCTCCTGCTCGTTATCCAGCTCATTGATATCTAAGGCTTGGCAATTGGTTTCTGTCATAAGTTGTGCTAAGCCTTGGCCTTTTATCAGTTTGGTTGGCTTGATTTCAATATCATATTCCAAAATGGTAGCTATCCACTTACCTCGTTTACCTTCAATGCCATCTTGAGTCAAAATATCTTTAACTACTGCATTGGGCACATATGCTATCACATGAGAATATAATATGTAAACTCTAAAATCTTTGATTGCTTTTACCAATGCAAAAGCCTCTTTTTCCATAATATTGTACTTTAGAGGTGCATCCCTCAGTGCTTTACTAAAAAATGCTATTGGCTTTTCACACCCTTGGTCATCTTTTTGAAGTAAAACAGCTGCAACGGTATGTTCAGAAGCAAATGAAAAAATAATAAAGTCTCTATCAAATTTAGGACTGGTCAAAACTGGTGTCCTTGTTAAAGCCATCTTAATTTCCTCGAATGATTGCTTGGCTTCTACAGTCCAGTCAATGCTTGAATCTTTTCTCAACATGTTAGTTAGTAATCTAAGTAACTCTGCTAGACTAGAAATAAATCTTCTCAAGAAGTTGATTTTTCCTATAAATGCTTGCAATTCTTTTATATTTCTGGGGTGGGGTATTTGCAAAATTGCTTGAATTCTTTCTGGATCAATCCTAATGCCATCTTTAGAAATGATATGTCCTAAAAGCTTTCCTTCTTCCAAACCAAACAATGACTTCTTAGGGTTTAAAGAAATTCCATATTTTCTGCACTTTATAAATACTTGCCTTAGGTGACCTAAATGTTCTTGATCCGTTTTAGAGAAAACGGTCAAATCATCTAAGTAAATAACCAGAAAATCATGTATCTCTTTAGCAAAAGCAATGTCCATCGCTCTTTGAAAGGTAGCTCCTGCATTCTTAAGTCCAAATGGCATTTTGACATATTTAAACGTACCCCATGGTGTGGTAAATGCTGTTTTATCCTGATCATCAGGATGAACCAGAATCTGGTTGTACCCTGAAAATCCATCCAGTAGTGATATTCTCGAAGATCCCACTAACCTTTGCAGAATGTGATCCATTTTAGGTAGAGGATAGTTGTCTTTTAAAGAAACTTTATTCAAATTCCTTAAATCAACACACAGTCTGATTTCTCCTGTCTTTTTTCTGGTTGGTACTAGGTTAGAAACCCATTCTGAAAATCTGATAGGAGATATAATCCCCGCTTCAAACATTCTTTTGATTTCCTTTTCAATTGAGGGTAATAAAACAGGATTAATTCTCCTAAGCTTTTGTTTAAAAGGTTTCTGGTCTGGTTTCAAAGGTATAGTATGTTGAATGATGGATGTATCATAAGATTTGAGGTCTTCATAACTCCAAGCAAAGACGTCCTGGAATTCTTTTAATAGTTCAACATATTTTACCTTCTGATTTTTTGGAAGAGATTTAGACAACTTAACAATTTTTGGATGTTCTGGTGTTCCTAAGTTGCATTCCTCCATATCGGCTTTAACAGGTTCGATTTTAGGTCTGAATGGAATATCATTTGAGTCAAATAGATCTTCCAAAGGTGTTAATCCTTTGGGTAATTGATTATCTTTTAAATTGATGATTTCTGTTTCATCTACGACCTCATCAAATTCCATTTGTTTCAAATTTTGCATGTCTTTTTCAGTGAATGCGGTTGGATGCAGCATATGAATTGCATTTTTTCTTGAAATTTCCATTTTTTGTTCTTTTTCTAGATCAATTTTATCAGCAGTCATGTCTTCATCTATATTACAGTTAGAAAACTCATTCTGAAGTGTCATAAAACTATTGATTTGATGGTTATTCACAAATACTTGCCAATTCAAAACATTGTCGGGTATTGCAGGCCTGTGTCTTATCTCAGCTGAAAACTGATGATTAGGATCAAAAGGCAACTTACATGTACTAGCAAACATTGCTAAACCGTGAGCATGCAAGTTTTGTTTCCTGGGAATCTTGGCAAGTTGAGCTTGTAGAAATGTGTTGAGAATCTCAACAACTGTCTCTCGGTATTGTTTTAGTCTCATGTCCTTTGTTGCACATTCTCCTTTAATTTGTTGGATAATTAGTTCAGAGTCGCCTATGATTGATACCCTAATGCCTCCTAACTTCTTGACATGTTTAAGCCCCAATAAAAGAGCTTCATACTCTGCCATGTTGTTAGTGCATTTGAAATTTAACCTATAAGAATGACCCTCTGCATGATTGTTCTCTACATTGTGTAACCAAATTCCAGCTCCTGCACCTAGTCTGTTTACTGAGCCATCAAACTCTAAATGCCATAGAATTTCATGTTCGTAATCTTCATCAATTGTTTTAATAGATTTTCTGACAAGAGCTAGTTGTTTAGTTGTTTTAGGTTTTTCTTGGTCATCTGGTGTTTCTTTGTTTTCAGATATTTCTTCAATTTTGACAGTGGTTTTGTTTATGATTTCCTTTTCAGGAGCTCCTATTTCAGTAGGAAGATCCGACTCAGCATTGTATAAAATAAAAGAATCCATGTCAGAATGTACAGAATAAACCGGGAAGTTTTCAGGCTTCTCATGGCTACTCACTAAGTACTTCATCAAAGTTTCTCTATATAATCTTTTAGGCTGACCAAATACTAAAATAGTTGCATAAGACATATCTAATTGAATAGATCCTCCGAGTTTAGCACCCCAAGACCTAGACAATAACATACCATATTTGGGTGGAATATCAGCGACTACTATGTCCATTAAAACAGACTTAGCAGGGTATTGGACCAAAGTGACACACAGATCTTTAATTAAACCTAAACATTTTACCTGACTGGAATCAAATGAAAACAAATCTTTGTATGGTCTAGTAATATCTAGATTCAATCTTTCCATTACTGCTTTTGGCATCAAATTGTGAGATGCTCCCGAATCAAGCATTGCATTATGGAGTATCTTGTCATGAACATTCAGGCTTACATAAAATGGAGGAGTTCCCCCACTTTCTGGTTTGCCATTAACCTCAGGGCCAAAAAGAAGTTTGGGTTGATCATCAAGAATATTTACTGAATCATCCAATCCAGTAATATTAATGTTTAAAGATTTGGAAATCTGATTCCTATAGACATCATGTTTAGCCAATTCTGATAAAGGAACAGCTATCTTGAGTTTGCCTATTTCAGCTTCTAGATTAAAGGGTTTTTCTGTTTGAGCTTTAACGTTTTGCACAGTTGGATTTTCTCGGTCTACTGGATCTTCAATGTTTTTCTCTTTTTCATGAATGAAGTTTTGCTTTGAAGATGTTTCAGGACTAACTTCCACTGTTTCTTCTACAGTTCCTACTTGAGGAGATGTATTAGATTGCTGTTTGTAAATTAGTGGGTTGTCAGAGACATCTTCAATTATTGGATTTGAAAAACTAGGAGTTATCCTAGGCAAAATTTGTATTTGGGGAATGTTTTGTACAGGGGAAGTATTTTGTACAGGGGGAATGTTTTGTTTTCCTTTGACATTTTGTTTTGTGGTTTTCTGTTTATTTTTCTCGGGTACATCTATCCGTCTACTTCTCAAGTTGTACTGCTTATGAACCTCGTAGATTGCTGTGTCATATCCTTCTTTGAAATCAAAAGTCTCACCTGAATGAGTGTGGAATGCTTCAAGGATATGATTCTCTTGATCATCCTGAGATAGGAAGATTTCTGATTCATCTTTGTCCTCATTGACATTGTTTATTTCTACATCTTCTGTAGGTCCTTCCGAGGTCGAACCTTCAACAAAGTTTTCTTGGAAAGGTGGTCTAATGTTTTGATCAGGGATATTCTTTCCAATATTTTGGTTCAGATTCCTCCTAAAGTTTGGGTTTCTTGCAACATTCTGGTTATCAGTAGCAGACTTTCTTTCAATGGTTTCCACTCTATCACCTAATCTTTCCATACCTTTAATGATTACATCCAGCCTCTTTTCAAAAGCTGAAGGTTCTTCCTTCATAGGCATTCTTCTCTCTGCCCTATCTCTGGCTCGTTTTTCTATCAGATTTGCTTCTACGCTCACCACTATGCTTTGCATTTCCTCTAGTGTTTGTGGAGCTCTTTCCCTAAGAGAATAAGCTATTTCAGAGTCAAAACCGTCTGGGAATTTGACCAACACGTTATTAGGTGGGGGTCTTAGATTCAGAGGAACCGCATGATATGATTCATTAAATCTAATGATGTAATCTAGTACGGTTTCATTTGGTCTTCTTCTTAATTTTTCAAATTCTGATAAGATCTGGAGAGGATCTTTCTTTTTCTCCCATCTGTTCAAAAATGCCCTATACAAAGCTTCTAGTTCAGCAATACTGTTCGGGGTGAGAGCCCTAAACCAAGTTCTAACTTCTCCAGTAAGACTTTGTACAAAAATTCTCATACGGATATCATCAGTATCAATCTCATAAAACTCAAAGTAATCTGTCATCCTTTTGGTGTGTTGTTGAAGCTGTGTAGGTGCCTGATCCGTCAAAAGGTGTGATCTTACTTTGGTAGTCTGGTGGTAAAGCTGGAGGGTTGGCTGGTAATATTAAAGGGGCATATCGATTGGCCATTGGAAGATAAAGTGGAGTAACAAGAGTAGCCGGTCTAGTAGGAGGAGATGGAGGTCTGACAGGTGGAGATGAAGGTCTGACAGGTGGAGATGGAGGTCTGACAGGTGTTTGAAAAGTGGCTGAGTTCGGAGATGCTTCAGTTATTACAGAAATGTTTGAGCTTTCTTCAAAGGCTTGCTCAGATTGAATGGAGTTATGAAATTCTCTGTCAAGATGATGCGAAACAAATCTATATTGCAATTCTTCAATGAACCAAGGATCTGGAATCAACCTAGATAATTCAGTCTCAGAAAAATTTACAAACAAAGATGTTTCAAATCTTGCGTCAAAAGGAACGTCGTCAATATAAATAATTTTTACAGGACAAGATGCAGATCTAGAGAGTGGTCTAGAACTACCTGTACTTTCCTGACTTCCTCTTTCAGAACTTTCTTGACTTCCTTGTCTTCTAAGAATCCTAGGGATCAGATTTGGATTTTCAAAAATTGGTGGTGGATTTGGGTCAGGGTTTGACCTAGTATGTCGAATCCTTTCTGAAGCCAGTTTTCTTAGAATATGTGTTTTTGAATTTTGGGTTTTACTTGAAAAATAAATACAACTTCTACAAATTCTTTAAGAAATACAGATATGTGATTAAGATTTCCTCAAAGATCTGTTTAAACTAGAGATTCTGATTGAAAAATTTGAAACTAAGATTCAATTTATAAGCTAAATCAAAGATAGACTGAAACAGCATTTATTTACTTTTGCAATTGCATAGCAAAAGCAATTTCAAAGGCTTCCTGGCTGATTTTCAGACTCTGTCTGTAGATTATAAATCAAACAATAGTATCAATAAAATGATTCATTCCCCAGTATGGTCGCCACTATGTTATCACTCAGGTTTTCCTAGAAGTTGTGTAAGAGGAAAGTATACCCGAGGTAACCACAAACCAACCTTTTAGATGCAGAATCTAGCCAATCTGCATCCAGAGAGGGCTCTTTCTTTATGATTTATCTTTGTTTTTGAATGATTTTAGGCTAGTTATAGATTCAAAGTTTGTTTTGGGAAATTGGTGGAATCCACAAACTAAGGGCAAGGTTGAGGGCTTTCAGTCCATTGGGCTATGGAGTCTAAGGATGGCTTTACTGGATTTCTTTTCTGAACACAAGATGGTATTACAGCGCAAGATAGCTAGACAGAGAACAATCCTTAAAATTTAAAGTGGATGGATGGTCTTGAAGGGATGAAAGGCAACTAAGAATCTTTCACCATATTCAAGAGGAAGAAGAGAAATGATTACAAGCAAAGAGCAATGAAGGGTTCTTTGTTACAGTAATCAACAATATTGAATCAGCAAAACATGAGCAATTAAGAATTCATGCTTATAACTAATCCAGAAGAAAACATCGAGAATAATCACATTTGAAAACAGAGTACAATTAAGCAAATTCCGTTTCAATCCTTTATGTAAACTATTCAGAAACGGATATGATGATAACATAAACTAATATAAAATTTAAACACAAGGGTTGGAAAACTTATTGAACTGAAGTCCAACACATGAATCCTGCAACAAGTCCAGTGCTTCAAAACGTCATCCAGTAAGCCACAAGTAAATTTGTCCAAAAGCTTTTATTCCGAAAACCTCAATGTTACAGCAGAGTAATAGAATCCACCCTTCAAAACTCTCTTTGAAGGCTTATTTATACAAAAATAATCTTAAAAATCTTACTCTATCCTAGCCAATAATTCAGGCTGACTTAAAGCGTATTTATAACAAACAAGAGACACATGGTCTCGAAAATAGAATAATGAGTAACGGCTGATGTGCTGTTCCTTTCTTCATGGACGTGCTAAGGATAAGTGCTCTAAATAGGGCTTTGTGCTGTCCTTTGTGTATTCCTTTGACTTGTTGAATACTTTTACTTCTCACGGATACTCTTTACTCTTTCATCTGATACTCTTTTTTCTGATACTCTTTTTTCTGATACTCTTTTTTTTTATCATTTACTTGATAGTAAAGATAAACTTTTGTCCTGACAACATTTTTACAAAATTTCCATCATTTCCTTCCACCACTGATCATCTGGTATCATTGTTCTTCTGAGCTTCCTTAAAGTTTCATCGGCTTCAGTAAGTTTATAAAAAGTGGGCTCGTTCTAAAATAGATACTTTAACTCATGTTCCAGATGAAACAGATTTCTCACTTTTTCATAAATACTCTTCCCAGTTGGTACTGTAGGTTCTGATGAGCTAGTAGAACCTATACTAGTAGAACTTACAGCTATATGTTTAGCATGAGCTTTGATTCTTTTCTCATAAGTTTCCAAGTCTACTATTTGATCCTCGGTGAGCATGGGACTTGGAAAATCACTGTCCAGCAGAGCTTGAAATTTTTCTCTGAAAACGTTGATGTCGACCAAAATATCATTACACTTTCTTTCTAGATTTTGCATGAAAGTTCTTTTTGTAAAAATTCTCTTTGCCTCCAAAACTACACCTGTTCTGTCATCAATTCCTAGCAATGCTAGCTGTTGTTTTGTTCTTGAATTCAAAAACTGAATGAGCTGCTGGGCTAGCTCTGGCTTGCCTCTTAATTCATGTCTAGTTTTGTTTATTTCCTCCTGCGCTATCTTGACTAACTCATTCTGTTCAAAAATAGCTTGAATGGAAGGCCAAATATCTCTTATTAAATTAATGATGTTGTCCCAAAGAATATCATTTATTTCATTCAGAGGCTTTTCCAGTGTAAGATCTTTTTGCAAAGCCTCAACCAATTTTTCCAACCTTTTTATTTCTCCGAGGTTGTCAGCTACTGTCTTTTTGGATGTGTCATATTTTCCCTCCAATTTTGTTAATTGTAATTTTACTTCTTGGAGTTCTGTGACCTTTAGCTGCAAACTCTCCATTTGTTTAATCAAATCATCAAAATTCAAATTAGAAATATTCACCTGAGATGATTGTTCCTGTTGTCCTGTAGTACCTGCTGCTGAAGCCTGTTTGAGAATTTCCTGTTCCTGCAATGCCTTTTCCAGCTCCTTCTCGGTTTCATTTAGTCGCTCTGTCAAGTTTCAGAGCAGCTCCATCATTTCTTCTTGTGAATTTCCTTTTATTATTTCCTGTGTCTGGGGGTGCCTTGAGGCTGGTATTTTCAACTGTTTTCTCAGTGCAGCTATATCATCCTCTTTCTTTTTTATCAGTGCCTCAATAACTTTAGTGTCTTTGGGATTGTGTCCCAAACCAATAATGATCTCTTCCAGAGACTTTATTCTATTGTCCTTGGCCTGTGAGGAGGCCCTTTCAATTTTCAATGTTGTAGCAGTATTATTCAAGGAATCTTGTAGTGTTAAAGCCGCCATGGCTTTGTTGGAGAGAGTGGAATAAACCATTTCCCCTGTTTGCCTATGAAGCTCTATCTGATCCAAGGGATGGATATCCTTTGCTAACACTTCAAAATTGGTTCTGATATAATCTGTTGCTGAAGTTGGCTTTGGCACTTTAGCTTTGAAGTGGCTCATTTGCATTTTACCTTGTGAAAGATCAAATGCTGACATCACCCTTTGCTGATTGTGAGGAGCCATCTTCATATACTGATCATAGACCTTCATTTTTAATGGTTCATTCCTTGTTTTGATATCAATGAAGGTTTTCTTTATGTCTCCAGTACCTGTCTTGGGCGGTCTGAAAGAAGATACTTCAGTGCTCAGTTGCTTTTGTATCCCTTTCCGGCTTATATTTGTTTCACTTGCTGTACCTGTTTGCTGACTATCTTCCCTGCCATCATCAAATATTTCATCTATGATCTCTACATCTGGAGGTGGATCAGATTTATGTTTTTTAGCTTGATAGACTTGTGGGGCTTCTTTTGAAGGTGTGGTATCTGGAGCTGACCTCTTTTTCCCTATTTCCACATTTCAGTGGAGTTTGCATCTCTGGAGCTTGGATTTGCTTTGCTGGTGTTTGAGAAGCTTTAGATTGTTCTGGTGTTTTGGAACTCTGTGATTTTTCTGCCATGACCAGGGTTTCAATGACCTGAACTATAGGTTCTTTTCCTTTACCCTTAGGCTCTGCTGTTACTGATGGGCTGTCTTCCTGTATAGCTTGTTGTAGAGTGGCTGTTGAAGATGTGCCAATATAGGGTACCTGCATTTGATCATATGTTTCTAGGTCAAATTTCTTCTCAGCATCCTTCATAAGTTTATTCAATTTGTCAGCTCCACTTCCCTCTTCAATAAGTGTTCCTTTAACCCATTCATCTTGATTTGCATACTGTTCTATGTCAGGAATTCTGTGATGTATATAAGGAGATGACTTATTTTTTAACCTTCTTTCACAAATGAAACCAAAGGGGTCATAAGGGACCCAACGGAAAGATGTCTGGAATTTTTTCTCTAATATAAGTTCCGCATCTCTCTCAGCTTCTCTAGAATTGCAAATGAAAGGACCTAACTGGCTTTTGATCCTTAACTGTGCTTTCTTCTTTACATTGCAGAAATGGATTACATCTGAGTTATTCATCTGTCTAAAGTATTCCAAAGCAAAAATTCTCATTGGTACATATCTCGGTAACTTGAATGGATGTAATTCACATCCATAAATCCTGATAACTGTATGGTTTTGGTACAAGTACCAATCCCCAACTTTGTAACTTTTTGACAATTGCGGGGTCTTTCTTATCTCAGTACTAAGCCTGGGGGGAGAAACTCCTGTTAACAAGGTTGTAGCAGGATGTACAAATTGATCAATGAATTCTGAATAAGAGTAGGGAGAATCAGAGGACAAATGAATGATGGGGGACCAAAAAATAACAGACCTGGGATTACCTTTAGCATCAAGTTTCTGAACAGGGAAAGGGAATTTGTCCGAGTGATAGAAAATTATGAGGTGATAGATAACTGAGGAGTACTTGAACACTTTTTCATCATCTAGCCTTAAAAATTGATCATGGATTTTGTTGGCAATGTAGGAAGCATAGTCATACTTAATCTCAGGAGGCTGTCCAGGGGTGAAGATAGATAGCAAAGCCAGAGTTATCTCGTCAACATACTCACTGGTATTGAATCCTAAGACAAAGGATATTACATTCACAATAAGCCTTCCCAATTGATTGAAAAAACAAAAACCATAGGGGGGAGTCCCTTTTGGCTGATGCTCAGGTAACATGAAGTACTGACACATTGCTTTCAATTTCTCTGGAGTTAACAGTCTGGTTTTCTCAATTAGCCCTTCCATGGATAGAGGTGCTAATTCTTGTTCGGGCTCAAATTGTAACATAGCATTGATAGCCTGAGGTGTTATAGGGAACAAAACACTTTGATCAGGAGCTAATACAGCTCTTTGTATGGGATCATAATTTGCATGACAATAATGAATGATTTCAGGGAAAACGTGAACTGTAGGAATGAAATACCTTGGGAGATTGGATTCCCACAACCCTATAAGATCTGGCCCCTTTGAGTATTCGTCTCTGCAGCGACAGAAACTCAAACGGGGACTTTCATCGAAATGCAGGTCTTTTATTTGGAAATCTTCATCTATGAGAGGCAAGTAGTATAGGTCTCGGTGAGGAGCATTCAAAGGAGTGACGTTTAGAGCAGTAGGGGCCTCCATTTTGGTTCTTGTGGATTCAAAATGGAGGTTTCAGTTTTTCTTGTAGACCGGACGGGATATCGGAAAAAAGAAGAAATTGGGACAAATTGCAGGTTTGGGAAGTAAATTCACAGGTTTTAACTCTTCAATGAGGACTCAGAGAGGATTTTTAACCACTTTTTCAGAGAAAAACACAAGAAACTAAGCTTAACTTGCAGTCGGGGTGCGGAATGATAAATACCTGTTTTTTAATGAAAACTGGTTCTTCAACAGGTAATGGATAATGGCAGGAATGTTCTTCAACACGGGCGCAGCGGAATTTCTGAGTAATTTGGTGTATTTGCAGTGAATTTTGAAATTTGCAGCGGGAGCTTAGTCTCTTTCGAAAACCAAAATAACTAAAAAAAACGCGAAAAATGGCTTAAAAACAAGTCAAAAGGGTTTTTGTCGTTTTCGAGGCGATGACGTCATTCGACGTACGGGGTGACGTAAGGGAGTGGGACCGGCGGTATTTGATAAGCGGTAAGCGGTGAGCCCGCACCGATTATGGAGGAAGGCGGTAAAAATCGCAATGGCAGCGATTCCACAGGCTGCTTGCCACGTGGAATGCTGAATAGTCAAACCCGCTCATTCCCCGCTGGCTAAAAAACTCACATGCGATGGGTAGCGGGATTGATCGGGACCGTTAATCAATGGAGGAATGATCTGACGGCTGGAGGAAAGGGAAACTTGTGCGGTTTGGAAAGTGGGCCCGTCGAGGTTTAAATAAGCTTTGACGTGTAATTTAATCACCCCGGGGAGAAGCTAATAGGCGGGAATGGTTGTTAATTAGTCCAAATGACTAATTAACCCCGTGAATTTTATAAAATGATTTGCGGCGGGGTTTGGCCATGTGGAATACCACGTGGAATGCTGAGTATGGTGGCGCGGGATTCAGTCGTAATCTTTTTTTTTTTTTTTTGGTGTTAAACACATATGTTATGTGTTTAACGCTTTTCTTCATATATTTTATTATACGATGAATAAATTAATATAATTAATTCATCATAGGGGCGGAATGTATATATAAGGTTAGAGTTTTACCAAAGGGTTTTATAAAGCGGGGTATTTAAATGTGCGGGACTATATATGCTTTGGTAAAACATTATAATAAGAGGGTTTTGGGGATATTTATTAGAAAAGGGAATTATATACATAGGAAAAAAGGGATTTCACTAGGGATTTAATACAATAGAGTTAGGTGTTAGCATGAAAAAGGACAAGGAAAATCAAAACATCTTTGTATATCTAAGAAAGTGAAAACTTATGAAGTAAATTGCACATTTTTATCTTCAACACTTAAACTTAGAATAACAAGTTGTTTTGAGGAATTTTATGGAATGTTGCATCAGTTTCCTAAGTAAAATAGAATTTTACTTAGGAAAAGTTAAAATGGAAGATAATCAATGATGGATTATTTCAAGTGCTTAGGTCTTTTGATCATTAGGCCGAGGGTCCGGTCCCTCCAGAAGTCAAGGAAATGCCTTGAGCCCCTTTGATCTCAAATTACCTTAGTACTTTTGGGGAAATTAGTAAAACTCTTGAGGGGAAAAATGATGAGGATATGGGAAAAAAAATATGGTATGACACAATCTGTAACAAGAAAATTAAAAATAGTTATAGTACCAAAAGTGTCTTCAATCTGGAATCTTGCAGCAATCAATAGGAATTTAATTTGGCAACATAGCTTTTGGGAAGTGAGGGAAGGTATAACAACACTCTTTTGGGAATATTCATGGCAACAAAGAGAAAAAATATTCAGTAGGCTTGATTTACGAGAACTCTTCCTGTTCACAAATACTCCAAATTCTAGATTAGTTAACAATTATTGGTGCCAACAACAGACTAGCCAGTGGAGAATATGGAAAGAGAAAGCCCATTAGCCAGAAGCACCATAAACGCAACAATGGAATAATCTTGAAAAAGAATTTAAAACAAGGAAATTGTCAATGCAATAGGAAGTGATATTCTTAGATGGGGTTATCAGACTAAAGGAATGTTCACCATACATGAGGGATATCATATTTAGTCTCAGAATATCAATAATAATGAAAGATCGATATGGAGGAAAATATGGGCAATAAAGCATTGGCCAAAAGTACAATATTTCCTCTGGCTATTAAGTCATCGGAAAATTCTTACATGGGACAAACTGTAGAAGCGAGGAATGTATGGGCCATCCTTTTGTTACATGTGTAGAACAACAAATGAATCAATAGAACATCTCCTAAACACTTGCCCAACTGCCGAGATCCTCTCGAGTTGTATTGCAAGGACTTTCAGGAAAACAGACAAAGATAACACAAATATAAATGTAAGAATTAACAATTGGCGAAAATGAGGTTTTAAATGTGAAGTGTGGAATAGAGCATGGAAGTTATCTATCAGGTTTATCTTATGGGGCATATGGAAAGAAAGGAAACACCGTATATTTAGAGGAGACGAAAAAAAAATTAACCAAATATGGCAAAAGATGATTGAGAATATACAAGAAACAATTTTAGTGGAAAGATGGACAGAGGAAGATTGGAATACGGAAGGTATAGAAACTCAAATGCTAGCAAGATTAGATTTGAAACCTGAAATGCTATCTATTAACCTTCGGAAATATAAAACTCCTTGTCAAAATGTAGAGGATAGATGGAGGGTACCTCAGAACGGATTTATTAAACTCAATTATGATGGTGCATCAAAAGGGAATCTAGGACAAGTAGGAGTAGGAGGGATTTTTAGAAATTCTCGAGGGGAAGCTTCTCGAGTCTATGCTTTGGATTTGGGCTTTGCAACTAATAATGAAGCAGAATTAATAGCAGTAAAACAATGGTTATTGATAGAAAAAGGAGAAACTTATTAGCGACTTGTTGTAGAAGGAGACTCGACAATGGTCATAAGAGTTTTATGTAAATTACAACAAGGATCAACTTGGGAAAATATAAGTAAAATATGGAGACCGAAGAATTTAATTTAGGAAATAAGCTTATTGATCAAAGGAATCCAATATCTGATACCAATTCATTTTCGGAGAAAAGGTAATGAGGCAACAAATTACTTAGCAAATTGGGGTTGTAGTAATAATGAGCGACAATTGGATGTCATGCCAAGGGCTTGAATCTGGAATATTGAATTACACTCTCTCCATCTCATTCTAGATAGAGATTTAACTAGTAGCGAATATCCCCGATCGGGGTGCCACCTAATGGGAGATGGCAGCATGATGACTCCACGTGGTGGGCATGTTAGCTGACCACTAAGCTCTTCAATTAAACCACGCGGTGGTAATCAACCTCGCACGTGCCTTAGTTATGATCACTATGCAAGTTGGTCCAAATCATAAATGCATGGCAGAGTTTTTGACGGCCCATCGGTCGCGGGGTAAGGGAATGAAAAGGTTTACTTCTCACTCTTGTAAAACATTAATTCAAACGTGAGATGGAATTTGGACAAGAGCAGCAATAGGGGATTTTCTAGATCAAGAAGATCAGCATAGTGGGCGGAGGATTTCTGGGTACGTTCTAGTTCTCATTGCTCTAGTTTCAAAATTATTTTTTCCTGTTAGCATACCGTCAATGAAAATAGGATTTCTTACCAGCCCTGTAGAGCTTTTGTCGTTTCTGGTTAGATTTTTCCTTTTTGATGGTTTTCATGTAATGATAGAGGGGGTTCATTTCAAAATTCCACCTTGTTTTTGTAGCCCAGCCCATCATCCTTACCTGCATCACAACTATGTCAAATTGTATGGGCTAAGTTTGTGCTTATGTTACGATTATGACAGTTTCATCCTTGGTAATCCTCTTAAGATGATTTTCTAGCACCTCAGTTATGTCACTTGGTATAAGTTAAATCTGTTCTTTGCAAATGTTATTTATTTTCTATTCTAGAATTTGGTTCTCTTCATTCTGAATGGTTTGGTTAAGCCTTGTATTTATATTCAAAATTTTAAGGGTAAAATAGGCGTCTGGTTCCTTGCTATCTTCTGCCATTCCATTTTTTTCCACCAATATAAATGGGTCTCAAACTACATTATGATTTCTTGCTCTTTCAAATTCTTTTCCTACGTGGAGAAAGAGAAGTATTTTCAAATTTGGAATTACTATTATCTTAAGTCCTAATTTCTTTGGATCAATCAAAAATCCAGTGGCATTGCGCATACTATATTTCCTCTCAAGAAAACCATTCTACTATCAATTCAATGGACAAAGCATGTTGGAAATGAGAAGGAACAGTATGTTAATTTTTGAAAGATTGAAACACACAATCCATATCCCACTGTTCGGGTAAATCAGAAATATTTGAAACCCACCCCGACACATAAAAACTTTGTATTTTATTAAAATTTTGGATTTTCATACATTATGAAGAGTTTTCCGCTGACGCATATCTCAAACCATCTCCGCCATTGATATAAGGCCAACCAAATGGCGTGCGCATCGTCGCATTGACAAGCTTTATTGGGCACTTTCTATTCTGAACCCCGATTGGTATCCTTTCAATTTACTCCCCACTGTTGATCTGATCTGCAGATCAACGGCCCAAAATCAATCGATCCATCGCCCTCCATGCCTATCACCCCACCAATCACGAAGCTCTGATTGCATCTGGACCGTCCCCATGTCCAGATCGGATGGTCCAAATCGCATCTCACGACTTTGGGTTAAATTCATTCACCCCGCTTCCTAATGTTTTATGTCCAAGTCCCAGCTGTTGATCTTTGCAGATCAACGGCCCCCATTAACCCATCTTCTACCCATGTATTATTTCCATTGAACCCCCTGATCCGATCCTGGCCATTCAACTTTTCAATCCAACGGTTCTTATTAACCCAATAGGGCCTGCCTCCTGTGGGTCCTGCCTTCCTCTAGGTCTAATCTCCGCCGTTCAATATTGGATCCTACGGCTCAGATTTAATCCGCCCTTCCTCTTATAACCTGCACATATGTCTCATATCGCGCTCATTTTCCCACCGTTAGATCTAAGGCCCCAAATCTGATGGCCCTCATCCCGAGTCACGCAACTTTAAGCACAGATGATAATTCTAAAAAATTACGTGATGTAAGTGGTTTTCTAATGCCACATGTTGGGCAGGAATGCATATTGCGTTCCAAAAGGTAAAACCACTTCCCCACCATTTCGCCGCGTGAAAAAATTTATTTTCCCCCCGAAACCACCTTTCCCCCATTTCTATTATGTTTTTTCATGTGCAACTCCCACCATTGATCTCTGCATATCAATGACCCAGATCTAATCAGGCCTTACATATCTCCCTCCACCCCCACCAAGGGATATTCAACGTGTGATCTCCACCATTGATCTCGTGGGCTGATCTCATCCGACGGCCCACGATCATCCTGAACTCCCAACTCAATTTTTAACCATTTTTCCTCCAAAGCTAAGGTTTTAAACCTTTTCCTCTGCATTTTTTCCCCGTTTTATTATAAAACGTCCTTTCCACTTTATGTTTCCCTGACTGATCCCCATCGTTGATCTCAACGCGATCAATGGTTCTGAATTTTTCTCCCTTTGCTCTTCTTTTCATACTCCTCTAAAAAAATCCCAACCCTTGGATGATGGCATCCAATAGTCATGCTTCTCCCCATGCCCTCCGAAGCAGTTTACCCACAAATAGTAGTATTTTTTAATAAGTTTTGTATTTTGCAGATATTTAATGGTTTATCTATTATGATTAAAGAAAGGCCGAAGGCCGAGAAAGACATTTCCTGTGCCTTTGATTCATCAAAGGAAACCATTCGAAGGGTTTGAACTCCACCTCTCGTCGATGCTTCATGGGCATTGATGCCTTGTGAGCCTTGCGCAACACTGCACATCAACAAGACACAGTGAATAAAATAAAAAATTAAAAGAGTATCAGTGTCAAAGATTTAAACACGGCAGAACAGAAGATTGAAGACAGATTTGTGGGGATTATGGCTAAGATTTATTATCACAAGCCTAATCCTCCAAATTAAAAACAGTAAAAGAAAATCAAAATATCTATCTGACAGCAACGCCTCCACCACCACAACAGAGGAAAATTTATTTCTCCCAGGTACCACAGTGCCACCTGTAGCCACAAGCATTCGACAGAGGCCGAAGTTATTGATCAGAAATAATATATTAGCCTCAATGCAGCCAAATAGTTAATTCTGCTGAAGAAATTTAATGATAAAAATATCTACAAAGTTACTATAGCATGATACAAAGCCTCAAAGGTCAACAAAAGCTCCCACCGATCTTAATCTTTAATGTAAAACAATTAATACAGATAAAAATCTGTAAACTTCTTCATCGAGCCCCTCAAAGGCCGAGAAGTCATTAGTCTGTATTAATTGACCTAGGAGATCTTTTATCAGATCCCACCTCCTCATTCTTCTATAAATACTGTTGTAGAAGATGAGGAATTGTTGGTTGCTGAACTTTGAAATATACTTGAGCTTGATACTTCTACTTGTAAATAGTTTTCACTGGCTCTTGGAGCTCTGCTTGTGATAGATAATTTAGTATCGAAAGTGTAGATGATTTCTAATTTAAAGCATTGGAATTAAAGCTGTAACTGGTTTGGAGCATCAATACAAGTTGATTTATGGGATCCTGGTCTATGTCGACGGTGATGTTATTTATTATTGTGAATTTTTATTTTACTTATGTTTTCACTTTGTTCATCTTCTCTTATAAATAATAGCATGCATAGAGTTAGGACCTACTGTATATCAGTACCCTTCTCTGACTGAAAATATTTATCTGTATGTTTTCTTCCAAATTGTGTTACTTAGGAATGATTTAATTCAGTTTAAGCAGTAGGAATGTTGGCATTCCCTCGTCCTCCTGTCTTCGCTAAATATTGTTCTTGAATGTTATTTCCATTTCAGGTTAAGTAGAGATGAACTAAGGAATATATGGTGAGTCCTGGTCCTAGTTTTATCCCCAAATACTGTCTTAAAGTTTCCCTTGGAATGTGTTAAAAGTTGGCTAGTTTCGAAGTACTTACCAGATCTTAGACCATTATTTTTTATCTTTGTGTTTTTCTTTGAGCTAAAGTAAAAAGTAGGAGCTTGTGAGAGGATTGTGTGGAGCTCAAAATTTCGCTAGTTTCTACTCCAATAGTTGTCTTCAAGTTTCCCCCCTATTTTTAAATGTTTTTTATTGAAAGTGTATCAAAGGCTGGCTAGTTTCGAAGTACTTACCAGATCCTGGATTGCTTTTATGTCTTTCTTAAGTGTTTGTCAAAGGTTGGCTAGTTTCAAAGTACTTACGAGATCCTGGGTTGCTCTTTGTTCTTCATTTGTTTAAATTCCCCTTCTTGTTGTACCATTTCATTCCATAAATCAAACTTTAGAGAGATCCTTAGACATAGATGACTTGCCCCATGGACCACTCTTGCCTCTTGTTGTTTCAATTAAACCCTATTATGAATCCATAGCCCAATGGACTAAAACCTGCAATTATCTATCTTTTTGGCCAAAGCTTGTTCTGATTGCTTGCAACTTCTCACCTCTGAAACTCTTTTCATTTATGAATTTCCATCTCAAATAATAATCATGCTCAACCATAAAAAAAAAAACAAAACCCTTGGCCTTCATAACTAGCCTAACATCATTACCATAAAATTTCAAAGAAAAATCCATCTTTGCACTTATTGGAGAGATCCCTCTCTGGATTCAGGCGGGATAGATCCTAGAATCCCAAAGTGAAATAATGTTGTTTCTGTGATTGGACTTTTCCAATCTTGCTAATTACAGATTCCTAACAGGTCTCTCCTCTATCTTCTTCCTGAATCTTCATGGTTTTACACCTCATCTTCCATGGCACAGGTGAATCATGAAGTGTGCCTTGATCTCCATGCATGAGATCCTTGGGACCTTCTTGCAAAGACACAAGAATCCCTCTATTTGGAGAAAAATCTCCTTATTCATTTACATGAGGTACTAGATGATCTCTAGATTTGGCAATGTTTTTGCCCTTTGTTTCTGCAATAAAATTGGGAAAAATCACAATAATATGATCCACCTTTGGAAAAGAGAGCTCTCCGGTTTTCTTTATCAAAGGCGTGGGATGAAATTTTGGCCTCCAACAAGGCTTGATGCAAGTTTTCAGCCCCTCCAATGGCTTCTTGAGGTGGTTCTACGTTTCTATGCAAGGGTTTTGTTTGAGTTCCTTGGGTTAACTCCATCTCATGAGTTCCAAGAATGTTATGATCAAATCCTTCCACAAATGACTTAGTGAAATTCACATAAGATGAGGCTTTAACATTCTCAAATGAAATGGACTCAAGTTCCCACCATGCATGAGCCTTACCTCTGGAATGCATCGCTGCAACTTTGATGATTTCTTCTTCTGAAATGTCATGCTGTTGTTGGAAGGTGTTTGGCTCTTCCACCCAATCTGTGGCTAAATATGAATGCGAACCTCCAAAAGTAGATAGATGAAATCCATCTTGTTGCTCCTTCCCTTTCACCTTGCTCTTGCAAAAATAAAAAAAAGTGGGCTGATTTCTGAATCCAAGAGTGTGAGACTCATACTCCTTCAAGAAATCAGTAAGGGTTTCCTCTTTAGTCACCTTTCCTCCTTCTTTCATTTCCCTCACAGAATTGTTGGGCCTTTGACTACGTTGTTTACCATGGTGTGTGGCTGCATGCTTATCCTTACCATGTGTAAATCTAGGGCTTCCTTCAGTTTCGAACCCTCTTTGAGATTCTCCATCGATCTCCTTCCTAACCTTTCTGAAATATTCATGTGTGCCTTGCATAGATTTGGGAAGAATACTTGTGAGTATTTTCTTCTCCTTTCTTCCAAGAGATGGAGTCTCTCTCCTGCTCAACTCCTTGTTTCCTTCTAGATGAGAATAGGAAGTGGATGGGTCTTCCTTTTCTATTTTCTCTTCCTCCATGGGGAGGTTCTTATTATTTTCAAAAATGGATGAGATCAGTCTCGTCCTCTTCATCCTCTGTTCTCTTTCTTGGGCTTTGAAGGCCACAATCTGAGCCAAGAAAGATGCTCTGATACCACTGTGATGTTCCTTTTTCAAAAATATCACAAGTCTGTGCTAGAGATGGACTGCAGGGGAATTTACTGGATATGTCACCTTCTAAAGAAGGGTGAAATCCAGAGGATTTCTGGCCCTTTGCAGACTCTGTCTACAGATATGTGAAATTCCCTAGTAGGAATGGCTAGCAACCCAAACCTGGAAAACACATTTCCCAGAAATGGAGGTAGCGAGATTTGATCCTGGTCTAGGATCCCTTGAGATATAACTGCCTGGAGCTAAAATCCTGAAGTGGACTAAAAAAAAAAATTTCTAGGAGCTTGAGACAAGCCTCCTTCACCTGTATCTTCAGGAAAAGGCCCAATGAAGAGGGTTGCACCAACACTTTTCTAAACAAAGGAAATGACTGCGTTATTACTAATGAGCCACATCATAAGAAGATGAAATCAGCCTTCAAATACATATGCAGTAGAAAATGTAGACAACTCTTGAGAAATCTATTACTCAAAACAAGTAAAGAGCCTCAATGAGGCATGTGCATAGAAATGGAGAAAAAACTGCTTGCATAATCTTATTCTCAACTAGGACTACGCATTTTATGGAGGTACTGTAATAGTAAATAAATAAAAATTAATGATACAACAATTTATCTCAAATAAAGAAGGGGGAGCAAGGCTTCAACCCCTGAAAATACAATACAACAATCCTCTATAAGGATTGGATGAAAACTAGACAAAATGGCATTTTTACCGAAATGTCGAAGTTGTTGGGCAGCTGCTGCAACTCAATAGAAACTGGAAATTAAAAGAGATTGCTAAATATGATGCCTTTGTTGAAATAAATCCTTTGTTCAATCCTCTAGATGAAAGGCTGATCCTTTCATAGAAGATCTCACCACCCACCAAAAGGCTGCAACCCTCACTGCAAATGCTCTCTATGAATTGTGCAGTCAAGGAAGAGGGATGATCTTCTGCTGATGGAAATGATTGGCTTGATGCCAAGATGATGGATTGAAGATAAGAAACTCCCTCACTGATATCCCAAAGGAATGGAGACTCCCTCCTCTCAAAATATAGTGCCAGAAGTGGTGTTGAGAAACCCTCCCCTGCAACACCGAGCGACACAACTCAACCACCAATGGAGACTTCGCTGGAGCTGAATGGAATGCTTTGGCCTCAAGCCAGAATATGGTGAAAATGAAGAACAAGCTCTTCCAAGAGCTACTCAATGGAAGAGATGGGATTCCTGCCTGGGAACACCCAGTGCTAGTAGCACCACATCTCAGCTAAACAACTGAAGAATGCTCTTGTCTGAGAAGACACACACAATGATAATCAAAAGCATGAATGAGAATGGTTGGTTTGTTCTTCTTTTGTACAAGTGAAAGGTCCTTTGCCATGGGCCCCACACCTTAGGGTTTCCTTTCTATAATGATCTCCTCCTCATGCAAACTACGCTGGCCCACCAAGGGAATCTTATCTTCTCTATCTGCGTAGTCACTTGGCTTCTTCTAGAATTATCCACCTGCAAATTGTCTCTTTTCACACATGGGGTGTGAAATCCAGTCTTTTATCGACCCCTTTTCACATTATAAGGGCTCCTTAGTCAGATTTTTATTATCAATGGGTTTTCCTACCCATTTATTCTCCTCCTAAAGCAAAAACAAAAGTTTTTAATGTTCCATAAAATTTTGTAACATTAAAAATTATGAGGTTTTGGAAGCAGCCCATTATCCACACATGATTTTTATTTGAGCAAGGAACAACATCACATAGTTTAACTAGGGGAATTTTGTAAAGGATCACCGATATCCATATGTTCAAATTATGAGATTTTTCACCATACTCTCACACACATTCACCCACTAAGAAAATAAATCCACCTAAAAATAACTTAAACCAACACACTAAATTCTCCCCACAGGGGCCAAAAGAGAAATTAGAGCTTAAGTTAGGATCAAGGGGGTAGGTATCCAATAAGATGCCTTGATCACGCTTCACATTTGAAACATAGAATTTGAGTTTTTAGGAAGCTTTAAATCCACCTATCAGCCCACGGAAAAGAAAACCCAAGCGCGGCAGAGACCCGATTCAAAGGGGGTTAGGCTTAGGTGCAGTGCGTGCGGTATCAGTTGCAGCTACCTGACCTGTATGATACTCGGTACTATTAGCCAACTACCAAGAAGCTGAAGAGTTAAATTCTCACATGGCATGGTGGTTCTTAGTGGCCAAAACTAGGGCATCCTTTACCCTATAGGTGACGGTGCAGGCAAGTGCCAGACCCTCTACCCTTACCTTGGTTGATTCTCTTCAGCTGACTGGGGACGTCGCCAGTTATTTCGAGATGTTTTGCTATCACTAGCAACAAATAATCTTAAGGCCGAGTTACTTTTGTGTGTTTGAGGATGTTATTAGGTCTTCTAGGATTTTTTTAGTATCACGCCAAACAAATAAAACCATTTTTTCCTTGATTGATTACATAGATTAAAATTAAAGGAAATAATTTCATTTTTTTCTTTGTTTTATGTATGTGGCCATCAATTTTTTGTGATCATAGACTCAATCCCCTTGTTAACAGTGGAAAATCGTACAGCAAAAAATGACATCAATTAATGGCAAGCCCAAGGATTTACAAGAAAGAGACAAATTATGGAATCAAAAATATTGAGAATCTCTAAGGTTTTGAGAAATTCAAGATTGAACTAGTCATAAATTCCCGAATGCGTGCTTTTTCCTTCGAGAAGAGATCCTTCTGTGTGCACTGGAGCTCGATAATCGCGCATTCCTGGAAATGGAAAAAAGTCCCATTCTAGGACCACAAGCAAGAAAATGACAGTTTCTCCTTATGTGAAAGCTGCCTAAGTAAAACACCAACACCTCCTTAGGCCTTGTGTGAGAACACAAAAGTATATTTCAGCCCACAATGAGATATTGCCCCTCCCTTGGGTCTCTATCCACCATGTACCAAGGGAGGGAAGGAGGTTTGAAAGCTCACCTATATAAACCTTCAAAGAGACGAACAATGGGTGAGCACAAGGTTATGCTGGCCAAAGTTTCCCAAGCAATACCAGCTGTTTGTGTGAACCAAGGAACGGGAGCTAAAGAAGGGGACTCAATTGTTGACCACTCAACAATTTTATTCATAGCAGCAAAGAGAGAGAGAGAGAGAGTTGAACCGCATCAGAAGGCAGAACTTGAAGGACAAACATTCTTGCGTTGGGTCCTAGAGTCTCTGCCTAGGCCCTTTGACAAGTAGGTAAGATTTGTATTCATTCCAATCATTCAATGAGAAGAAGGCCATCGAGCCATTGTTTACCTTGTTATTGTTTGGAACTCTCTATTTAGCTTCTTTTATGTTTTTAGTTTTACTTTTTCAACAGAGCATACTTAAGTGTATTACTTCATTTTAAGTCTTATACTTCTAAGCTCCCCCCAGATACTGCCTGTTACTTATGGTTTAGAGAAAATACCATATTCTCTAAATGCGTGTGATTTCGTACACCCTTGTGTTGAATCCACCACAATAGGATTGGTGACTCCACTAACGTGTTTTAAGTTTGTGTGTTTGTGCCATTGTTTGCAGGAGACCCTTAGTCTATCCTGAAGTGGAGCTAACATTTTTCTAACCCATCTAGTAGTCTCGGGACTCACTAAGGTGACAGACTGAAAAAGGTAGCTCCTAATTTTTACTTGCAGGAATTTTTCACAATGTTTTTACACACAGACGCGTAGTGCACACACTCAAGAGTGACCTGCGCGCAGGAAGGCGCCCCTGTCAGAAGGTTTTGCACACAATTTGTACAGTGATTTTTTCTCCCTATCTGCTACATAATTTCTACTTGTAAGTGTTTTGGGCAGCCCCTAATGTATCTTCCAACACCTGTGTTGACACACCACAACTTCTGAAGACTAATTTTTGCTGCTTTTTGTAGGCATTTAGTTAGTTTTCATTTAAGTTGGTTTTTGCAAAAGGTATTCACATAGTTTAAGTAGGGGGCGAATTAACCATTGCTTTCCTAACAATTTATGGTTTTTGCAAATTCTAGTATGCACGCTTAGTTTAACTAGTCCAAGTACGTGGCTCATGACCACACATGCATAAGCTAGTGTAGAAATTGTTTAGTTTAAATTTCAATTTTTGAATTTAGGAAATTGTGGGACTAGGATTGAGTTGCAAGTTAGATTAAGTAATCTCTGCTATCTTTGTGCCATTGGGTGAACCTATAAAAACATATGAACACTCTACATTTTTGATTCGCCATATCCCTTTGGTCATTGTTGTAGCTACTACAACAACACCCAAAATTTTGGGTATATTTAAAATTTCAGGTCCCCCCTCTACTCACTTAGCCATTAAGGTTTCAACCTGGCCCGTGGACAATGATATCCTCATAGCCTCATCCAAAAACCCTCTTGAAACTTCTCACCATTATGATGAGATACTCTTGCCATAGACGTGCCATGTGTGAAAGGATCGCCATACATACATTCGAATGTAAACTTTTGTGTATTTACAGTAAAAGATCTTTCACAATGGATTATTTAGGCACTCGGTTTGGGTACTTTTCCGAGCTCATAATCTGAAGTTGATTATTTGGGGGCATCGTTCTCTAAAGGATAACTGTGAACTAATTAATGTGATAATGTTCCATACAGGTCGATCCTTCGGATGATATACTCATCAATATCATCACCGCACCAAGGGAAATGCACTGAAGCTAAACAACAAGGTTACAGCTATGAAGCATGACACTTTCATATACATGCCCCCTGCCTAGGTGCGGGATGAGACTTAAGGCTACCATTGAAGACCATTGTTAAGGTAGATGACAAGAATATTCCCACAAGTGAGAAGGAGGAGCAAGTTAACATCATTTTCAGATGGAGGATGGTGTGGTGTATTTTCATTTAGATAAAGGATCGAGGAAAGGATTGTTCATGGTTGACCGATGCAACAATAAGTTCTTCACTAATGTACATCAAATTATTAGAATCACTCCATTTGAAAATATCCATACCGAATTCCATCTCGCATGAACCAGGAGAATTTGCTGTGATTTATCAAATTTAAGCTTAAATAGGGACCGGACGAGGTATTTATACTTCGAGATGGCGGATATCTCACCTTAAAAGGAATGTTTGAAGATCCTACACAATACCAACTTAATGTCGATGTATACACATAAAGGAAAACATTTCACCTTCTCGACAAGTCTAGCCTGAAGTATAGCCCGGGTGAACAAAGTGGACTCAGAAGATTTCCCTAAAGAATGACAATCTCATTCAAGGCGTTTTTGTGCCGAGAAGTAGTGCGAAAGCACACCTGTTGGTGTTGTCAAGACAATGGCAGAGTTTCAAATATTAACCACACCTTTGGGAAACAATATTTATTAACCCTAAGCTACATGGTGGGCACAAATATGTGGACCAAGGTTATGGTTTTAAGCATTATATAATTAAACCAAAGCGCAAAAAAAAAAATATGGTTTCAAAACCATATAATATGGCGGAGCAAACTATACGAAAAACATTACAAATGGGCTCAAATAGTTCTGTGGCAGGATTTTATCTAGATATTTCCGATGAAGAAAAGAATGAAACCCTAGTCTCGAATCCACATATTTCCAATATTTTTCCAGCTTCGGACACCGTTTCTTATATTATAAATTTTCCACCAAGAGAAATTGAAATGATCCAAATGATGGAGCGGAAGCCAATAAAATTTCAGTATCACAGGCAGAACCAGCCCCGTGCAAGAATTTTCGAGAAGCAAGTCACAACGACATGAGAAAGCCCTATGGTATTGACTTCAAAAGGTTTATTATAAGTTTGTGCTTTTCTCACATGATACATTGATATTCTTCGTTAAAACCATGGGATGTGTATTACCTATGGTAAAATATGGAGCAAAATTAAAATCGTGACGACGTCCAAAGGATTAAAATAGTGGCGGAGAAAACCGCAGCTCTTGCACCAAACAACATTCACTCCGCCACACCTACAGTTTGTGCATTGGAATTTGAATTGATAGGATCTAAAGAACGAGGATCTTTCTCTAAATCTTTCATTTCCATTTAAAGATAGAATTTCGGTTAAGGTGCCGTAGCTATTGCACGTCGAAACTATGTGACAATTGCATGAAGTTTTAAATTGTTCATTTGGCTTTGTGAACCTTCTAAGGAGCTTCGAATGCAACACGATTTTCCACTTTTCAACACGTGGAAAATGTTTAAGAATGGTGTGGTGGAGTTCAAGAGGGGAAACGGGTAAAATCATTTGGAGCGAAGATTATTGCATGCATGCAGAAACCTCGTCATCCATTGTGGCAGCCGCAAATAAAGACAGTCGCACTTCAAAAAGATTAAACACCAAGCACTAGACATTCGTTTTGCAGGGAGGGAGTGACATATAATGGCCATGCCATGCCTTCTTTATACATGCTACAAAGAGATTTTTTGCATAGTTAATATGGAGGAGCCTCGTTATCTAAAGGAGATAGAGCATTATGTTTCGAGCATCAGTCCAAAACACAGCAAAAAATAATAACAGGTCGAACATGCTAAGGAAGTGAATATTTTTCTTCATTTGGTAAGAGATGAAGGAAATCGTGGTTTCTATCATAGGTCACTGAATGCAAAGATACCACGGTGAAACGTGAAGTTATATTATCACCCCCTGATTAAAAAAAATTCACTGCCCTCTGCGTCACACAGGACATTGGTCCGCCTTATTTTTTCATGCCTATATTGGGGCATCTCATCCCTCCTATTCATAACATTGAACCACGCGGTCGCAAGTTTGTTGTAGTAGAGACATTCATGACCCTACAACCTCACCAAGTCACATAGTCACAGCTGTCCTCAAGACTGGAAGAATGTGACTCAAAGACATTTGCGACTCTACGACCCCACCAAGTCGCCAAGTCACAGAGTCCCACCCCTAAGGATTTCATGCCCGGTGCGACTTCCCCACTACGCGACCCCCACGCATATTTAGCACATCCCAGCACTCAACAACACGTTAGAGCTTCTTTGGTTTTGGCATCATCTCCATTGGGAGCAAACGTGAAGTAAGAAATGAACCCTACACACCTGCTAAATGACAGACATCGATCGGCATCTCAAGTTCTTTCTTCGCTACCATAGTGGATATGCACAAACTAATCATACATTTCATACAAAGTTGGACTCAACATGGGTCTTGGATAGTTTTTTAAATCCCCAAGTTTATTTTCGATGTTCTCTTTATGCATCTGAATTTTCTGCTGCCTCAACATATATATATATATATATATATATATATATATATATATATAGGTGGTTGATTGAATGTGTTACACATCACTAATTTAATATTTCCTATGCAGGTAATATGAAGAGATTATGATGACGACCAGACAAGGAATCCCTCACTTCCCAGAAGTCGCGCAACCTAGATTCAAGCCAACAAAGAAACCCTCATTATAAAGATACCAAGGATCTCGCTCAAAGTGAAAACATCGCCATACCACTTATCAACTCATGGATATTCCCTTAGCATGGCAATGACATCACAGGCAGATAGAAGCCACTGGTAAGAGCTAAGGCTATATGGCCAAAGGTCACAAGTCACTGATCTGTCCAAGGTCGCAGGTCGCATATCTGCCCAAGTCGGATATCTGCCCAGGTCGCAGGTCGCAGATCTTGTCAAGTTGTAGGTCGCATATCTTGGCAAGTCGCAAGTCGCAAAATCCTCGGGATCGCAAGGCAACCAACGGTTCGGAAGACGAAAATCTAGGGAAGCCCAAAGGGTAAGCTTTGCTATAAATACTCCCTTCGGGGATTTGTAATAGGGCCTTTTTTTTGGGACTCGAGTTGAGAGCATTGTATTATCAGGATTATACAATTTTGTGTGTGAATACAAGCATTTTGCAAAATATCTTTGTGGACCTGCTGTTGACATATGTATGAGAACTATGAGTATTATATTTTTTAGTTCCTAAACATATTTAGATTAAAATAACTGCATCTTTAATTCACATCGCATTTGCATGATATTTTGTTTAATACATGTTAATGATGGTTGAGTTCATTTCGATTTCTTAATGAATGTCAATGAATTTGTTTATTAGCACTCGTATTACCATTTAAACCTTTCAGGAAGTGAAGGGAATTTTTCCATAAAGAATTGTTTGTTTTGTGGTCAAAACAGCTTACAAGCATAACCCTAATGATGTGTTTTTAACAATGCTTCCTTCGACACTTATACTTTATTATTTCATCTCGCTACGCATAGTGTTATATGTACATTTAATGCATCAATCATATGTCTTGTATCATCTGATTAAGTGTGTATCCATGGGTTTATAGAGTTTAAGCAAGACCCAAATAAAGGATAAATCAGTGGTAGCCAGACCCACACCCCGGATGGGATCCCTATTCCAAACGGTTGAAGGTCTAATTGGGACTTTTTACCAGGGAGATCCCCTGCTGTTGGCCGGAAAAATTTTCCCATCAAAAGAATTGGCACTAGAAGGAGGGCAAGATGACAAGATGAGCCCTTAGAGCCTGCAGTTAATCTCATATCTGCAATGGATCGTCCCCAAATCATCCTCCTGAGATGTTTTTAGAGTTTTATGAGCCTCGATGCTTCATCCCCGATGAACTTATGTGTCACTTGTCCCAGCTAAAATTCGATGGTGAAAAGGGAGTGTCCGTAACCAAACACCTTTTAGATTTCTATGACTTTTCTGAGTGTTACAAAATTGGAAATGAAGGTTTGATTTGTTTGCTTTTATTCCTCACTCTCGAAGTTTGCGCTAAGCAATGGTGCCGCACATTACTGGAAGCTTCCATCCATTCGTTTGAACAACTCACCAGTGAATGGAAACAAGATTTTCACAAGTACGATTTTCAAAATGTATTTATAAAGGTAAATGACATCAGAATGGAACCTCAGGAACCTCTAGATGAATTCTCTATCATATTTTTTCATTATTGTTTTGATTTCCCTGAAAAGGATGTTGATTGGAAGTTGTTAAGCGAACAGTTCAAGTATGTGATCCTCGTTTCCCTTGAACAGTTTCAAGTAGCAACCAAGCCTGATCCTAGTGTTCCCTATGATGACCTGCAAGTTTCCAGCTGTTCAGACTGCATCCCCAATGTTTCCTTTTCCATCTCCCCGAGTCTAGACCACATTCAGGCCTCCAAGGAGAGTATTGCTATTTATGGTATTCCTGCTCCTCCTCCTAAATTTCCAGGTAGTCGAGTTGTGACCTCGAAAGTTCTGAGCAATGATAAACATGTGCAAGAAGATAAAACCTGTTGTGCCACCTCTGAATCTTTCACGCACCATGTCGGATCAGAGCTTGAAAACCATAGTGGCTCATTATCTCTCTTGATTCATGAGGCCTATCTCGAGTCCACTGAATGTTTCCTTAGACACAGTGCTAAATCTTATTCGCACACTAATAACAAGTTGAATCTTGTCTTGGATAAAATTGACCTTACAAAATAATTGGACCGTCCTAGGCATGCAAGACCATTTTTCACTCTAGATAACATCGATACGCGAGATGAAAGTCCTTATACGGTTAACACCCCTGTCGCTCAATCTTTTCGTTCACTATTCCCCAATTTATTTCATGAGTCTGCCACACAAGTAATTTCTTCGAGAAATTCAAAATTTTCTTATGTTGGTAGTGGAAATAATCATAAGCACCCAGGTGGTGTTTCACAATCACATTGCAAAATTAATAAATCTTTTCGATCTGATGTTCTTCATCCAAAATATTCAAAAAACCAAAGTAGTGAATTCCTATCTGGGCAACCTCAAGATGTCCCTTTTATTAGTCAATCCCAATTGGTAACTCCCATGGAGCCTAACATGCCAGGTACCCAACTTGATCAAATCGATTTTTCCATGCTCATTGTTTATCTGAAAACATATTCACTCATACCGATGAGGACTGTCACTCATATCTCTTTTCTGGCCATATGAAGAAACCCAAGCTCGATGATCTACTTTATGAAGATTCGAGGTCCCATCAAGAAATCAAAGCAATTCAGCTTTGGCTAGCTATGACCTCAAATTCTTCCAATCCTAACAAGACCCCTCAAACAAATCCAACAAGGTTTTCTCAGATTAGGGTTTCTAAAATGACGATCCCCAAGTACCATGCTCCTCCCAGCATAACTACGTCGAATTCACCCCGCCCTGGAAAATATAAAGAATTTGATACACTAAATTATCAATCTGTCAGTGCGCAAATATTTGATTGAATTGATACAAAGCCCACTGAAATTTTGCAACTCACCACAATCCATGATCACATCCATTCACCTATTGATCTTTCCAAACCATGAAATTTGAGAAGCCCCCCGCCCGAAGGTTCGGAGTTTGTTCAAGATGGTGAGGAATTTCAGGCTCCACTAAACGTAGATTCGAATCCCCGTACCCCTGACAAAACCCAGGAGAAACTCTGAACTAGGGTTTTCAAAATGGAATTTTCTCCACTCGAATGCACAGGCATCTATAACTCGCCTGGCACATGCTTATTATTTCCATTCCATAAAATTGATCATTATCAACACCATGATGAGGTTTTCGTTTAGTTCAACGGATATTATCTGATGAATATACTTGCAAATAGGCAGTGGTTTACCCCCCTCCCATCGGACCTAGGGTTGTGCATGAATGGATTTATGTCATTCATAAAAAATGTTGAGTTTCAAGAACATATTGCTGTGTATCAGGATGAGAGTGGAATTCAGCTTGCATAATCTATTATGGCATGTTCTCTGGTAAGTATCCATGATCTTCTGGCCGTTGCACATGCTATTCAGGTAATTTTTGTTGTTGCAGCATGAAAACTAATGCGGTGGCTGCACTGGAAAGCTGATTTTACATAACCCGACTGCATCATTGGTTAAACTAGGGTTTTAGGTGTAGGATAGTTAGGACCTATTAATAAAAAAAATTTAGTTCAAAGTTTAATTAGGTTTACAGATGATTTTTTTTTTTTTTTACTTTATGATTTAAAAGTGTGTCTGCTATTTTTCTTACGATTAGTATCTTAGGCATTATCATGTTACAATTGTTTTGCACTCATCTCTTTTAGTTTTCTTGTTGCTGCATAAATAATCACTACTTGTATTATCCCCCTTTTCCACATACAACTGTGTTAAACACCATGTTAAGCACACATATGGTGTATGAGAAGAATAAACACACACACACAAGAGACTCAACACATAATGAAAGATAAGCGTGAGGCTTTCTTATTTTTCCATTATACATGATGTACATTTATAGTACAATGGTGTGACTCTTGGTTTCATATTCCAAGGTCACTTGGACTCCATTGTGACTTTCGCATTCCACACCCACCCATGTAGGATTAGGTATTCCAACATCCCCCCTTAATCCGAAGGGGTATGTGTGAGTCCAATAAAAGATTTGTAATACAAATCTGCAAAGTATACATGGAAGCACTTGGGCTGAATAAACTCTCTGAAATGTTGGAAAAGAGAGGTGGTTTAAGGATGACCACCAACACTAGAATGCAATACTTGTTGCAGTTCCCGGAACTCTTCCAAAACTGGCAAGAAGCTGAAGGCTTCTGCTAGAGGAATTGTCCCTCATAAAAAGGGAGACCTTCAACCTAAAAGAAGGGAGGTCTACTGCCTGTGATGGTTTTAGGATTACCAACAAATCTGGAATGCTTGAAGAATTTCCTGGAACTCAACCAAAGCTAGAAAGAAGCTGAAGGCTTCTGCTAGAGGAAGTGTTCCTCATATATGAAAGGGGGACCTTCAACCTGAAAGAAGGGAGGTCTACTAACTGTGATGGTTTTAGGTTATCCACCAACCAAAGATGATGGTTTAAGGTTCTCCACCAACCAAAGGCATGCTCATGGGCATTCATGTCTCTAGCTACATCTCTGAATCTAGAATGACGAATTGTGGCTCAAGCTCACTTGAACTACTATGTCTCTGGCTACAACTCTAAACATGGAATGACAGATTGTGGCTTAGGCTCACTTGATCTGATGTCGAAGCTTGTACATGACCACCATTTCCCCCCCTGTCAGGGACAAGGTGAGATGATGGAAAAAACTTAACTGCAAGTTTGCTCAATATTCTTGAACAAGTTCTAACATGTGTCATAAACATCTTCTTGGCTATTGATGCCCATTGCCAAGAATCGATCCATCCAAGATGAATATTTTTTCTTACAGGAGGCTTGTTTCTAAAGCATCTATCTGAAGAATGGGTGTGCTGACCACAATTCTTGCATGGATGAAGATCAAAATAGTGATCTTTCATATGGCCAACTCGATCACAGCGTTGGCATTTTACAATCTGTTGTTTTTGTTTTGGAGCAGGATCTGGAACAGCTGCA
Organism: Pinus albicaulis; assembly: GCA_034641835.2. Taxonomy (NCBI): domain Eukaryota; kingdom Viridiplantae; phylum Streptophyta; class Pinopsida; order Pinales; family Pinaceae; genus Pinus; species Pinus albicaulis. Next base: position 272,545,906 of record CM076574.1, read on the forward strand.
AGTGAGATGTCATATAGGAATCCGTCACTCTGAAATATGATGGGCTTTGTGTAGTCTGGAATATGAAAGGACACATCCTTTTCATATCCAAGACCATTTCAGTGCTTGTTTCGGACAAGCTTTTCCCAAAGTCTGATGATAGGCTTCAGAAGTGCAGGTTGAGTTGCTACATCTGCATGTACATATGCTCTTATGCAAGGAACTGAATGGGAATCAACTGCAAATTTATTTTCTTTCTTCTGATGAGAGTCCTTCAGAATATTTTGAACAGAAATAGGTTCGGAATGGTGACTCTTTTGCTGAATTTCATCTTGTTGGAGCTGAGATTCCAACTGCAAAAATTCAATCTTTTCATGTGCATCTTGCAAAAAAATTTGAACATTGTTACAAAGAGAATCCTTGCTCATTTTTACCATATCATGAAGATTTGAATGAATGAGATTATTCAACAACTCTAATGCCTCATTGATTTTATCCATTTTCAACAACTTAAGCTCAAAAAATGAAAGGGTGTCGGCTTCAACCAAAAATGCACTCGTTTACAATGTGATTCAACTTCTTTTCAAAAATACAAATGACTTATAGAAATCTCAAAGTAAAAAGTGTGCTACTCAAATGATGGAGGACAATCAACAATGAGTTACATCAACAACTCAAATTTTCCGATTACAACTATGAAGAAGATGCAAATTCCACTCAATACAATGTCAATATCTCTGCAAAAATATTTGAATGTGAAACAAAAACACTTGTGCAAGAGGCCTTTAAGGCAGTTGAATTTTCCTTCAAAGAGTTGTTTTGCACCAGTAACAACTCGTCTTCAAATTTCAATTTCTTTAGAAAATCATCCTTATGCCAGAAATCACACAATGTCAGATTCACTTTTCTCTAAATATAGTCCATTTTCTTCATATGACATTTCCTTTATTTCTGTTATTCATATTCTCTCTCTTCTCTTCCTCTCTTCCTCTCTCTCTGTTGTTTTTTTTTTTTTTTGTAATTAAAAAATTAATTAAAAATGGGAATTAGTTAAAAATGAAGGGAATTTAGAAGAAAGGGGATTAATTAAAAGAGAGGGAAATTAGGGGAATTTAAATGAGGGAGGGGAGATATTAAAAAAGGAGAGGTATTAAATGGAGGGTATTATAACAATTAGAATGGCTGAACTAAAAATTGATGGGAATTTATTTGAAAATGGGAAATTTTAAAAAATTACAAGGCTGAAATGAAAACGCAGGCAGGGGAGAAGGGGAAGCGTTGGGAAGGGGGCAAGTTGGGAGGGCGAATGGGCAGTGAGGGGACCGAGCTGGGTTGAGGGACTATGAGGACGTATAGCATAAGCGTTGTGCATGGAGGGGGATATCGAGGGAGCTTGGAGTGATAAGGGGAAAGGGTTAGACGTTTCGTGAGAGTTGCAGGGGAGAGAGGTAGCGTCAGTGCAAGGGAGGGAGATGTATGTGAGTAGAGGTAGGGGCTAAAGGGTGGAGTTTATATGATAGAGGGGTGCGCTGGATTGGGAGAGGGGTTGAGTGGTGGTGAGGTGGGGGTGCGGGTTGTATGATGAGAGAAGGAGTAAGGTCGAGAGGTGGGGACGAAGGCCACGAGTAGGGAGAGCGATAGGTGCTGGCAGATTGGGGTAGCGAGCAGAGGGGTGTGTAGTGAGCAAGGGGAGGGGGGAGGGAGAGGCTGAAAGGCCGAGGGCCGTAGAGAGAAGTGAGCAGGGAGTGGTGAGGGGGCCGCATAGGTGGGGTAGGGAGAGGCCGAGTGGATAGAAGGGGAGGGGTGTGTTTGCAGATATGTTGAGGGCATAGAGCGGTCGAGTTAGTGAGAGCGTGAGTGGTAAGGGTGTTGTGTGGTAAGGGAACGGCGTGGGGGATGTGGAGTGGCCAGCTATGAGAGTCGAGGGCGGGGATTGAGGGGAATTTTTTATTATTATTGTTAATAAAAAAAATTACACTAGAGAGGAGTATAAGAGTAAAATACAGCAGATTTCTAGAAAACTATGGCAGTAAAAAATCCATCAGCAAAAAACGCAGAGATGAAGAAATTTTTAGCAGAAAAACTCAGAATTATTTTCCATTAAAAAACCAGAAACTTCTTCTTTAGAAACCCAATTTAAAATGGTATTTTCAGCTCTTCAAAATGCATAATTTAATAGGCAAAAATTTGCATAATAATATGCAGTGAGAAAACCTGCAGAATGCCCCCCAAATGTTGCTCTTCTTCAAGACAAAATTTCTGAATGTGCCAATTTCTTAATGCTGCAAAAAGACTACTGCAGAAAAACTCTGAGTGTTGCAAAAATGCCAAGAATTTTTGTAGATATGCACAGGCCATAAACAGAAATGGCTCACTCAAAGTTGAGCTGGTTATGAACGTATCAGCTCCGATACCATGTTAAACACCATGTTAAGCACACACATGGTGTATGAGAAGAATAAACACACACACACGCACACACAAGAGACTCAACACACAATGAAAGATAAGCGTGAGGCTTTCTTATTTTTCCATTATAAATGATGTACATTTATAGTACAATGGTGTGACTCTTGGTTTCATATTCCAAGGTCACTTGGACTCCACTATGACTTTTCGCATTCCACACCTACCCATGTAGGATTAGGTGTTCCAACAAACTGGTTGATCATTCCCACACATGGTGTTACATCGTATCTTGAGCCTTGTTGATTACATTGCGTTGTACACTTTATTCATATAGCATTGAAATTTTTGACATGTCGCCTATCACTGCATGAGCTCTCATTGAAACCCTACCACCTTGCGGACTTGTTTTGCCCCGATTGTTGAAACAATAACCCCATTATTTTCATGAGGTTGTGGTGGCTATCTCAAGAGGCAGCTTCCTCATAGGATAATTCATCAAAGTCGCATTCTCAACAAGATGCCTATGAGCCTAAATTTATTAGCCAGGGAGATACGAGCCGGTTATTTTTGGGAAACCTAATGAGTTTGAATGGTTCAATAACTGTAGCCTTGTGCCCAACATAGTCTTGGACATCTTAATAATCTGTTTTTCACACTTTTCCTATTGTGGAAGATGCGATGTGAAGATTTGGCAAAAGGGAAAACCCAAATCAAGATATATTTCAGTTTCTGTAAAATACGAAACAACCTCTCTTGCTCATAAAATAAGTCAGGATCCCTCATTCGCCCATGAAGAATAAGTGCCATGAGAACATGAAGATAAGTGCTACAAGCACATGAAATAAATAAGGGTAAAGGATCGAGAAAGGTTTCCTACATAGAGAGGTAATGCAACGACTCCACCGGGGTACTGACCAGGTTCGCTAGCAGCAGAGCAACGCTTGTGATTTCTTGAAGTGACTCTGTCGGGGTACCGTCCAGGCTTGCTGGAAGTGGAGCAACACTAGAAAATTACTTTAAAATCCTGAAAATAATAAACCCTCTACCTTGCTATTCACATCATTAGAAACCTACCAGCATCCACGAGATTCTGCTTTGATGTGTTATGATTGACTAGACCTAGCTGAGGCATAAGGAATGGGCATATCTATAAAGGCCAAAGTAATACAAAGGGTACCCACAAAAATTGTTCAATATTCCCTTGCATCACCATCTGGACTCAGAATATTGTTGTGATATCGACAGAGATGCTGGATTCTACCAGTGGTTCACCATTTTTTGTAGCTGCTACAACAGCACCCAAAATTTTGGGTATATTTAAAATTTCAGGTCCCCCCTCTACTCGCTTATCCATTAAGGTTTCAACCTAGCCCGTGGACAATGATATCCTCATAGCCTCATACCAAACCCCTCTTGAGCCTTCTCACCATTGTGACGAGATACTCTTTCCGCAGCTGTGCCATGTGTGAAAGGATCGCCATACATACATTCAAATGGAAACTTTTGTGTATTTACATTAAAAGATCTTTCACCATGGATTGTTTAGGCACTCGGTTTGGGTACTTCACCGAGCTCATAATTTGAAGTTAATTATTTGGCACCATCATTCTCTAAAGGATAACTGTGAACTAATTAATGTGATAATGTTCCATACAGGTCGATCCCACGGATGATATACTCATCAATGTCATCACCGCACTGAGGGAAATGAATTGAAGCTAAACAACAAGGTCACAACTATGAAGCATGACACTTTCATATACATGCCCCCTGCCCAAGTGGGGGATGAGACTTAAGGCTACCATTGAATATCATTATTAAGGCAGATGACAAGACTATGCCCACAAGTGAGAAGGAGGAGCAAGTTAACATTATTTTCAGATGGAGGATGGTGTGGTGTATTTTCATTTAGATAAAGGATCAAGGAAAGGATTATTCATGGTTGACCGATGCAACAATACATTCTTCACTAATGTACATCGGATTCTTAGAATCACTCGATTTGGAAATGTCTGTACCGGACGCCATCTTGCATGAACCAGGATAATTTGCTATGATTTATCAAATCTAAGCTTAAATAGGGACCGAACGAGGTATTTATATTCCGAGATGGCAGATATCTCACCTTAAAAGTAATGTTTGAATATCCTGCACAATACCAGATTAATGTCGATGTATACACATAAAGGAATACATTTCACTAATTCGACAAGTCTAACCTGAAGTATAGCCTGGGTGAACAAAGTGGACTCAGAAGATTTCCCTAAAGAATGACAATCTCATTCAGGGTGTTTTTGTGCCGAGAAGCAGTGCGAAAGCACACCTGTTGGTGTTGGCAAGACAATGGCAGAGTTTCAAATATCAACCACACCTTTGGGAAAAAATATTTATTAATCTTAAGCTACATGGTGGGTGCAAATCTGTGGACCAAGGTTATGGTTTTAATCATTATGTAATTAAACCAAAGCATGAAAAAAAAAAAATAGTTTCAAAACCATATAATATGGTAGAGCAAACTATACGAAAAACATTACAAATGGGCTCAAATATTTCTATGGCAGAATTTTATCCAGATATTTCCGATGAAGAAAAGAATGAAACCCTAGTCTCGAATCCACATACAACTGATATTTTTCCTGCTTTGGACACTATTTCTTATATTATAAATTTTCCACCAAGAGAAATTGAAATGATCAAGACGAGGGAGCGGAAGCCAATAAAATTTTAGTATCACAGGTAGAATCAATCCCATGCAAGAATTTTTGAGAAGCAAGTCACAACGACATGAGAAAGCCTTGTGGTATTGACTTGAAAAGGTTTATTATAAGTTTGTGCTTTTCTCACACGATACATTGATATTCTTCGTTAAAACCATGGGATATGTATTACCTATGGTAAACTATGGAGCAAAATTAAAACCATGACGATGTCCAAAGGATTAAAATAGTGGCAGAGAGAACCGCAACTCCTGCACCAAATAGCATTCGCTCCGCCAAACCTACAGTTTGTGCATTGGAATTAGAATTGATAGGATCTAAAGAACAAGGACCTTTCTCTAAATCTTTCATTGCCATTTACAGATAGAATTTCGGTTAAGGTGTCATAGCTATTGCACATCAAAACTATGTAACAATTGCATGAAGTTTTAAATTGTTCATTTGGCTTTGTGAACCTTCTAAGGAGCTTCGAATGCAACATGATTTTCTGCTTTTCAACGCATGGAAAATGTTTAAGAATGGTGTGGCAGATTTCAAGAGGGGCAAGGGGTAAAATCATTTGGAGTGAAGGTTACTACATGCATGCAGAAACCTTGTCATCCATCGTGGTAGCTACAGATAAAGATAGTCGCACTTCAAAAAGATTAAACGTCGAGCACCAGACATTCGTTTTGCACGGAGGGAGTGACATATAATGGCCATGCCATTCCTTCTTTATACATGATATGGAGATATTTTTTGCACAGTTAATATGGAGGAGCCTAGTTATCCAAAGGGGATAGAGCGTTACATTTCGAGCATCAATCCAAAACACAACAAAAAATAATAACAGGTCAAACATGCTAAGGAAGCACATATTTTTCTGCATTCGGTAATAGAAGAAGGAAATCGTGATTTATGTCACAGGTCGCTAAACGCAGAGATACCATGGTGAAACATGAAGTTATATTATCACCCGGTGATTAAAAAAAATTCGTTGCCCTCTGCGTCACACAAGACATTGGTCTGCCTTATTTTGCCACACCTATATTAGGGCATCTCATCCCTCCTATTCACAACATTGAGCCACACGGCCGCAAGTCTATTGTAGCAGAGACATTCGCGACCCTGCGACCTCACCAAGTTGCATATTCACACCTGTCCTCAAGATTATAAGAATGCGACTCAAAGAAATTTGGGACTCTGCGACCCCACCAAGTCACCAAGTCGCAGAGTCGCACCCCTAAGGATTTCACGCCCGGTGCGACTTCCTGACTATGCGACCCCCATGCATATTTAGCACATCCCAGCACTTAGCAACGCATTAGAGCTTCTTTGGTTTCAGCATCATCTCCATTGGGAGAAAACGTGAAGTAAGAAATGAACCATACACGCCTGCTAAATGACGAAAATCGTTTGGCATCTCAAGTTCTTTCTTTGCTACCATAGTGGATATGCACGAACTAATCATAAATTTCGTAAAAATCTAGACTTAGCAGGGGTCTCAGATAGTTGTTTAAACCCCCAAATTTATTTTCGACGTTCTCTTTATGCATCTGAATTTTTTGTTGCCTCAACATATATATATATATATATATATATATGTATATATATATAGATGTGTGTGTGTGTGTGGATGTGTTAGATCCTTGTAATCAGCAAGATTGGGAAAGTCTGATCGCAGGGAGAAACATCATTTCAACCAGTTTGGGATTCTAGGATCTATCCCTTCTGAATCTGGAAAGGGATCTCTCCAATAAGTGCAAAGATGGATTTGTCTTTGAAGTTTTGGGCAATGATATTAGGCTAGTTATGAAGGCCAAGGGTTTGTTTTGTTTTTTGGATGCTTGAGCATGATTAATGTTTGAGGTGGAAATTTCTAAGTGCAAAGAGTTTCAAAGGTGTAAAGTTGCAAGAAAATAGAACAAGCTTTGGCCAGGAAGATAAATAATTGCAAGTTTTAGTCCATTGGGCTATGGAGTCATAATAGAGTTTACTTGAAACAACAAGAGGCAAGAGTGGTTCATGGGGAAAGTCATCTATTTCTAAGGATCTCTTGAAAGTTCGATTTATGGAATGAAATGGTACAATAAGAAGGGGAATTTAAACAGATGAAGAATAAAGAGTAGCCTAAGATCTGGTATGTAATTTGAAACTAGCCAGCCTTTGACAAACACTTAAGAAAGACATGAAATTAAACCAAGATCTGGTAAGTACTTCTAAAATAGCCAGCCTTTGATACACTTTCAATAGAAAACACATAAAAACAAAGGGAAACACAAATGATAACAAAGGATTGTCTAAGATCTGGTAATACTTCTAAACTAGCTATCTTTTAACACATTCCAAGGGAAACATTCAAACAGTGTTTGGGGATAAAAATAGGACCAAGGCACACCATATCTTCCTTAGTTCACCTCTACTAAACATGAAATGAAAGTAACATCCAAGAACAATATTCAGCTAAAAAAATAAGACGAGGGAATGCCAACATTCATATGCTTAAACTGAATTAAATCATTCTTAAATAACACAGATTGGAAGAAAACATTCAGATAAAGATTTTCAATCAGAGAAGGGTACTCGTATACAATAGGTCCTAAATCCATGCATTTTGTTCTTTATAAGAGAAGATGAAGTACAGTGGAAATAGAAACAAAATAACAAGTTACAAAGAGAAAAACATCACCGTCAACATAGACCAGGATCCCATAAATCAGCTTGTATTGATGCTCCAAACCAGTTACAACTTTAAATCCAATTCTTTAGTTTAGTAGTCATCTACACCTCCCAGACTAAATTATCTATTACAAGCAGTGCTCCAAGAGCCAGTGAACACTATTTATAGATAGAAGTCTCAAGCTCAATTACATTTCAATGTTCAGTAGCCAAATCAACCAACCCCTCTCTCATCTTTTGCAGTAGTATTTATAGAAGAATGAGGAGGTGAGATCTGATAAAAGATATCTAAAGATAATTAATACAGACCTAATGGATTCTAGGCCTTTGGGGGTCTCAATGGAAAATATTACATAGGTTTCCTCTATATTAAATGATTTACATAAAGGTTTAAGCTTGGTGGGAGCTCTTTTTGACCTTTGAGGCTCTGTATGATTTCAAAGTAACTTCGGTTGATATTTTGTCATTAAGTTGTTTGCAAAATTTACTCTCTAGCTGTGCTTGATATAGATATCTTATCTTGATCAATAAATTCAGCCTCTGATATGAATGCTTTGAGGCACAGGTGGCACTGTGGTAGCTGGGAGGAATCGATTTGCCTCAAATGTGGCGATGGAGGCTTTCTATCTGATGAACCTTTATGATTTTTCTGTTAACTGTGTTTTAATTGGGGATTAGGCTTTTGATAAACCATATTAGATGTAATCCCCACAGATCTGTCTTCAATCTTCTGTTCTGGTATATTTTTGTCTTCGACACTTATACTCTTTAATTTTTGCTCAATTCACTGTGTTTGTTCATGTGCAGGGATGTGCAGGGGTGATATGGCATCAATGCCTCATGAAACACCAATGAAACATGGATTTTAAACCCTACGAAGGCTTCTCTTTGATGAATCGAAGGCAGGAGGATCGTCACCCTCAGCCTTTTAATTTTCTTCAGCATGGCGGAAAAACCATTTAATCCCTGCAAAATACAAAAACATTTAATAAATATTGCATATATAGGTTTATTGCTTTGGAATGCCATGTGGGAAGAGCATGGCCGTTGGATGGCATCATCCAATGATCGAGATTGATTAGAAGAAGTCAAAGGGAAGGCAAAAGAAGAAATTAAATCGGAGCCATCGATCACGAAAATATTGACGGTCGGGAGCGGAGGCGAACAAATAACGTGAAGGGGCCATGTTATTCAAAAAAAAAAAAAAAAAAGCGGAGAGAAAGGTTTAAACCTTCGTTTTGGCAAAAAATGGTGGAAAAATGAGTGGGGGGGTTTGGGACTAACGTGGGCTGTCGGATGCGATCAGCCCATCTAATCGACGATGAAGATCAAGTACCACAAAACCTTAGAAAGATGCCCCAGACATCAAAAAATTTAATTAAATCACTCTGTATAACTATTTCGGGTCACGAAAAGGCTTGCTGACTGCGCAGGGAAACAGTGAAGACCCTCCCCAATTAAATTTTTCCGCATGGACGCTGATGTGGCACTGGGACCACTGACACTGCTGTGGACGATGGGGACTAGGGAAATTGAATGTGGACTGTCAATCTGCAGATCAGATCGACGGTGGAGATTTTTTCATGATCGCATCATACCTTAGTTTATCTGTCGGGCTTCTTCAGAGTGCGATCACTGTCCAATGAGCGGCCTCAGATCGGACGGCGCACATCAAAATCGCACCCACTCCACATCCAACCTTTAATGTGTGATTAAGGGCAGTTTTTCAACAGTGCTTAAAGCTACATGTCAGCCAGTGAATGGCATCACTGCTAATCGGGGGAAAACCACCTTCCTCTTGAAAGCGGTGCGATGGATTCCGACCGATTTTCCTTTAACATGATGAAAAAACACATTAAAACCCAAAAAATGTAATATAACAAAGGTTTTGGTTGAGAGGAATTTACATTGATGAAATAGCTTGGCGCCTGTGCGGGGCCATGGGTTATGTGGAAGATAATATGACCAGGGGAGATAGAATGGAGGGCTAATTGGCATCGGAGAACTTTTTGAGGCAAAAGACTTATGCACTATTTTCCTCCGACGTGATAAGCACCCAAAGGGCTTAGCACCTGGTTCCAGCACCAGGGCGTATGGAGGGTAGGGGTTAAAGACTTAGCCCAAGGGAGCTTCAGTCTATAATATAAAAAATGTGATTTTTATGCAAATTTGATGTTTTTAATGGATGTTGGGGGTTTCGATAAGGCAAAGAAAGGGTCTTAGGCCTTATCAAAGGGGTTTTCAATGGGGGAGAGGGAGAATATGAAAAATTAGGGATTTTATGGGGAATAAAGGGATAAAAATGAGGTTGATTTTGGAAGTGGAAAGAAGGGGAAAATGGTGTTTGCAGCAGTATTTTGTCTTTGAAATCAGCAGAATTTCAGAGTGTGAAATGGGCACAATAGTGAAGATTTGGACAGAGGCATGAGGCCTTCAAGAGTCTTCAAGAGCCAACACTTTTTGCAATAAAATTTTCTCCTTGAAGGCTCCAAAATGATTTAGCCACCTTTTGGTATAACAAATTATATAGGTGGCTAACAGTGGCTCCACTTGGGGATGGTGCCTTCTTGAAGGCATCAAGAACTTCAGACTTGCATTCTCTGGGAGGCTGATCAGTTGCCTCATCCATTGGGCTACTTTTATTTCCTTGTATGATATTATTTTTCTTTGAAAACATATTAGTAGCTATAAAAACAATGGATCTTTCATCAAAAAGTTGTCTACCTACCCAATACTACAGATCTAACATTTTTTCTTCTTCAGAGTACACTTAGATTGGCAAACTCTTTTACAAGATTTTATTCTTTTGAAAGTAGGAAATATAATCTATTTATACTCCTTATTTCTCCATGGACTTAGATTAAACAGTTGAGTCCATATGATTCTCTACCTAATCTACTATCTGTTGGGATTAAACTGTCCAACGGATTTTATTCACTAAATTCTACAACAACAATTTAAAAATAGCCAAGTCAAGATTAAGTTGTTTGACTTGCTGTGATCTATGGCATTAAAAAAAGTTGCACATAGACATTATTTCGCACAAAAAACAAAATGGAAGGCTTGAGATGTGAAATTTCAAAGCATTTCCTTCCCCCTTTTTATAGCTCTGTTTTGACCTTATTTGAGTTGTCTTGCCTTTATCAACTGGTTCAGATTTTAAGTTAATTGGAACCATATTTTCATCCTTTTTGACTCAGAATTTTGAATAGATGTGAGTCAGTCTCTTTGGAAACTTAGGTTCAGATTTTGAGCATGTTTGAACCTTTGATTTCTATCCTAAACTATCTACTAATAAGCCAAGATTAAGAAGTTTGGAAAATCGAATTCGCTATCCTATCAAAAGAAAATTTAAAACTAATTAGTCAAGATTAGGCTGTTTGACTAACTAGAAGTGTTTTTTTCAAGAGTGGCATTTAGGCTTGCACACTTTCAGATTTGTTTCTCTTTTTTGGTATGGGGCTATACCTTTCTTGTTTTTACAATCTGCCCTCTTTTCTTTCTTTTTGTTTGAATTTTTTATTTTTCATAACTTTGAATGCAATGATGGGTGGAGTATTTATAATGAGAAAAAAAATAGAAAGGCTTTCAAAATATGACATGGATCAAGAGAAGTAATGTTTGAGCATCCTGCCATTGACAGGACCACCAAACAATTCTTTTCCATTCAACTCCTATAAGAAGAATGAATTTCTACCAGCAGCTGAATGGATAGAGTAAGGGCCAAGCCATAAGTTGTCAAATTTTCCATGCTTTCCCTTGTCTTCCCTCCTTGAGTCCCACTTTAAAACTTTGTCCCCAATATTGAAATTGCTGGCCTTTTTTCTTCTGTCAAAAATCTTTTTAATGCTATCCTATTTCTGCAATGCTTTGTTATAAACCTCCCCTCTGGTTTGCTGAAGATAAATGGTCTAATTTATTCTTCTGATCATGTCATTATATTCAGTTTGAAACTCTTGAATCAAATTCATAACTAGTACACCAAGACTGTTTGGAAAAATTTCATTACTACCATACACAAGTTGGAAAAGTGACATACCAATAAATTTCTTCAAAGTCAATCTGACAGCCCAAAGTGCATGAACTAGCTTTGTGTGCCAAGAATTTTCATTGTCTTCCAACAGTTTCTTTATTATGTTCACTAAACTCTTGTTTGAGGATTCTTCAATTCCATTACCTTGAGGGTAATAGGTCGTGGAATGCCCCAATGTTATATGATATCTGTGACAGAATTCAACCATCTTATTTGATCCAAATGCTGCTGCATTATCAGTGATGATACTGGTAGGACAACCAAATCTAGAGAGAATGTTAGTCTCCATGAATTTTATAATAACAGAATCATTGGCCTGCCTACAAGGTATGGCTTCTATCCACTTAGTGAAATAGTCTGTGGCTGTGAGAATCCATCTATGCTGGGCAGAAGATGGTGGATGAATTTCACCTATGAAGTCCAGTCCCCACTGTTGAAAAGGAGCTTCAACAATAATTGGATGCAGAGGCAGAGGTAGCAGCTTTCTTTTTCCTTCAAAAAGTTGGCACTTATGGCAGGCAATTATCATCTTGTGGATATCATGAAAGAGAGTAGGCCAAAAGAAACCAGCCCTCAAAATTTTGTTGGTTGTTGTCTTCCAGTACAAATGACCTCCACACTCTCCTTCATGGAACTCTTGCTTAAGCTTATTTGCATCAAACCCAGGAAAACATTTAAGCAATATACCACTTGCATTTTTCCAATAAAGAAATCTATCTATAATGCAATAGTTTACAACTTTTAACTTTAGAAACCTTACCTTTGTTTTTTTCAAACCGGGAGGTGCATTCAAATTAAGCAGAACATAAATAATATCATCATACCAAGAGGAATTCATAAAATGGTCTTCAACAATGGGAGTTGAGATTTCCTCTTGATCATTCAAAGCATTAATCATATTTATATCAAGAACTTCAAAATTTGATTCAGCCATTAATCTAGCTAGACCTTGGCCTTTGATGAGTTTAGTGGGTTTTATCTCTAAATCATATTCAAGGATAACATCAATCCACTTAGCTCTCTTACCATCTGGGGCCTGCGTTAGAATGTCTTTCACAACTGAATTTGGGACGAAGGAAATGGTGTGTGAATGCAAGATGTACACTGTGAAGTCTTCCAAAGCTTTAACCAAAGCAAAATCTTGCTTCTCCATAATTTTATACTTCAGAGGGGCATCCCGCAATGCCTTTCTAAACAATGAAATACATTGCTCTTGTCCTTGTGGATTTTTCTGTATAAGGACAGCAGCTATGGTATGTTCTGATGCAAACGAAAAAATATAAAAATCTGTTGAAAAATCACGACTTATTAGAACCAGTGTTTTGGTTAATGCTTGTTTCACCAGATCAAAGGAATTATTTGTTTCCAAGGTCCATTTTACCCCTTGCTCCTTTTTTAACATGTTTGTTATATTTCTAAGGAGCTCAACTAAGTTGGGGATGAACCTTCTTAAAAAGTTGATCTTTCCAATGAAAGATTGCAACTCCTGGATGTTCTATGAATGAGAGATTTGCAATATGGCCTCAATCCTTTTGGGATCTATCTTAATACCCTCTTCTGAAATGATGTGCCCAAGAAGCTTACCTTCTTGGAGTCCAAATAGTTTCTTCTTAGGGTTTAAAGATATTCCAAACTTTTTGCAATTCTCGAAAACCTTTCTTAAATGTTCTAAGTGCTCTTCATCTGTTTTTGAAAACACAGTGACATCATCAAGGTATATAATGATGAAGAAGCCCAGTTCTTCCAAGAATGCTATGTCCATGGCTCTTTGAAAATTTTCTCTAGCATTCATTAAACCAAAGGGAATTTTCACATACATGAAATTGCCCCATGGTGTAGTAAAGAATGTCTTTAATTGATCAGCAGGGTGAACTAAGATCTGATTGTACCCTGAGTAGCCATCAAGGAAAGAAATTCTTCTAGACCCTACCACCCTTTGTAAAATATGATCCATCTTAGGTAAAGGGTAGTTGTCTTTTAATGAAGCTTTGTTTAAGTCTCCAAAGTCTATACAAAGCCTCATCTCTCCAATTTTCTTCCTAACCAACACCAGAATAGACACTGACTCAGAATATCTGATAGGGAAAATAATACCAGCTTCATACATTTTTATGATCTCCTTTTGAACCAAAGGGAGCTGAACAGGGTTTATTCTATGCAGTTTCTATTTGAATGGTTTTTGGTTTTCTTTGAGGGGAATTTTGTGATGTATTATTTCAATGTCATAGGATTTTAGATCTTCGTAACTCCATGCAAAAACATTAGAAAAATCTTTAAACAACTCTATGTATTTGAGTTTAATATGAGCTAGCAAAGTTTTAGACAGTTTAATCATTTTCGGTTTAAGTTCACTACCTATATTGCACTATTCCACTTCAGTCTCTACAGGTTCCAATTTTGGCTTCTTGGCCACATCATTAAAACCAAACAACTCTTCTAAAGGTGCCAGACCACTTGGAAAACTTTCATCTTTAGAGTGTAGAGTTTCTAACCCTCTGTTTCTAACTCTGCATTCGATTTTGTTTCATTTTTAAGTTTTCCAGTCAGAAGATTAATGTTGACAAATTTAGAAGATGGCTCTTCTTCACCAAGAAAATTTTCTTCACTGCAGTCTGTTTCATAATCTGAGTCTGAACTGTGTAGTTCGAATTCATTTCTGAATTGCATGAAGTCTTCTATTTGTTTGTCTCGATCAAACACCTACCAATACTTTTCATTATCAGGCATGGCCGGTCTAAATTTTATCTGAGTTGTGTAGTCTTTGGTTTCATATGGCATTAAGCATGTTCTGGCTGCAAAGGCTAAATTATGGGCCGCAATATTTCTTTTTCTCAGTAAAAAAATTATCTGGTATTCCTCAAAAGTTTTTAAAAGATCCATGACATCATTTTTATAGGCCCTATGTCTTGGGTGATTTTACGTTATACTCCCCATTGACTTGCCTAATGACTAACTCTAAATCCCCATATGCTTTAATTTTCTCGGCTACTAAATTTTTCAACAAACGTAAACCTAAAAGAAGGGTTTCATATTCTGCTATATTGTTAGAACACTGAAAGTTTAATTTGCAAGAAATACTTTCTGTGTGGTTTTTTTCAGTGTTGCAGATCCAGACACCTGCACCAGCATTGGTCTTAGTGCATTACCCATCAAAGTAGATGCTCCATAGAGGACTATTTTCGGTTTCATCTTGGTTACTGTCGTCTTCAACTACTGTGATTTCTGATTGTTGTTGAATATCAACACTTAGTTGTTGTTTCAACTCCTCAGCTTTTTCACTGTGATGAGGGTTGATCACTTGATTGTCAAGGTTTAAGAGAAATGGACTCATGACCTGTAGCTCAAGACCTTTTTTTGGTTTTCTAATGGTTTTAGATGCAGAAAAATGTTTTGACACTTCTGCGTTGTGTTGCTCTTCCTCCCTATCGGCCATAAATCCCGTTAAAGTGACTTTTTCACTAAGTGTTTCATCATTGAAAAGGATAAATGAATCAAGTTCTGTGTTTACAGAGTATAGAGGAGAGTTTTGAGGTCTTTCTTGACTTGTAACTGTGTATTGCATATGGGACTCCCTGTAAAGTCTTCTAGTCTGATTGAAAACAGGGATAGTCGCATAGGTCATGTTCATTTTCATAGTCCCTTGTAACTTAGCCCCCGAGGCTCTTGATAATAACATCCCATACTTTGGGGGCACATCAGCCACAAAAATATCCATGACTAAACATTTGGTTGGAATTTGGGCTAAGTTAACGCAGAGGTCTTTGATTAATCCTAAACATTTCACCTTGCTGGAGTCAAAGGAGTAAAGGTCTTTATAAGGTCTAGTGATTTATAGACCCAAGCTCTCCATTACAGCTTTTGGCATTAAATTGTGAGAAGCTCCTGAGTCATGCATAGCATTGTGAAATTTTTTTTCATGAACATTTAAGCTTACATAAAAGGGAGGAACATGTCCTTCTTGATACTTGCCTTCAATCTTAGGACCAAAAATGAGCTCTGGTTGGTCATCATTAAGATTGACAGTGTCATTATTATCCTTAATATTTAAATCCTTGAAAATTTGGGTCCTATATACATTTTGGGTAGCTAACTTGGTGAGGGGAACTAAAATTTTAATCTTTTAAATTAATTTCTCTAGGCTGAAAGAAATTAGGTTCTTTGAAGAACTTGTCTCAGCCTTACTAGCTGCTAGTCTATCAGCAACATCAGCGTGCTGATTTTTTTTTATTTAAATTTGACAAAATGGTTTTAATAGGAGTACTAACTGAGGTGCTAGTACTACTAAGGTCTACACTCTATTTTTCATTGTTTTGAGTGCCTTTCTCTTTACCTTTACCAGAATTAACCACCATTTTTTTCTCCGTTTGTTTGAAAATTTTAGGCTTGGTTGCAGTGCTATTTTCTGAAGATTTTTGAGAGGTTTTGGTGTTGGGAGTTTGTTGACTAGTTTTGCTTCTAAGGTCATATTTTTTTTTGAGATTATATAATAAATTTTTCCATGTCTTGATAATAACTTTCATTATCATCTCTTTTGTCATCATAAGGTGTATAAAGACCTTGTTTTCTATCGTAATGAATCTCAAAGTCATCATCATCTACCCCCAGCATGTTGATATCATCTTTCTCTGTTATATCATATGTTTCCTCAACCTCACTTACATAGTTTTGATCAAAGGGAGGAGTGATATGTCAATCATCATCCCTGGGTATATTTGGAGGTTGGTTTCTTCTAAAATTCTGATTCTGGTTCTGGGTTTCTGTTTTGAGGAACATTTTGGTTTTGACTAGCTTGTGCTCTCTCAAGGATGCTCATTTTCTTTATCATCTCTTCCATCATTCTCTCCATCTTTGAGTTGGAAGTAGAGGGTGTATATTCCTCTCTAAAGGACACTCTCTTTTCATTTTTCTTTCTTTCTCTCTTCTCCATCAAGTTGACTTCCACAGAAAGAGCACCTTTTTGCATATCTTCAAGAGTTGCGAGATCTCTTTCTCTCAGCTGATAGGCCATCTCAAGGTCAAACCCTTCAGGGAACTTGTTTAAAGCTGAGCCTTATGGAGGTTTTAGATCTGGGGAAAGTGCATTATACACACTGTTAAATATGGTAAAATAAGCTTGTACACTTTCCCCAGTGTTTCTATGGAGGTTCTTGTAATTAGAAAGGACTTGGAGAGGATTATTTTTTACTTGCCATTTGTTTAAGAATGTTTGATGGAAATCTTGGAGATAATTTATAATATGAGGGGTTAAGCCTTTAAACCATTTTCGTACTTCTCCCCCTAAGATCTGAGCAAATCATCTAAGCTTGACAGAATCAACATCAATTTCATTTCTGCCGAAGTATTCATTCATCTTATCCACATGTTGTGATGTCGTTGTACCATTACTAGCGTCATACAATGGAATTTTGGACTGATAGTCTTGTGGAAGATTGACTAATGGTATAGGAAGGACTAAGGGGGCATACCATGCAGCCATGGCAGGAGGTGGAGGTAGATTTACAAAGGGAAAAGTGGGTTGGAATGGAGTGGTTTGAAAAGTGGATGTAGGGTGAACAGAAGTGGATGGACCAGGAGTAGATTGCTGAGCTGATCTTGGATGAGATACACCTATGTTGTGAAGGAAATGTAAATCAGGAGCTGTTGTTTCTCTACTACCAGGATGTTCACTTGTTTCAGGAGATGAAAGTGAAGACTCAAAATATGAATGATCTAAATCATCAAGAGGCCTAGTTCTAAAGGGATTTACTAAGTCAACTTGTGATTGTTGTAGAGCTGAAATATTTTCAGGAAGTGAATTAGCTCTCAAGGGTGATATGAAAAAAGTTGATAATTTAATCCTAGGAGACTTCCTAAGGATACTTTCTAGGTTATCAACTATCTAAGGTGGATCAGGGTCAAGATAAGCTCTAGTGTGAATCTTTCTAGGAGACACTATGCTGTGTTTTTCAGACCCAAATAAACAAGAAAATTTCAACCAGATATGACAATCTTTAAAATGTCAACTAATCTGTTTATACAAATTTTAATCCTACAGTCCTCTGACTGAGTTTAAATGATATTACAATGATAAGGGTTCTTCCCAGTGGAGTCTTCCGGTATGTTCCGGATTGTGGAGTCGCCAAGTGGAATTTTTTAGCTCCTAGGGAGGTTTTATGGTCCACCACCATATTTATTAGATACCAATCTGAAATATTTTTGGTGTTTCCTGAGTTATTTTTCAGTTGTGTGGTTTCTAAGAATGTCCCAACTCTGTTTCAAAACTTAGCTATGGTTATGATACAAAGACAGTCTGCTCTTATGGAAAAGCTAGCTGATCTTTCAAGGTTGGATAAAGTCTTATGAGAATCCTAGGGTTTACCTAGTTTGTCACCGATTCAAACAAATTTTACCATGATTACCATTTCTTGGTAGTTCTTGAAAAAGCTTCTTTTTACTCACAAAATTTTATGAAGCTTTTAAGGGAACCTAAGGTGAAAAATCAACTTCATCCCCAGCGGAGTCACCATAAATGTTAGTTGCTGGTGGCTCAGCTGGTTGATATAACAATTTTTTAGTGAGTAAAGGGGTTTCTAAGATACTTTAAAGTTTCGAACAAGAAAATCACTCAAAGTCCCCAGAGGAGTCGCCAAAAATGTTAGCTCCCTGTAATCAGCAAGATTGGCAAAGTCCAATCGCAGGGAGAAACATTGTTTCAACCACTTTGGGATTCTAGGATCTAGCCCTCCTGAATCTGGAGAGGGATCTCTCCAATAAGTGTAAAGATGGATTTGTCTTTGAAGTTCAAGTAATGATATTAGGCTAGTTATGAAGGCCAAGGGTTTGTTTTGTTTTTGGATGGTTGAGCATGATTACTATTTGAGGTATTTGAGGTGGAAAGTTCTAAGTGCAAAGAGTTTCAAAGGTGGGAAGCTGCAAGCAAATAGAACAAGCTTTGGCCAGGAAGATAAATAATTGCAGGTTTTAGTCCATTTGGCTATGGAGTCAAATAGGGTTTAATTGAAATAGCAAGAGGAAAGAGTGGTTCATGGGGCAAGTCATCTATGTCTAAGGATCTCTTGAAAGTTTGATTTATGGAATGAAATGGTACAGTAAGAAGGAGAATTTAAACAGATGAGGAACAAAGAGTAGCCTAGGATCTGGTAAGTACTTTGAAACTAGCCAGCCTTTGACAAACACTTAAGAAAGACATGAAAGTAAACTAGGATCTGGTAAGTTCTTCTAAACTAGCTAGCCTTTGATACACTTTCAATATAAAACACATAAAAAAAAGGGAAACACAAATGATAACAAAGGATGGTCTAAGATCTGGTAAGTACTTATAAACTAGCCAACTTTTAACACATTCCAAGGGAAACATTCAGACAGTCTTTGGGGATAAAACTAGGACCAGGGCACACCATATCTTCCTTAGTTCACCTCTACTAAACATGAAATGAATGTAACATCCAAGAACAATATTCAGCTAAAACAATAAGATGAGGGAACGCCAGCATTCCTATGCTTAAACTAAAATAAATCATTCTTAAATAACATAGATTGGAAGAAAAAATTCAGATAAAGATTTTCAGTTAGAGAAGGGTACTGGTATACAGTAGGTCCTAACTTCATGCATGTTGTTATTTATAATAGAAGATGAAACACAGTGAAAACATAAAAAAAAATAACAGGTTACAATGAGAAAAACTTCACCGTCAACATAGACCAGGATCCCATAAATCAGCTGGTATTGATGCTCCAAACCAGTTACAACTTTAAATCCAATGCTTTAGTTTAGCAGTCATCTATACCTCCCAGACTAACTTATCTATTAAAAGTAGAGCTCCAATATCCAATGAAAAATATTTACAGATAGAAGTCTTAAGCTCAATTACATTTCAATGTTCAGTAGCCAAATCAACCAACCCCTCTCTCATCTTCTGCAGTAGTATTTATAGAAGAATGAGGAGGTGAGATCCAATAAAAGATATCTAAAGATAATTAATATAGACTTAATGGCTTCTCAGCCTTTGGGGTGCTCAATGGAGAAGCTTACATAGGTGTCCTCTGTATTAAATGATTTACATAAAGATTTAAGCTCGGTGGGAGCTCTTTTTGACCTTTGAGGCTCTGTATGATGTCAAAGTAACTCCAATTGATATTTTATCATTAAGTTGTTTGTAGAATTTACTCTCTTGCTGCGCTTGAGACAGATATCTGATCCTGATCAATAACTTCAGCCTCTGATATGAATGCTTTGCGGCACGGGTGGCACTGTGGTAGCTGGGAGGAATCGACTTGCCTCAAATGTGGCAGTGGAGGCTTTCTGTCTGATGAACCTTTATGATTTTTCTGTTAACTATGTTTTAATTGGGGATTAGGCTTTTTATAAACCATCTTAGATGTAAACCCCACAGATCTATCTTCAATCTTCTGTCCTGGTATATTTTTGTCTTCGACACTGATACTCTTTGATTTGTGCTCGATTCACTGTGTTTGTTCGTGTGCAGGGCTATGCAGGGGTGATATGGCATCAATGCCTGATGAAACACCGATGAAAAATGGATTTTAAACCCTAAAAAGGCTTCTCTTTGATAAATCGAAGGCAGGAGTATCGTCAACCTCAGCCTTTGAATTTTCTTCAGCATGGCAGAAAAACCATTTAATCCCTGCAAAATACAAAAAAAATTAAGAAATCATGCATATATATGTTTACTGCTTTGGAAGGCCATGTGGGAAGAGAGTGGCCATTGGATGGAATCATCCAACAGTCAAGATTGATCAAAAGAAGTCAAAGGGAAGGTGGAAGAAGAAATTAAATTGAAGCCATCGATCATGCAAATATTTATGGTCGAGAGCAGAGGCGAACAAATAATGTGAAGGGGTCACGTTATTCGAAAAAAATAAAATAAAAAGCGGAGAGAAAGGTTTAAACCTTTTTTTTGGAAAAAAATGGTGGAAAAATGACTGGGGGGGGTTTAGGACTAACGTGGGCCATCAGATGAGATCGGGTACCACAAAACCTTAGAAAGATGCCCCAGACATCAAAACCTTTAATTAAATCACTCTGTATAACTATTTCGGGTCATGAAAAGGCTTGCTGACTATGAGGGGAAATATCGAAGACCCTCCCCAATTAAATTTACTGTGTGGATGCTGATGTGGCACTGGGACCACTAGCACTGCTATGGATGAGGGGGACCAGGGCGACTGAATGTGGACCGTCAATCTGTATATTAGATCAACGGCAGAGATGTTTTCATGACCACGTCGTACATTAGTTTATTTGTCGGGCTTCT
The DNA here is from genome assembly GCA_034641835.2 of Pinus albicaulis. Taxonomy (NCBI): domain Eukaryota; kingdom Viridiplantae; phylum Streptophyta; class Pinopsida; order Pinales; family Pinaceae; genus Pinus; species Pinus albicaulis. The sequence continues at coordinate 272,566,977 of CM076574.1, forward strand.
TCAGAGTGCGATCACCATCCGATGAGCGACCTTAGATCGGACGGCGTGCATCAATATCGTGCCCACTCCACATCCGACCTTTTATGCGCGATGAGGGGTGGTTTTTCAACAGTGCTCAAAGCTATGTGTCGACCGGTGAATGGCATCACTACCGATCGAGGGAAAATCACCTTCCTCTTGAAAGCGATGTGATGGATTCTGCATGGTTTTCCTTTAACATGATGAAAAAACACATTAAAACCCAAAAAATGTAATATAACAAAGGTTTTCGTCGGGAGGACTTTACATTGATGAAATGGTTTGGCGCCTGTGCAGGGCCATGGGTTATGTGGAAGATAATATGACCGGGGGAGATAGAATGGAGCGCTAATCAGCATCGGAGAACTTTTTGAGGCAATAGACTTGTGCACTATTTTCCTTCGACGCGATAAGTGCCCAAAGGGCTTAGCGCCTGGTTCCAGCACCAGGGCATATGGAGGGGAGGGGTTAAAGACTTAGCCCAAGGGAGCTTAATTCTATAATATAAAAATTGTGATTTTTATGAAAATTTGATGTTTTTAATGGATGTTGGGGGTTTTGATAAGGCAAAGAAAGGTTCTTAGGCCTTATCAAAGGGGTTTTTGATGGGGGAGAGGGAGAATATGAAAAATGAGGGATTTTATGGGGAATAAAGGGATAAAAATGAGGTTGATTTTGGAAGTGGAAAGAAGGGGAAAATGGTGTTTGTAGCAGTATTTTGTCTTTGAAATCAGTAGAATTCCAGAGTGTGAAATGGGCATAGCAGTGAATATTTGGACAGAGGCATGAGGCCTTCAAGAGTCTTCAAGAGCTAACACTTTTTGCAATAAATTTTTTTCCTTGAAGGCTCCAAAATGATTTAGCCACCTTTTGGTATAAAAATTTTTATAGGTGGCTAACAGGCTAATTAAATGTGTTACACATGACTGATTTAATAATTCCTGTGCAAGTAATATGAAGAGATTATGGTGACGACCAGACAAGGAATCCCTCACTTCCCAGAAGTCACGCAACCTAGATTCAAGCCAACAAAGAAACTCTCGTTTTACAGATGCCAAGGATCTCACTCAAAGTGAAAACATCGCCCTACCACTTATAAACTCATGGAGATTCCCTTAGCATGGAAATGACATCACAAGTAGATAGAAGTTGTTGGTAACAGCTAAGGCTGTATGGCCAAAGGTCACAAGTCACTGATCTACCCAAGGTCGCAGGTCGCATATCTTCCCAGGGTCGTAGGTCACATATCTGCCCAGGTCGCAGGTCGCAAGTCGCAGGTCTTGTCAGGTCGCAGGTCGCATATCTTGGCAAGTCGCAAGTTGCAAAATCCTCGGGGTCGCAAGGCAACCAACGGTTCAGAAGACAAAAAGCCAGGGAAGCCCAAAGGGAAAACTTCGCTATAAATACTCCCTTTAGGGATTTGTAATGGGGCCTTTTTTCTTGGGACTCGAGTTGAGAGCATTGTATTATCAGGATTATACAATTTTGCGTGCGAATACAAGCATTTTGAAAAATATCTTTGAGGACCTGGTGTTGACATATGTATGAGCACTATAAGTATTATATTTTTCAGTTCCTAAACATCTTTAGATTAAAGGAGTTGCATCTTTAATTCATATCACATTTGCATGACAGTTTTTTAATTACATGTTAATGATGGTCGAGTTCATTTCAATTTCTTAATGAATGTTAATGAATTTTTTTATTAGCACTTGTATTACCATTTAAACCTTTCATGAAGCGAAGGGGATTTTTCCATAAAGAATTGTTTCTTTTTTGGTCGAAACAGCTTACAAGCATAACCCTAATGATGTGCTGTTAACAACACTTCCTTTGGGACATATGCTTTATTATTTAATCTCGCTGCGCATAGTGTTATATGTACATTTGATGCATCAATAATATGTCTTGTATCATCCGATTATGTGTGTATCCACAGGTTTATAGAGTTTAAGCGAGACCCAAGGAAAGGATAAATCAGCGATAGTCGGACCCACACCCTAGACGGGATCCCTATTCCAAATGGTTCAAGGTCTAATTGGGACTTTTTACAGGGGAGATCCCCTACTATTGGCCGGACAAATTTTCTCGTCAACAGTCACTCACATAGACTAATTAGGAGGTTTTGGAAGCGGCCCATTATCCGCAAATGCTTTTTATTTGAGCAAGGAACAACGTCACATATTTTAAATATGGGACATTTGTAACAAATCACCGATATCCATATGTTCAAATTATGAGATTGTTCATCATATTCTCACACACATTCACCCGCTAAGAAAATAAAGCCACCTAAAAATAACTTAAACCAACTCACTAAACTCTCCCCACAGGGACCACAAGAGAAATTATAGTTTAAGTTATGATTAAGGGGGTAGGCATCCAACAAGCCACCTTGATCATGCTTCAAATTTGAAACATAGAAGTTGCATTTTTAGGGAGCTTATAATCCACCTATCAGCCCACGGAAAATAAAACCCAAGTGTGGAAGAGACCTAATTCAGAGGAGGTTAGGCTTAGGCGCAGTGCGTGCAGTATCAGTTGGGGCTACCTGGCCCGTTTGATACTCGGTACTGTTAGATGACTACCAATAAGCCCAAGATTAAAATGCTCATGTGGGATGGTGGTTCTTAGTGGCCAAAACTAGGGCATCCTTTACCCTATAGGTGATGGTGCAGTCAAGCACCAGACCCTCTACCATTACCTTGGTTGATTCTCTTCGGCTGACTAGCGGCGTCACCCATTCTTTCGGGATGTTGTCCCAGAACTCACAAGAAATCCTCTCAAGGCGCTGTTACTTTTCATAGTGTGAGGACGTTATTAGGTCTTCTAGGATTTTTTAGTATCACGCGCAAAAAAAAAACCATCTTTTTCTTGATTGATCACATAGATTAAATTAAATGAAAAATCATTTCTTTTTCGCTTTGTTTTATGTATGTGGCCATAAATTTGACTTGATCATAGACTCAATCCCCTCAAAAAAAATTTCCAAAACCTAAATTGGACGACCCTCAAATGGTTCCAATGGAACCTTGTCGGTCCAGGCGTCTTTTGGACCTCCCCCCATTAATAGGAGGGGTTCCAGGTCTTTCGCCATTTAGGCGTTAAAGACGGAACGTTGCCACAGTGGTTGGTTCCTCCTTTCTTGGAGAAACCTTAGTTGGGAACCCTAGGCGATCTCCCAACACCACACCGCACATCACTCCCCCCTCATTCCCTAGGGGGTAGAAGAGTGCATCTCATATGGGAAGCCAACTGAATTCAAAACTGGGTATGTCACAGACTAACCCTCGTTCTAACTAGAACTTCGTGTCTTCACATGTTTCCATCACGTCAACCTCTCAATCGCCCTTATTAGCAACATTAAATCTACCAGATTTAACCAAGATCACCAACAACCCCATCGCACACGACCCCAATTGGCCTCCCATGCCCACGAAGCTCCCTTTAGACATACCAAAGTTTGAAGGCAAGCAAGTGAAAGACCCAAGGAATAATATAATGACCTTTCACTTGTGGTGCTCATCGAATAGAATCATTAACGATACTATTCGATTGAGGTTGTTTCAATGCACTCTCACAAGAGTGGTCATGAAATGGTACGTTGAGAAACCCCATGCTTCACATAGAACCTTTAGCGCCCTCGCCACTGTGTTCCTCACTTACTTTCAGTGACCCATTCACCATTATTCGGGAATGGAATTACTGAATCATTTTAGACAATCTCCCTCTACCCACATTTCTGAACATCTCCACAAGTGGAAATGGAATCATAGCTTATGCAAAGCTCAACTCAACGACAGAGTCCTTTTATATTTATTCTTGAAAAATTTGACAGCGGAGATTTCAAAGCATGTGGCACAACGTAACCCCACATCTGAAGAGGACGCAATCAGTAAAGCCCAGTAGCTCAAAATGATTTATACACAATGAGGGTACATATGCAGTATCCTGCCTAATGCCCCACGCCTGCAATCTTATCAAGAATTTCCAGGTGCATCAAACTCTGCAGACGGACTTATTGGGTCGATGACCCAAGGGTACCTGGGCAGCAGCAGTCAGAATCTCAGTTACACATATGGGTCTACCCAGCACATGTCTCAACCCAGATTTCAAAGTCATCATATGTAGCAGCAAAATTTTACTAATAGGGCACCAGCGTATCACCAAGGAGGACCTTACCCTCCGACTGGGGGGACCCAGTATGCAGGAAGAAGAACTGACGAAAGAACTCCCCCCCAAAGACTAGGTGCAAATATGGCACAAAAATATGCTCAGTCCCAAGCACATAACCCACCAATGTAGAACAATGCACAATTGAAATTTGTGCAACCGTCCCAAAATCGAACACACCAGTATGATGAGGAGAATTACCTTCTTAACGTGGCCAAATGAAAGGTAACAAATAAACCCACAGGGAACCCTGGATAGGGGGGCAGCAACCCGCAGTGCCCACCATGATCTTGGCCTAGAGATAACTCCAACCAAAACTAGAACTAGGAGCCAAGCAATGCTCAAAAGTAAGGCAAAAGGCCACCTCTACGAACAAACCATTCTTGTTCAATATGTGGTGAGTACAGGCACTATACTCACCACTGTCCCGAACTCCTTGAGCTTCAAAAGCTTCAGAGTAACTGAGGACAAGGATGATCTTCCCAGAAAATTTCAATTACGCAAGAACCCTTCCCCCATCAAGGAACGGTCAGCACTCAGTAGAAAAATCCCAATGATTCTGATAAAAAAAACCATGAAATTTACATGCCCGGGGAAGAAATATTTTTCCAAACCTAGAATCGCATCTGTGATACCCCACCAGACACCAGTATGTCAAGGGCTAGCACATCTACAGTGACTTCAACTTTAACCATTCCAAATATTCCTTTGGAACCATTGTAAAAAATGGTTAAAGGGCCTAATAGATGAGCAGGAAACTAGTCCAAAGAAGCCCACAATTACAGCATCGTAGATGATTTAGCCCAGTCACCTGCTGCTATGTCTACTTTGGAGGTACTACAGTCATTCCCAAAGCAGCAGAAAGCCCTACTTTCCACCTTAGGCATCGTCGACCCTGCTGACATGCACATGATGGCTTTCGATTTAGACAAAGCCACCCCTAGGCTTCCCTCCATGGTCACCTTTCAGATACTAGTATTGGTGCAGAATATCACTATTATCCAATGTGTCATAGATGAGGGTGCATCCACATGCATCAAGTAAAATAATTTATGACAGAAGTTAGGAACCTCAAAACTCAAACCTTCCATCATCACACTCAAGGCATACAACGGTTGGCCCTCCACCCCTGTCGATCTCTTCCAGAATGTACCGATCTGCTTAGCCGGAAAAACGGTCCACATATACATCGAAGTCTTGGATTCTCTCTTGGATTATAATATACTCCTTGGGAAGAGTTACATGTATGCCATGTCTGCCATAGCATCCTCCATTTTCTACATCATGATGTTCCCCCACGAGGATCGAATCATTACAGTATACCATCTGACGCACACTAAAAAGCATCCCTTAACTAATAGAGATATGGTTCTACCTTATGTAGACACTACCACTGATGGTATTTCACAGTATCAAGAATATGGCCCTGGCCAATTCAAACTGACATCCATCCTAGGATCATTCCTAGGAGATCCTCCTATTATCCCTGAGGCATCACCTGATACCACAGCGGCCCCGGTATGCATGATGTCCAAATCAAGCACCGAGATTAGTCAAGACATGGACTCAAGCAGTAATGACACCAAGGCATTAGCTACTGCAGCCTCCATATTCTATGCTACCTCCAAAACTCCTTTCCTATACCCACCTCCTGGCATCACCTCGCAACAGATCTTGGCAACACTCGTACTACCCAACATATCACAGGCATTCCCAGTGTGGTATCTCGTTCCCCCTCTAGGAACGCCAGCTACCAATGTCACTACATTTGGGTTAAAGCCTCCCGGTCCTAAGAAGCCCCAACCTAACCAAATAGTAGTTCAAACCGCCCCCACAAGGGAGATCTCCACTGTGAAACCGACGACCACAATAAAGAAAATCGCCAAGAAAGGAAAGAAAGTGGTGACCCCTACCATGCAGAGGGAGTCATCAGCCTACGCTATATTTGATGTCATAGGACACCCTACTCACATATGCCCGGATTTGAATGAATTAAAAGCACTCCTCGGCTGCGAGGCAGGCACCTCAAAACGACATTCCCATGAAAAGGAACTTGCCACCAAAAGTATAGGCAAACCGCTACATACCAATCACGCATGCACCCTTTGTGACACCTAGGGGCACTATACCCACCATTGTATAGAAATATCACGTTATAGGGATGCCTTACATGCGATCGAGTGATCCTATCAAGAGGATCCCTCCCTATAGTTTATCAAAGACAAGTTGCGCTCCATATTTTACTTACAAGAGGAGCATCGATATATAGAGTGCCCCCAATATTTCCCATTATACATTGCACGCTATGCGATGAACGTGGCCACTACCTTGAATATTGCGCCGCATTGGAACTCATCCACAAATGGTATCCAATCGAGAGGGTCTACTACATGGGGCTACAAGCAGCACAATTCACATTCCCATTATGCGCCGACAATCACTTATTGGAGGATTGTCACTACATACCTCGCTTCCGACTATCCTTTGCTAGTCTCTGCTCAGCCATAGTTTTTCTTTCCCAAGAAGACGATATGGATTCCTAATCCATCAGTATCTCCATGACCCAAGTAGAGGAGTTGAGCGGGTCAATCATGTTCTTTTCAACTGATGAATGACCTAGCAAGAAACCCATAGTTACCACCACAGACACGTCACGAAATCCACCCACATGCACATTATGCAAGAAGATGGACCATATAGTAGTCCACTACCCTGACTTAGCAGCATTATGATGATGGGACCCAAATCATAACCTAAAGGGAGACCAATATCTGGATCGCCCTGAAAATCCATCCCTGTGTAAGGGTATGGAAAAAACATCTGTGGATTGGCCTCAAACCAGGCCTCCATCGTGTCATTTCAATAATGACCCACTCTACCACCACCACCACGTGGAATCACCAGAGCCCACCTCCTCATACGTGGCTCCCTCGGCCCCCCGATAGGCACAGGTACTATGAGCCTTAGCAGCACGACCCTCTTACACATGATGCTGCACAAAATGCTAGCGTACGCAAAAGATTTGGATCCACGCTGGACCCTGTTCAGTTGCGACACCATACCATCAAAGAAAAAACGGGAAAAACTGAAGAAATGCCCATTCCTCAAGTGACGTAAAACTCCCACCTATGGGCTCGATGCCCAATGTGGTGCAAACGACCTTTCCAATCGCACAATAACAACCAGAGCACACCGCTCAGCCACATATGTCACTGAGGTAATATTGATGCACCCCTCAGTCAGAGGCACACCACTGCAATGACGCTGCTGGAACATTTCCATGTTCACCCACCCAGCAGGAAGAAGATACCTCATCACCTCTCCTTGAGGCAGTAATCTGGTCACAAATTAAATATCCGTCTCCAGATGAATAATCAAGTTTTTCCCCCTTAGGACAAACATGTTGTGCCTCTATCACCAATGACGTATAATATAATGTAGCAATCAGTCCTGTGACTGAAGGCAATCATTCTTAGCAAATTTCAGGAGGCCCCATGCAGCCAACTGATGGTGCACCCCAGCATCAGTAGCCAGAGCAGTCCGGATCTTGGGCCAATCTCACTCTCTCCACACTAACCTGCTAAGCAATAGGCACCCATCATTACAAAGGAGAAAAATCATTAAGGATAGTAAAAAACCCAAGTTTTCCAAAAATGTTGCCCTTGCGCGCCTATTTTATTTACAGGCGCGTCCTAGTGTGCAAAGAGGGAAGGACAACGTGGCTTAGTGCAGCTGTACCTAAATAATACGCGCAAGGGGGCGCACATTTCCCTAGATCGCCTATGCAATCTAGGGAAAAAAGACCCTTTTAGGCTGTACAAACCTAATTTGTATGGCCCCTAGTGTCACCAAACTGAAAAAATCAAAATGCAGGACGTCATGAGAGTTACCTCACCATATTTTCGCTAATCCACGATACACAGGCTGACCGCAACAACAAGGAAGGCTCTCCTACCACCTATGATCTCCCAAACTCAGCAAGTACAAATGAACAGGATTAAGACCATAATCCCTTATTTATTGCCCTTTTCTAGAACTTTGGAAGTCAATAACAGGAGATTAAAAGGTCCATTCTACAAACTGTAAGTTGCACCATCATTAGTATACCATGACGAACGAAAGCGATGCCCCACATTCGCTTTCCAAAGAAATATTTTTTCAAGTGCCGGAACGTATGCACCCTCCCATCTTCATTTCCAAAATTCATGTTTTTCAAATAATATTGAATGAAAATAAGATTCTTTCACTTGAGGTAGTTGTTTTTGCAGGAAGAACCTGCAAACCATTCACAACAATCACCACCAAAATTTTAGGAGCAGTATCATTCTATCCTTAGCATGATACAGTCCCAACAACTTTGCATATCTTGACATCATTTCTCCATTAGAAATAAACCCCAGGGTCCTCATACCCGACCACGTTTATCATCACCTCACCCTGCATATGATAAATGTCCTTGATGGTCGGTAGAGCCTCCCCTCCATGGTGATTGTCATCTCAAGTAGACCATACATCACTCCACCAAGTGATGCCATGGCCACACCATTTTAGTCCGAGAAGCACCTCATGCCCATCCATATATCATGCATAAGGTCAAGTTCACCTTTCAACTTAACCCCATTCTCAGACGATTGGTTTGTACAAGCAGAATGAAAGCGCACCTCCACACACTGCATTTGGCCCTCCATACCTCCATCAACATTAATCCATCTACGACATCTTCTACTTCATCAACCCCACACATGAGACCAGTCAACGGGACACCTACCTCTAGAAAAACACCATCCTCACACCATCAAGTGAGCAACCCTCTTTTATGTTTTGGGGTACCCGTTTGAGTGTTTTGTACAAACCAAACCCCATTATTTTATTCTTTTTGTACAAAAATCACAAACTACGCCCTTCACCTCTTCGCCCTCATATTGCACTTTTTCCATCCATGCCAATAGTCCCCCATCTCCCTTGGTTGAACTATTTCATACCCTCCATACACGCACCATTACGACAATCATAGTTGGTTCATACCCACCATGGAATTCTTACTAACTCCAGTTATCTTTTCCCTTTAGAAAATAGTTATGACTGCCACCAAGCTGCTTGAATATACTTTGAAATCAAGCCACTGAATCCCCATCATCCATTTTCAGCCATCACTAACCAACATGCCTATGTTGAACCCATTATGGTTCAGTTAAGGCTTCCTTTTTTTCAACATCAACACCTCTTTTCCAAAAGGGAAGCAGTTCCTTGGATGACCCCTCCCCATGTACAGGGGTATCCTCGAGTGGCACTATGGGAGACATCATTTTCCATACATTTCATCGATCCTCTTGAAATTTGACTACAAATAAATCTTTCATGTCACGATGGTATCGTACCTTACAACCATTGCACTTTGATCAAGATTTGTCGAAGACCCGTGCCTTTATAAGCGTCTCTGACAACAATTCTTACACGGGAAGGTCCCAGTCAGTACATATGTGTACATTGCGTAGTGATCTGCCATACCAAGATTACACATATGGGTACCACATTCCACCTATCGTCAAAGAAAAAGCACCCCTGAGGGTTTCAGTAGTCGTTGTCAAAAACCACCAACATCACTACCACAATAGTGACATAGATAGCACATGTATCTGTCAGTTTTGTTTAACTAGCCATAGCATCACGAGTGTGGGACATGCCCGCCTTGTTGAAATTTTGCAAATATGTTGTATATTTTTTCTACTTGCAGAAGGTCCCCTAGGCAGTGGTTATCTCAGAACCGGTGCAGGATGTTGTCCTTCTACATGCAAGCCTCTCTCCGTATGATACAGAAAAGAAACTATGATTTATTTCGTCTAAATAGTTCTTCCTAGACCTCACACATTAGGGGGCATTTGTTAACACAGGAAAATCGTACAGCAAAAAATGACATCAAGTAATGTCGAGCCCAAGGATTTATAGGACAAAGATACATTATGGAATAAAAAATATTAATAATCTCTAAGCTTTTGAGGAATTCAATATTGAACTAGTCATAAATGCCCTAATGCGCATTTATTCCTTCGAGAAGAGTGCCTTCTGTGCGCACTAAAGCTCGATAAGCGCACATTCCTTGAAATGGAGAAAAGTCCCTTTCTGGGACCACAAGCAAGAAAATGACAGCTTCTCCTTATGTGAAAGCCACCTAAGGACAGTACCAGCACCTCCTTACGTCTTGTGTGAGCACACAATAGCATATTTCAGCCCACAATGGAATATTTCCCTTCCCTTGGGTCACTATCCATCATGTACTAAGGGAGGGAAGGAGGTTTGAAAGCTCACCTATATAAACCCTCAAAGAGATGAACAATCGGTGAGCATAAGGTTATGTTGGCCAAAGTTTCCCAAGCAACACTAGCTATTTGTGTGAACCAAGGAGCATGAGCTGAATAAGGGGACGCAATTGTTGACCACTCAACAATTTCAGTAAATTCCAACAAAGAGAGAGAGTTGACCTACTTCAAAAGGAAAAAAATTGAAGTACAAACATCCTTGCGTCGGGTCCTACAGCCTCTGCCTAGGCCCTTCGAAAAGTGGGTAAGATTTGTATTCATTCCAAGCATTCAATGAGAAGAAGGCCATCGATTCGTTGTTTATGTTGTTATTGTTTGGAACTCTCTATTTAGCTTCTTTTATGTTTTTAGTTTTACTTTTCAACAGAGCATACTTAAGTATATTACTTCATTTTAAGTCTTATACTTCTGAGCTCCCCCTAGATACTGCCTGTTACTTATGGTTTAGAGAAAACACCACATTCTCTAAATGTGTGTGATTTCGTACATCCTTGTGGCGAATCCACCAAAACACCCCGCAAATTTTTTTTCCAAAACCTAACCTGGACGACAGTCAAATGGTTCCAACGAAACCTCATCGGTCCAGGCATCTTTTGGACCTCCCCCCATTAACGAGAGGGGTTCCAGGTCTTTCACTATTTAGGCGTCAAAAACGGAACATTACCACAATGGTTGGTTCCTCCTTTCTTGGAGCAACCTTCACTAGGAACCCTCGCCAATCTCCCAACACCACACCGCACATTACTCCCCCTCATCCCCTAGGGGGCAGAAGAGTGCATCCCATACAGGAAGCCAACTCGATTCACAACCAGGTACGTCATAGACTAACCACCATTCTAACCAAAACTTTGTGTCTTCACATGTTGCCATGGCGTCAACCTCTCAGTCATCCTTCTTAGTAGCGTTAAATCTATTGGATTTAACCAAGCTCACCAATGACCCCATTTCACATGACCCAAATTGGCCTCCCATGCCCACGAAGCTCCCTTTAGACATACCAAATATTGAGGGCAAGCAAGCGGAAGACCCAGCCAATCATATAATGACCTTTCACCTGTGGTGCTCATCGAATAGCATCATTGATGATACTATTTGATTGAGGATATTTCAACACACTTTCACAAGAGTGACTGCAAAATGGTACGTTGAGAAACCCTCTGCTTCACATAGAACCTTTAGCACCCTCGCTACTGTGTTCCTCACTTATTTTCAGTTACCCATTCACCATGATTCGGGAATCGAATTACTGACTCATTTCAGACAATCTCCCTCTACCCACATTTTTGAACATCTCCATGAGTGGAGATGGCGTCGTAGTTTATGCAAAGCTCAGCTTGACGACTGAGTCCTTTTAGATTTATTCTTGAAAACTCTGACAAAAAATATTTCAAAGGATGTGGTGCAACGTAACCCCACATCTGAAGATGATGCAATCAATAAGGCCCAACAGCTTGAACTAATTTATATGCAATCAGGATACATATACAATATCCTGCCTAACGCCCCGCACCTGGAATCTTATCAAGAATTTCTAGGCACATCGAAATCTGTAGACGGACTTATTGGGTTGATGACGCAAGGGTACCTAGGCAGAAACAGTGAGAATCCTAGTTACACATATGCATCTACCCAGGAAATGTCTCAACCCGGATTTCAAAGTCATCATATGCAACAGAAAAATTTGACTAATAGGGTGCTAGCGTATCACCAAGGAGGACTTTACACTCCAGTCGGGGGGAACTAGTACGTAGGAATAAAAACTTACGGAAGAACTCCCCCCCAATAGCAAGGTGAAAATATGGGACAGCAGTATGCTCAATCCCAAGCATATAACCCATGAACACAAAACAATGCATAGGTGATCTTTGTGCAGTCGTCCCAAAATCAACCACACTAGTATGATCAGGAGAATTACCCTCCTAACATGGTCAAATGAAAGGTAAAAAAAAAACCAAAAGGGAACCCTGGACAGGGGGGTAGCAACCCACAATGGCCACCACGATCCTAGCTTGGAGATAACTTCAACCGAAACCAGAACTAGGAGCCAAGTAATGCTCAAAAGCAAGGCAAAAGGCCACCTCTACGAACAAACCATTCTTGTTCGATATGTGGTGAGTATGGGCACTATACTCACCACTGTCCCAAACTCCCTGAGCTTAAAAAGCTTCAGAGTAACCGAGGACAAGGAGGATCTTCCCAGACAATTACAGTTATGCAAGAACCCTTCCCCCATCAAGGAATGGTCAACACTCAGCAACAAAACCCCAACGATTCCGAGAAAAACAACCATGAAATTTACATGGCTAGGGAAGAAATGTTTTTCCAAACCTGGAATCACAACTATGATGCCCCACTAGACACCAGTACGTCAGGGGATAGTACGAGCATGCCGACTAGACCTTTTACCACTCCCAATACTCCTTTGGAACCATTGCCAAAAATTGTTAAAGGGCCTAATAGGCAAGCAGGTAACTACTCTAAAGCAAGCCACAATTATAGCATCGTTGACGATTTATCCTAGTCACCTGCTTCTATGTCCGCTTTGGAGGTACTACAGTCATGCCCGAAACAATGAAAATCCCTACTTTTTTCCTTAGGCATTGTCGATTCTGCTGACATGCGCATGATGGCTTTTGATTTAGACAAAGCCATCCTTAGGATTCCCTCCATGGTCGCCTTCCAGATACCAGTATTGGTATAGAATATGACTATTCACCAATGTGTCATTGATGAGGGTGCATCCACATGCATCGGGTCAAAGAACGTATAGCAGAAGTTAGGAGCCCCAAAACTCAAACCTTCCATCATCACACTCAGGTCTTACAATGGTCGGCCCTCAACCCCCATCGGTCTCTTCCAAAATGTACTAGTCTTCTTAACCAAAAAAATGGTCCACATAGACATCGAAGTCTTGGACGCTCACTTGGATTACAATATACTCCTTGGGTGGAGCTACATGTATGCCATGTCTGCCATAGCATCCTCCATTTTCCGCATCATGACGTTCCCCCACAAAGATCGAATCATTATAGTAGACCAACTGATGCACACTGAAAAGCTTCCTTTGACCAACACAAATATGGTTCTATCTTATGTAGACATAGCCACTGATGGTCTTTCACGGTATCAATAATATGGCACCAGCCAATTCAAACCATCATCCGTCCTAGGATCATTCCTAAGAGATCCTCCTATTATCCCTAAGGTATCGCCCGATGCCACAACGGCCTTGGTATGCATGATGTCCACATCAATCACCGAGGCTAGTTAGGACATGGACTCAAGTAGTAATGACACCGAGGCATTAGCTATTGCAGCCTCCCTATTCTATGCCGCCTCCCAAATTCCTTTCCTATACCCACCTCTCGGTTTCACCTCCCAGCAAGTCTTGGCAACACTGTTACTACCCAACATATCATTGGCATTCCTAGTGTAGTACCTCATTCCCCCTCCAGGAAATCCAGCTACCAACGTTACTGCATTTGGATTAAAGCCTCCCAGTCCTAAGGATCCCCAACCCACCAAAGTAGCAGTCGAAACCTCCCCCGCAAGGGAAATCCCCGCTGCGAAACCAACGACCACGATAAAGAAAATTGCCAAGAAAGGAAAGAAAGTGGTGACCCCCACCATATAACAGGAGTCATCAGCCTGTGCTATATGTGATGTCATAGGACACCCTACTCACATATTCCTGAATTTGGACAAATTAAAACCACTCCTCGATTGCAAGGCAGGCACCTCAAAACGCCATTCCCATAAAAAGGAACATGCCACAAAAAATGCAAGAAAACCACTACGTACTAATCACGCATGCACCCTCTATGACACATATGGGAACTATACCCACCATTTTCAAGAAATACCATGGTATAGGGACGCCTTGCATGCGATTGAGCAATCCTATCAAGACGATCCCTCCACCTAGTCTATTAATAATGAGTCGCGCTCCATCTTGTACAGTAAAGTAAAGAGTTTTCTCCATGCATCCAACAGACAAGACAAGAACACGATTTTTGAATGAATTTTTATATTACAGGGCACCTGGGAGGAAACAAGAAGGTGTATCCAGATCTCCTCAATGGGATGGGTTCTTTGTAGTCCTCAGCACTTCAGATCTAAGCTTTCTCTCTTGTAGATGTAGAAAACCCAATGTAGAAGGTAGAGCTCAATGGGAGCAACAATGGCAGAAAATGAGACCGAGTGTATAGATCCAGAGTGATCTAGTATGCAACAAAGGGTGAAGAATGATGGGGAAAACCCTCCTATTTATAACAAAATATTGGGTCCTTCTAGATCTTGGTGCATGATTAAAATAATGTTAATCACATCTAGATCCACCTCTATGGAATATTTTTTTATTATTTGTTGGAGGGAAAGGGTGTTTGACTTGGGTCAAATCCCTTGATTAGTGAAAAATAAATAAATAAATGATTTATTTATCTTTTTAAGGAAGTGTTTGGGATATAATCAAATAAATAATGATTTATTTGATTAATGGTGGTTGATTTGGTCATCTTTAACAAGGAATATTATTTAAATAATTATTCCTAGAAAATAATAAGATAACTATGGGTTTATCTCATTAATTTCTTTATTTTTGGGTTAAACATGACTGGGAATAATAATTAAATTATGGTTTAATTAATTATTCCTTTTGGGGTTTCCTAATTAACATAGTGAAAGCAGTTTTACTTGGGGTAAAACTGGTCTTACATGGTGTACTTGGGTCCATCTAATGATGAAGAGTTAGATGACCAAAAAATGGTGTATCAGATTGCCCCCCAGCGTGCGAGTGTCAGGAGCAAATCGTATGACCGAAGTACGTTGTAAGAAAACAATCACTAGACAACAAAAGGGTATGTCAGAGAGAGAAATATGAGGTAGATAGTGTGCTGAAGGACTAGACCCGGAGGAGACGAGACTCACAGGTGCAACAAGTCTCTGTTATGAGAGGGTACCTATGCTGAAGGCGGCGGGGGAGGCATACCTATTACCGCCGTGACAAAGTACAAAAGAATAGTGTGTCCAGTGAACAAGGGACCGAACCATAGAGTACAGCTGGCATAATCAAGAGCCAGATAAAAATACAATGAAGAGTCTCACATACATGCTGTGCCTGGGATAACAGCCAGGACTAGTACAATATCATCTGAGTACATGAGATAAATACAACCCAAATGCCCCCTGTAAATGGGGAAGGGCTCACAAAATCTGACTGATACATGCAAATCATAGAGGTGCTGCAAGTGGCTAAGGCCAACATCATCAAAATCTGGAGCGGCATCAAAGGTTGCAATGAAGAGGTCATCCGGGCATGTGGGGGGCTACCTGCAGGGCCACCCCCTCATGAGGGCTGAGACATCTCACACACGCCCGGGAATCATCAAGAGCTGCTGCTGGGTCACTGGACTGTCCGGTATACGAATCTCGATCATGCTGAAAGGAGCTGGAGAAGCAATCAAGTCAAAGGGAAGTGAGAGATCCCCCTGCCTGATCCGAGGCACCGAACAAAAGTGGAAGCTGGAACCAAGGTACACCGCCCTCTAGACCTTGCTTCTGGAATAAATGTGCTGATGTCGACAGAAGGAGGTCCACCGTAGGTGAGGCAATGAGAGATCCTCAACTAAGGCACGAGAGAAGAACAATAGAGCGACAGACAGACTGACACCAATGATGATAGTGGAAAGGGGAAGGATGGAGTGGCGAATGGACGACTTCCCTTGTTAGAGCATAAATGGCATGAATGAAATGGCAGCGACTGACACAATATCGAAAGGGACAGGGGACAGTGGGGCTGAAGGTCATGATATGCGACACAAGGGAGGAACCAAGCAAAGAAGGATGGAGGGCTATAGTGGGGTGCAGGGTAGACTCCATGAATGCAATGATGACTCGACTTGGATGCTCTAAACAAGGGCGACTGTATAGTGCTGCCACACAGTAAAGGCCCCAATGGGGGGTCATAGAAACATGATTACAAAGTGGGTACTCATGACGAAAATCAACACGAACATGGACAAGTAAGGGGGCGATATGGTGCCCCAAGTACAAGTGGCGTAAGTGAGGAAATTCGATTTTAAGGAGCGGTGAAGTGACCCTTCGTGGAAAAAAATGTCCGGGTGAAGTATCAAATCACCAAAGACTAAGTAAAACCCATTTGAGAGCTCGGTGAGATCTATCCAGCGGTGCTGACGGTTCGTCGAACGGGGCTACGGTGTGGTCGCAGCAGTCGAAAGAAGAAACAGGGGTTCTCTTTTAATGAGGCAGTTTTCCCTCCAAAATCATTCATTTGCTATTGTTGCTGTGGTGAATGTGGAGAGGAGAGAAGGCCCTAAATCTTGTGGCGAACGTAGCGGACAAACCGACCGTTGGATTCGAGATCTGTCAGTTGGAGGCGAGAGGCCTAACCTTGCTCTTGCATTTTGATGGATTACATTTGCGGTTGAGGGCCCAAAACCCCCAGAAACAGCCCCTCCTTCATCTCTATGGCCGGGTCGCACTTTTTGGGGCAAAAAGTACGACCCAGGACGCAGGTATTAGGGCAACAAGTGCGACCTGGTCCAGAAAATGGCAGAAAACTGCGACCTGGGAGATGAGGGGGGGTTTGGTGCTGTTTGATGGCTGGGAGTTGGGTTGTGGTGTGTGGTTACGGTTTTCCCGATCTGTACCCTGACCAAAAGAATGTGGTTGTGCAGGTATGGCAGAGTTGCGGGTCAATTGGAGAGAGAGGGATCTGGGAACACTTCGGACAGAGATCCAGGCGGATCAGGGCGTTCGTCGTGTATTGGCCAGATATAGGGGCATATGGTGCCCTCTCGGATGTGTGTAGGGGCAAGTGGTGCCCCCCAGAATGTATGGGGGGGCATATGGTGCCCCCAGTTTTTGGATTTTGTTTGTAACATGCTATGGGCATGTCGGATGTATATGTATGGGGGGGGGCGTATGGTGCCCCCAGTTTTTGGGACATGCTATGGGCATGTCGTAAGTCTATGTATGGGGGGCGTATGGTGCCCCCAGTGATGTATGTAGGGGCAGGTGGTGCCCCCATTTTTTGAGTTTGTGTGACATGCTGTGGGCATGCCAAAATGTATTTATAAAAAGGGGAATCTAACCACATTTTAATGATGTGGTGTGCCATTTGTTCTGGTTATGGTTATGCGGTTTGAGAAAGGAAATGGAGTGTTACCAATCTCTTTTGGTACTGCATATAGGGATCAAATGGACTTTAAGTTTCCGAATTGGCATACCTGGTGTCACTATCCCAAAAGGAGGATTTGGAGATAATGAACTGATGCTCTCGTAGAAAAGCTATAGGTTGGTCAATAATAATGTATAAGAGACTGGGTTGCTGATGTAAGATGAGGGAACGATAAGGGGTATCGTCCCGAGAGTGATCTGAAGTGATATGGGACTCTAGAGGTTCTTCTAAATGTGGAAGAATATGGGGTCTAGAGTCAACATGACCAGATACACTAGGAGAGTGGTGGAGAATGGCTTCTCTTGGTCTCTCAAATGTGGGTGCCCCCTTACCCAAACATTGGGTTTCGATGTAATGACCACAAGGTGGATGTGGTGTGAACGCATGGGTTCGATGTAAAGGGGAATAGATGAAGTCGGGGGTGGGAATTTCTTCCATAATGTCGTCATCGTGATAGAAGATGGGGTGACTAGTGGAAGAAGAACTACCTGACGTGGTGAAGTGGCCTGAATCATCATCATGAGAAGAGAGGTTCACATGCGCATCGTCACAATGGGTGACCGAAGAGTAAGTAGATAACGGATCTACCGATGTTGAGCCCAAGATGACCGCGGAAGGAAGGTCAAGCGAAACAACAGGGGAGGATTCAGATGGAACGTTCCCCAATGGTCTCATGGATGATGACAGGTACAAAATGGTGACTGAGGGCTCCGTTGGCTTAACGGCGGGAGGCGGAATGTGAATGTCCTCTGGTCCGATCGAAGCGGCCTTGAACTGGCGGTACAAGTCCAAGGAGGAACGGTACTCGTCAAGGCGGGGACAGAGGTGGGTGTAATGGCCGTGAAAATCGCACAAGGCACAAGGGTGGTTTGTGCGCAAGTGTTGGAGTTTTGGGAGGGAGTCGGGGATAGTGACATGTACTTCTGGGAGATCAGAGTCGGGGAATGTCTCGTTGACCAGAAGCTTGAGGTGGGGCAATTCGGGACACATGTGAGTGGCATGACCGACGACATCACACAAAGCGCATCGAATGGCGGGCTTTGGTGGTCGTGGGGGGGTAACGGATGTTGGGGGGGCCGGATCGTGATGGGTTGCCCCCCTTCGGGCTTTGCCTGTCTTCCCGGGAGCCGTCACTACAGGAGAAGGGTCCTGTGGAGGTGCTGGGGGCACAGTGGCTATGGAGGAAGCGAGGGGGACCGGTTGAACCGGTGTCAAAGCCATGTAAGGTTTGGGGTGACCAGGGGGGGTAGCGACTGGGGGGTCAAGGTACCAAACCGGAATACCTAAGGTCAAGTTAGGGAGAGAGAGGGTGGCCATGACGGGGACAGAATATACTCCGGGAGGGGGATCCAAGAAGGGGATCTGTCCAGCAGGGTAATTACCAGGAGGTACGGCTCCAAGGTGGTTAAGGCCGGGGGGGACCGAGCCTGGAGGATAAAGAGGTTCGGGGATACCAGCTGTAGGGGGAGGGCCGGAAGGAGGAGGTCCGGCTGGCGGAGATGAATGGCTAGGAGCGGGTTGCGGAGGGCGGGGGGGAGGGTGCGGACTAGCCGAGGCAGGCCGTTTATGGGCAGCCTGAGATGATTGCATCATGCAAACATTCGACAAGCTGGGATCAGTAACGGGAGGGGGAGGAAGGTGAGGAAAAGTACCAAGCAAGGTGGAATCTTTATAAACGCCGGGGGAGACACTGGTCAAGGAATCGACAGTTTGCTTGTTGGCTACGGAAGAGATGGTCGTCTCGGAGGAGGACTGAGACGATGACTCATGATACGATAGCTGGTCAATGGTGACTATCTTCCCGTTATGTGGAAAAGACATCTTACGGAAGACCGCGGATGGGACAGCAGACATGGCATAGGTGTAGCTTCGCCCCAATAGGATGTTGTAGTCTAGAGGGGCGTCAATGACTTCGACGTCAACGCAAACGGTCTTACCGGCGAGGGTGATGGGACAGTTACGAAACAGGCCAATGGGCTGGGAGGCATGGCCGTCCCACGCTCGAAGGGTGATCGTGGACGGGGCCAGCTCAGGGGATCCAAGTTGCTTCCAAACCGAAGCGGACATCACGCAGGTGGATGCCCCCTCATCAATTATACACCGGGATACAGTGGCGTTCCGGATTTTGACTGGGATTTGGAAAGCAACGGAAGGAGGAAGAGGAGGGTGGTCAGATTGAGTGGCGTCGAAAACAATCATTTGGTCATCAGCAGGATCAACAGCGCCCACGGCAGATAGTAGAGCCTTCTTTTGAGAAGGGCACGACTGGAGGAGTTCCAGTGTGGAAATGGCAGCAGGGGATTGTGCCAAATCATCTACTATACTGTACGATTGAGCGGCTCGACCGGAAGCGGCATTTCGGCGTAATGGTCCCTTTGGAATCTTTGGATGAACCTCAACTTTGGGTTGAGGGATGTGTAAGGGGCCACTGGATGTCGAAAGAGGCTCTGTAGAACCTGAAGATGGAGGCTCCCGGGGTGGTGACGGGAGGGGGTACTGGCGAGACGAGTTTGAAGGTGAAGGTCGACGGGAAGTGGCCAAGGGGCTGGATCGGAGAGCATGGCCTGAGATCCCTGGTAAGTCTATGAACCCGAAGTAGTAGGGTGTGCGTTTGCATAGGCTGTCGGGGGGTTGGGTAGCCAGATCCACTGTTGAGGAAAGGATCGGTGAACCACAATTTGGTACAACGTGTGGTGGCCCTGATATTCGGAGGAGCGTGAGGGGAAGGCGTGTTGTCAGCGCAATGTGTTAGGACTCCCACATCCTTAAGCATGCAGGGTAAGAGAAGACGTACGTGAGTGTGTGGCCGTCGCTTCCCGCACGAACGGGGCTTGTTGTGGCTTTGTCAGGCGTCTTTTGAAATGTTAGTTTAGCACTAGTGTTATATTCATTGGGACCAGAATTGGGACCTCGGTTACCGGGGGCAGATGGGTTCTGGTTGCCTCTCCGCCTTCTTTGAGAAGAAGGGGGATTAAACGCACCCTGCTGTGCAAATACTTGCCCTGGAGGGGGTTGTAGGTGCTGTTGCAGGTTGTGAGGAGGCAAGGGAGGCGGAAGCGCATATGCTGGAGGAGCTGGCGCACCAGGCTGTGGATAAAAGTAAGGGTTGGGTTGGGCGACATTGAGGTAAGCAGGAGGTTGGGCAAAAGGAGGAGGCATGCCGTATCCTGGATACATGTTGCGGGGAGGGGGAAGATTGCTTGAGGTGCTGGCCCCTCCCTGAGGGAGACCATGGCTCATAGGAGGGTGAGAAGATGGGTGGGAAAGAGATCCAACAATACCGTCGGCGGAATGAGATGCCCCCGGGGCGTTAGCGCCACCGGGCCTGGGGATGTCAGGAAGAACGGTATAAACATAACCAGATTGAGCGTAGATCAGGTCATATTTTAAAGCTATTTGGAGGGCGGCTTGTTCAGATTGAGGAAAGTGAGAGGCGACATCTTTGCCGATGGGAGACGGGAGGGTGCGAAGGAACCAGTCCATGTAAACCACATCTTCAAAGGGAGGGGCTCGACATAAGCTCCGTCTTCGTCGCCATTCCTGAACATGGGCAGAAAGGCGTGTGGAAGAGGATTGCTTAAATGAAGTCAGGAGCTCCGTACCAGTGTCGTATCGGAGAGGGAGCTGGAAGTACGACAAGAAGGCTTGGGCAAGAGTCTCGAACGTGGTATGGGAGGAGGTGGCCTGTTCGACATACCATTTAGAAGCTTCGCCGGTAAGCGTGCGTTGGAACAAACGAAGACGGATGGAGTCATCGGTAATGGAGTTGGAGGAACACCACATGTGGAAAGACCGGACGTGATTGGTTGGGTCTTCGCCATTGAGGCCCTCGAACTTAGGGATATCGGAGGGTAACTTGGTAGGCATAGTGGGCCAGGTAGTATTATGGTGAATGGGGTCGTTAATCAACTGATGGAAATCGGGGAGGCTGAGGCCTGCAATGTACGGCAGCACAGGGGTGGCCGGAGTAGTGGTTGTGACGGTTCCGCTAGAAGTAGGGCCGGCATTGGGGTCGGGAGAACCGCTAGCATTAGGCCCTGATCCGGACATGGTGAAGGTAAAAGGGGGAGAACCGGAAGGAGAAGGGGGACCCGATGAATCAGGAGAGGAGTCGGAGTGCGGACTCGAAGGTGGACTAGCTCGACGACGACGGTGCGGAGCAGGTCGATCAACCGGAAACTGAGGATGAAGGCCAAGAAGTCTCCGGGAAAGGCGCCTTGGGGGCGCAATGATGACAGGAAGAAGGAAACCGACAAGGGCAGAAAGGGACAGAATCAAGAAGGTCAAGGGCAGATAAGGTGCGGTGACGATTGATTTTAGAGTCTTTGCCAGGCGGTGTAAACCAGGCGCTTCTTCACTTAGGGTCAGTGTGTGGTGTGCGTTAATTTTAATTTTTAAACCCTTTTCGTTGTTGAGAGAAAAAAAGTGTGCTGCGTAGCTGAAAATAAACCTACAGAGAACAGAGTAAAATGCTGAAATAACAGAAAAATAACGGCTACGTATGCATCTATCTAACCCAAGAAGGTGGGTCTCTCAAAACTATGCTGAAAAGAAAGGGAAAAACTATGGAAACACACACAAGGGAAGCTCAACAGATCTAGGGTCAAAGGGGACAGAGATCTGGAGGATAAAGCTGCCGATAAGGGGTGCAGATCACAGCCAAGAGACAGAGGCAAGGTGGCTGGAAAAAGGGAAATCAGCAAAAAGCCGGGGGGGGCAAGGCAGAGGCCTTTAGGGGAGGTCCAAACAAAACGACAAGAGGTGATTTGAAAGGAAAAGAGGCTGATTTCGATGGATCTGGAAGTGAGGTCACAGATCTGGAAAAAGAAAGGGCTGAAGCTCTGAAACCGACGGCTGAAACAACTGAAACTCTTCCACAAAAAGTGGAGGGTACTGAAGCCCTAAGGGGCTGGGTTCCCACTTAGATGAGTAAAAACAGATCAGATCTTGGTCGAGGCGGGCTGAGACAGAGGCTGGAAAACCCTGGCAGAGGCTGCAGCAGAACCCAGAAAAATTACAGAAAAAATGCTGGAAAAAAGGCAGGTCGCAGGTTCTGACCTGATTTTGGTTGAGGTCGCAGGTTACAGGCTGAAAAGTGCGTCCAGGTCGCAGGTTTTGGGCCAAAAGGTGCGACCCCCCGTTCCGGCTGTTTCGGCGGCAGATTTTCTGAAAAATTGCCGTCTCAGGTGCGGCTGGTGTCGCTTACCTGCGCAATAGGGCCAGAAACACACGGAAGTTAGAAATTTTAGGTTTTTAGGGTTTTATGTGAGAAAAATGACATAAAAAGAGGAAAACTAAGCAGCTAAAAAGAAGCCCTAGGGCCTGAAGTAGCTGGATATGCAGGAATATGAAAAACGACAGCGGTCGTAATTTAAAACCCGTGTGGAGTCGCCATTTGTTAGTATGATTTCTTTGTCGAAGCGTACGAAAAAGAACCACTTTAGCTACGCATAACTAATAGCCCTAACAACAATAATGGCTGCAAAACATCTTCAGATCTGCAATTAGTAGTTAAAGTGCCGCAACAAACAGATCTATAAATGGAAAGATATTAAGAAGTGAAGTAAAGAGTTTGCTCCATGCATCCAACAGACAAGACAAGAACACGATTTTGAATGAATTTTTATATTACAGGGCACCTGGGAGGAAACAAGAAGGTGTATCCAGATCTCCTCAATGGGATGGGTTCTTTGTAGTCCTCAGCACTTCAGATCTAAGCTTTCTCTCTCTTGTAGATGTAGAAAACCCAATGTAGAAGGTAGAGCTCAATGGGAGCAACAATGACAGAAAA
This sequence comes from Pinus albicaulis, assembly GCA_034641835.2. Lineage (NCBI taxonomy): Eukaryota > Viridiplantae > Streptophyta > Pinopsida > Pinales > Pinaceae > Pinus > Pinus albicaulis. Next base: position 272,590,474 of record CM076574.1, read on the forward strand.
ATGAGACCGAGTGTATAGATCCAGAGTGATCTAGTATGCAACAAAAGGTGAAGAATGATGGGGAAAACCCTCCTATTTATAACAAAATATTGGGTCCTTCTCGATCTTGGTGCATGATTAAAATAATGTTAATCACATCTAGATCCACCTCTATGGAATATTTTATTATTATTTGTTGGAGGGAAAGGGTGTTTGACTTGGGTCAAATTCCTTGATTAGTGAAAAATAAATAAATAAATGATTTATTTATCTTTTTAAGGAAGTGGTTGGGATATAATCAAATAAATAATGATTTATTTGATTAATGGTGGTTGATTTGGGTCATCTTTAACAAGGAATATTATTTAAATAATTATTCCTAGAAAATAATAAGATAACTATGGGTTTATCTCATTAATTTCTTTGTTTTTGGGTTAAACATGATATGGAATAATAATTAAATTATGGTTTAATTAATTATTCCTTTTGGGGTTTCCTAATTAACATAGTGAAAGCGAGTTTTACTTGGGAGTAAAAGCTGGGTCTTACATGGTGTACTTGGGTCCATCTAATGATGAAGAGTTAGATGACCAAAAAATGGTGTAACATTGTACTTACAAGAGGATCACTGATATGTAGAGTGCCCCCGGGGTAATTCCCATTATATGTTGCACACTATGTGATGAATGTGGCCAATACCTAAAAGACTGTGCCACATTGGAACTTATTCACAGATGGTATCCAATCGAAAGGGTCTACTACCTGGGACTATGGGCAGCACAATTCACATGCCTGTTATGTGTCAACAATCACTTATTGGAGGATTGTCACTACATACCTCGCTTCCAACTAGCCCTGGCTAGTCTCCGCTCAGCCATATTTCGTCTCTCCGAAGAAGACGATATAGATGCCAAATCTATCAGCAACTCCATGACCCAAGTATAGGATATGAGTGGGTCTATCATGTTCTTGTCAGCCGAAGAACGGCCTAGTAGGGAACCCATAGTTACCACCACAGGCACTTCACGAAAGCCACCCACATGCACATTATGCAAGCAGACAGACCATATAGTAGTCCACTGCCCTGACTTAGCAGCATTACGATGATGGTACCCCACCCGGCCTCAGACCACGCACGATGGGAGACCCATATCACGGACATTTTTCCTGATATTTTAGGGTGATCATTATGACCGGCATTGCACCTATGTATCGCGACTCTGTCCCACTATAGACATGATTAATGTCATAGAAAAGAGAATGAGCGACCTCCAAGAATGGCATAAGAGATACGTCATCGACCCAATGACATCTCCACCACCATGATGGTGTTATAACGCTGCTAAGATCGCACACCAGTCACGTAAACCCCAGGCCCAGCCTAAGCTAACATGTGCCCTATGTGATCTAGATGATCACTAAATCAAGTAATGCAGAGAACTAAAACCCCTTGCAAATAGTGTCCACATAATCGCGTCTCTCCCTCAAAATATTCTCTCTAATCAAGAGAATATCACACGTACTTACTGCTGAATTTTCTCACACCTTCATCATACATTTAAGTGCACGCATCTCCCCAAGTTGAGAGCAGCTAGAGCAGCATTAATTCAACCACCCACCAAAAATGGAGGCAAGTTCCAACCCACGATGAAAAAATGGAAACAGAAGATGACTTGGTCTGCAAGAGACCCTTTCCAAGCATCCACATCAGGAACATCGAGTAGTGTAGATTCTCACACTATCTACTCTGTCAGTGTTGTGATACCTTGCACCATTTGCACCAGTCATAACCACGCACTAGAGGGATATCCATTCCTACAAATGTTCAGACATCTCTGTGATAAAATAAACTTCCATCTACCAGGAATTGACTATCCTAGTGGGAAGGCCAACTATCAGCTAACTCAGGACTCCATTGCAAAGATCCTTCCCTTGCCGCATGAGAGAGACACAAATCATCACATACGACTTGTGTAATCGCATTCATGAAAGAGGATTCCAACAACCTCCCCATCACAAGAATTTGGCCTTATTCCTGTCACAAAAAACCAAGGCAGCTTATGCCCTTGCATCGATTTCCGTGAGATCCCAAATTTACATGCAGCAATCGAACTTCTTGATGACACCCATCCTCTAGAAAAATTCCTAGTACAACTAGAGCTAGTTAACGAAAACAAGAGCCAATCGCTGCAACACAATGTGGCCCATAAGCAAAGGGTAAAAGCATCATTCGATCGCCACATCACCCTTCGCTCATTTAATTAAGGGGAGGTAGTCCTTCGCTATGATGTCATAAAAGAAGCCTTAGGGCTAGGAAAGTTTGAAACCTAGTGGAAAGGGCCCTATACCATCAAACATTGCCTCCAGCATGGGACACACATCTTGACGGAATCAGATGGGACCTACCTAGCTAACCCTGTCAATGGCCTTTACCTCAAGAAATTCTACCCATAAGGGCCCCTGAAGCCCTTATCCCCTACAGATAGAGTACACAAAAATCCCAAATACCAAAATATTTTTTATCCAAAACGCACTCAAAATATCACCATGGATCACCAACTTGAACCCTACTTTAGATTTGTTGATGGAGCATCGCGATGGTCTCAAAGCTTAGCTGTAGCCACCTGGGTCATCTACTACTCTGACCGATCGCCACTATGTTCAAAGGGCATGTGCATCAGATCTGCAACCAAAAATCAGGTAGAATATTATGTCGTTATCAGATTTATGTGCAAGGCCCTCCACTAGGGCATCCGCCATATGCATGTCTACCTTGATTCCCAGTTAGTAGTCTCACAGTTAAACCAAACATTTGAAACCAAGTATGAAAACCTATTTAGAAAATATTTGTGTGCCAGAGAATTAACCAAACAATTTGATTATATTACATTCTCACATGTACCAAGGAATAAAAGCCAAACAGTTGATTGCATAGCTAACAATATCCTAGACTGGAATGAATCGCGAGAAAACCACCATACACAAAAAGCAAAAATAATGTATATCCATCAGCATAACACAAAATGCATAAACCAAAATAGACACCACACCATGTAAAGCCGCAAAAAATATCTCTCATATATATATCAAAAAATATGTGTATCAAAGTACAAAAATAGTATCACTAGCCCATTGGCTAGCCCAAAAATATAGAGGTCACAAAAAATAAGGGAAGCATCCTCATAATGGGTGCTTTTCCTGTGTACAAATATACTCTAAGGGGGTGCCCCCTCAAGAGGAGCACCCGAGCCCACCACTGCTTCTAGTGCCACCACCAGAGCTATTGTCACCACAGTCTTAGCAACCCATCGGAGAGTAGGCCGATAGTCCCTCTCACAGGCCATCACTGTCTCTAGCCATATCTCCCCGAAGTCATCCATAAGACCTCGAGTAGTAATTCTGTGGGTCAAATGGTCCACTCGACCGTGGAAGTCCTATAGAGCCTCTACCTAAGCTTTAAGTGCTGCAATGCACACCTCAGCTGCATCTGCACAAGGTCTCTCTGCTGCTACCTCAGTTGTACCTATGCTGCTACCCTCACTAAAAGAACCAACAACATCCTCGCCCATTCCACCTACGACACCACCTCCCCGACCACCAGGCGGTCGTGGTAGAGGGTTGTGACTGACCAGACAGGCCACAGGACGTCCCACCTCACCAACATCTACATGAGTAACCAAAATAATGTCAGTTTCATTGAAAAACACTCAAGAACACAAAAAACTTGAGTAAATGAAGAAACATAACACATACCTACAAGACCCCAAACATAACCAAAAGGGAGACCAATATCTGGATCACCCTGAATGTCCATCCCCGCATAAGGGTATGGCCAAAAAATTTGTGGATTGGCCTCAAACAAGGCCTCTGTTGTGTTGTTCCAATAACGACCCACCTTGCCACCACCACTACGTGGCATCACCAGAGCCCACCTCCTCATGAGTTGCTCCCTCAGCCCCCTGATAGGCACAGGCACTATGGGGCTCAAAAAAACGACCCTCTCATACATGATGCTGCACAAAATGCTGGCATACACAAATGATTTGGATCCACGCTAGACCTGGTTCAGTTGGGATGCCATCCCATCAAAGCAAAAATAGGAAAATCAAAGAAATCCCTGTTCCTAAAATGGCGTAAAACCGCCAGCTATGGGCCCAATGCCCGATGAGGTGCAAATGACCCTGCCAGTGGCACAATAATGGCCAGAGCGCACCTCTTGGCCACATATGTAACTGAGGAAATATTGATGCACCCCTCAGTAAGAGGTGCACCACTACAATGCCTCCACTAGAACCTATCCATGTTCAGCCATCCAACAGGAAGTGGATACCTCAGTGCCTCTCCCTGAGGCAGTAATCTAGTCACAAAGTAAATATCCCTCTCCGGAAGGATAATCAAGTTCATCCCCGTCAAGACAAACATGTTGTGCCTCCTGCTCCAATGTCGTATAATGTAACGTAACAATCGGTCCTATGACTGAAGGAACTCGTTCTCAGCAAATTTCCGGAGGCCCCATGCGGCCAACTGATGGCACACCCTAGCATCAGCTGACAAAGCGGTCCGGATTTCTGGCCAATCTCGCTCTCTCCACACTAACCTACCAAGCAATAAGAACCCATCAGTACAAAGAAGAAAAATCACTAAGGGAAAGAAAGAAAACCAAGTTTTTTAAAAAATAGCACCCTTAAGCATCTGTCTCTCAGACAGGTGTGCCCTTGTGCCCCTGTGTCATTGACAGGCGCGCCCTTGCGTGCAAAGAGCTAAGAGAACCATGCTCCCGCACGGCTATACCTGAGACATGAGCGCAAGGTGGGAACCTATTTTCCCAGATCACCCGTGCAATCTATGGAAAAAATCCCCTTTGAGGTCATACAAACCTAATTTGTACGGTCCCTGGCGTCACCAAACTAGAAAAATCAAAATGCAGGACGTCATGAGAGTTACCTTGGCATAGTATCGCTAATCCACGGTACACAAGCTGACCGCAATAGAAAGAAAGGCTTTGCTATCACCTCTAATCTCCCAAACTCATCAAGTACAAATGAATAGGATTAGGGCCACAATCCCTTATTTAACACCCTTTTTTATAACTTCAGAGGTCCATAAAAGGAGATCAGAAGGTCCATTCTGCAAACCATAAGTTGCACCATCATCAGTATACCATGAAAAAAGAAAGAGATGCCCCACATTCGCTTTCCGAAAAAATATTTTTTCAAGTGTCGGCAGGTATGCACCCTCCCATCTTCCTTTCCAAAATTCATGTTTTGCAATAATATTGGATGAAAAGAATATGTTTTCACTTGAGGTAGTTGTTTTTGCAGGAAGAACCCACAAACCATTCACAACACTGACCACTGAAAGTTCCGAAGAAGGTATCATTCTACCCCCAGCATGATAGAATCACAGAAAAATTTGCATATCCTGACATCATTTCTCCATCATAAATAAACCATAGGGTCCTCATACCCAACCACATTTATCATCACCTCACCCTGCATATGATAAACATCTGCGATGGTCGGTAGAGCCTCCCCTCCATGGCGATCGTCATCTCAAGTAGACCACACATCACCTCACAAGTGACGCCATGGCCATATCATTTTAGTCTGGGAAGAACCTCATTCCCATCCATATATCATGCATAAGGTCAAGTTCATCATTTAAACTAACCCCCTTCCCGAACGACCAGGTTGTACAAGCAGAATGAAAGTGCACCTCTGCGCACTGCATTTGGCCCACCATACCTCCATCAGCATTATCCCATCTATGACATCTTTTGCTTGATCAACCTCACACATGAGACCAACCAATGGGACCCCTTCTCCCATCAAAACACCGTCCTCACACCATCAAGTGACCGACCCTCTTTCATGTTTTGGGATACCCATATCTGTGTTTTGTACAAACCAAACCCCATTATTTTATTCTTTTGGTAAGTGTACAAAGAACACAAACAAATCCCTTCACCTCTTTTCCATCATATTCCACATTTCCTCCCATGAAAGTAGTCCCCCATCTCCCTTGGTCAAAGTATTTCATACCCCCCATACATGCACCATTACGACAATCATAACTGGTTCATACCCACCCTAGAATTCCTATTGACTCCAGGGAATTTTCCCTTCATAAATACCCATGACTGCCACCAAACTGCTCAAATATACTTCGATCTCGGGCCACTGAATCCCCATCATTATTTTTCAGCTTCTACTCACCAACAGACCTATGTTAAACCCATTATGGTTTGGTTAAGGCTTCCTTTTTGTCGACATCAACACCTCTTTTCCAAAAAAGAAGTGGTACCTTGGATGACCCCTCCCCATGAAAAGGGGTATCCTCGGGTGGTACTATGGGAGACATCATTTTCCATAAATTTCATCGATCCTCTTGAAATTCGACTACAGCAAAAGCTTTCATGCCATGATGGTATCATACCTTACAACCATTGCACTTTGATCAAGATTCGTCGAAGACCCGTGCCTTTATAAGCATCTCTGACAACAATGCTTACATGGGAAGGTCCCAGCCAGTACATATGCGTACATTGCGCAGTGATATGCCATACCAATATTATGCATATGGGTACCACATTCCACCTATCGTCAAAGAAAAAATTCCCCTGAGGGTGTCAGCAGTCGTCCTCAAAAACCACCAACATCACTACCACAATAGTGACATAGACAACACATGTATCTGTCAATTTTGTTTTACTAGCCATAGCATCATGAGCATGGGACATGCCTGCCTCATTGAAATTTTGCAAATATGTTATATATTTTTTCTGCTTGCAAGCAGTCCCTTAGGCCATGGTTATCTCAGAAACGGTGCAAGATGTTGTCCTTATACACTCAAGCCTCGCTCTCTCTCTCTCTCTCTCTCTCTCTCTCTCTCTCTCTCTCTCTCTCTCTCTCTCTCTCTCTCTCTCTCTCTACGTATGATACAGAAAATAAACTATAATGTATTTCAGCTATATAGTTCTTACTAGACCTCACACATTAGGTGGCAGCTATTAACACTAGAAAATCGTACAGTATAAAACGACATCAATTAATGTCGAGCCTAAGGATTTACAGGATAGGAATACATTATGTAATCAAGAATCTCTAAGATATTGAGCAATTCAAGATTGAGCCAGTCATAAATTCTTGAATGCACACTTTTTCCTTCGAGAAGAGTGCCTTTCGCACACACTATAGCTCGATAAGCACACATTCCTGGAAGTGGAGAAAAGTCACTTTCTAGCACCACAAGAAAGCAAAGGACAATTTCTCCTTATGTGAAAGCCGCCTAAGCACAACACCAACACCTCCTTAGGCCTTGTGTGAGCACACAAAAGCATATTTCTTCCCACAATGTAATATTGCCCCTCTCTTGGGTCACCATCCACCATGTACCAAGGGAGGGAAGGAGGTTTGAAAGCTCACCTTTAGAAACCCTCAAAGAGATGAACAATGGGTGATCACAAACTTATGCTGGCCAAATTTTCCCAAGAAACACCAGTGTCTTATGTGAACCAAGGAGCAGGAGCTGAAGAGGAGGACTTGATTGTTGGCCACCCAATAATATTAGCCCTTTACAGCAAAGAGAGAGAGTTAAACTGCATCAGAAGGAAGAACTTGAAGGACAAACATCCTTTCATCGGGTCCTAGAGTATTTTCCTAGGCCCTTTGGCAAGTGGGTAAGATTTTTGTTTTCATTCCAAGCATTCAATAAGAAGAAGGCCATCGAGCCGTTGTTTACCTTGTTACTGTTTGGAACTCTATATATAGCTTCCTTTTGTGTTTTTAGTTTTATTTTTTTAACAAAGAATAATTTAGTGTATTACTTCATTTAATTTTTATACTTCTGAGCTCCCCCAAATACTGCATGTTACTTATGGTTTAGAGAAATGACCACATTCTCTAAATGCATGTGATTTCGTACACTAGTGTGTCAAATCCACCACAACAACAGGGTTCCTCATGAAAAGCCTTCAAGATCTCAAATACCTCATCATCTCTAACACATCGCCTAATCTGAAAGTATGTCCTGGTGTGGTAGAGACTGCCTTCTATCCAGGAATAGGTAGCACTTTGTTGTATAATATTCCTCTTTTACTTGGAAGATAAATGGTGTGGGAATTTCCCTGTAGCAAGGTAATTAGCTATATCTGTATACCATGGTGAGTGAGGAGAGATGGAAAAATTATATTCATCTGGAAAATAATCCTTAGTGGTAGTGCAGTGATAATTTATAGCTACCGTGGATAATCTGATTTCTGATTACAATAACTATAACCACGGAAGTTTAAAAACCAGAATTTATAGTTAACCTAGAAATAAAATGAGCAACTAAAGTAGCCTTTCTGGGTTTATCTAAAATAGTAATATCGAATTCTTGTAACAGAAATAACCATCGTGAAACTCTAACATTAGTAATAGGTTTGTTCATAAAAAATTGAATTGTAGCATTGTTGGAATGGGGTCTCCTAACAAGCTGCGAAACTGGTCCATTTTGAATATTTTTGATTATATTTAGTCTAGCATAGGGATTTTGGGGTGGGTCAAAGCCCTGAACGCATTGTAATGGGTCAAAGGGGTAAAATAGGGGTTCGAAAACCATGTGTTGCTGACCATAGGAAAGTCGAGGCTAGATTTTTATAAATAGAGATGCATTTTGTATTTTAAAGGATAAGAAATGATGAGCTATTCATGCGAATAGTGGTTTAATATATCTGTTTGGGTTTTGGGGAAGGGACCCCTACTGAAGGCAAAAGCTTGGGAAGTTGAGGAAACATCTTGGTTTTTTCTATTTAGAACTCAAAACACCGGTAATGCTGCACTCTTGTCTAAAAAGAGCGTTTCCCTAGCCACTAACGTGTCCTATTCATTGATCAGGTGTGTTATAATGCTCTTGTACTGTTATAGGGGTGTGTTACCTTGGCAGAAGTAGGTTTAGTTTAGGTCTTTGCATTCCTTCCATATTTATCTTCTCCTCTGAGCTGATGAGGAGGTTTTTTGACATGTAATAGTGTGTGTAGAGATACAAGTCCAGCTGTGTGTGGACCCTGCTGCTATGTGCGTAGGTTGGGAAGGGAATTGTAAGGAAGAATTGATGAATGAATGAATGTGGAAGATTGTTAGAGAATTGAATCTTTGAGTACTTTGTGTGAATTACTGGTAATTGTTGTATTATGTGTTTTCTGTCTCAAGCTGCAAAAGATATGTGTACTGCATTCTTGGATCTATATCTGTTATGTTTTGTTTATGTACTATTGTGTTAATGTTATAAAAAGAATATAACTATAGATCTAGTGCATGTGGATGCGAATAGAGACTTAATTAACTCTGCACAGAACAAGGTAATGTGGAATCACTCGATCTAGCATAGCTCTGCTTTCCTTACTCATCCTTTTTTAGGGTTTGAAAACTTGGTTCCAGCACCCACCCATACTACTTCGGGTGAGACTTTGGCCTGCGTAAGAAGGCCACTGCCGAAAGGGCCAGTAATATAGGGGTTTGTTGGCAAACCTTGCACACCGAACCTAGGTAAGGACACCTTGAGCCAAAAAATGGTTCCATTGTCGGGACCAAAAGAATTCTAAGAGAGGAATCAGGTAATGAAAAGAAAATACTAGAAGCCTGAAAGAAAAGAGATTGAAGACTAGTTCGAAAGATAGATCTAGGAGTTCGCAGTAAAATAAAATTGTAGTGAGAAGTTAATGGCGGGAAGGTGGAAAAATAGGTATGTCCTTACTGAAAGCTATGAAATATTCTTTGTGAATTTTGCGATTGAACTCCAGGAGTGGCTGGCCAGACTAGCAGAATTCTAGAAGTGCTGGAAGGATGAACGAGTCAGTCAGTGGACCCTAGAGTTGCTCGAGAAGCTGGAAAAAACTGATAATACTATCACGTGCACGGTGAACCACTTGGTGGATAGTGTGCTATTAGGATTTGTGACGGAATTTTCCATTGGTCAATTTGTATCATGCTCTGAGGCTAAAATACAATTCTTCAAAGGGTTCCAGGGAAAATTTCTAGTAATGTTACCATTGTTGATCAAGAAACTACTGTGTGAAAAGAGCATTATGTGTAGTCATACTAACTGAATGATCTCGGATGTAGATGGGAGAGCAACACGCAGCAGTAAATACTATCGAACCAACCTGGATGGAGGGAGATCCACCTATAATCTGTTACAAGAACCAGCTGCGCAAGATCCCCCAGCTACGCCGCCACCTAGTCTGCACAAAGGTAAGAATTCACCCATACCACCAGCCCCCATAGACATTGATATGTCTGCGCACCTGAAACTACATACCTTCAAGTGGGTAGGAGATGAGGATATGGACCAGTTTTGGTTCATTGTAGACTCTATCTGGACTATGCAGAATGTGGCAAGTGACACGATAAAAAGGGCGCAGCTATTGTTGGCCTTTGAAGACAGGGCCTTGGACTGGTATATGTGCTACATTGCGTATCCATTCAAGATATCAAGAACGCTTTGAAACAACAATTCCGAATGCCGAAATCTTATTCCCAGCGAGTAGCAGAAGTGAAGGAATTTAAACAAGGTGCATCTGAATTAGTATGGGAGGTTGATCAGCGACTAAAGAAGGAAATCAGGGAAGGAGGATTTGAGTATGATGATAGACAACATACAGAATGGTTCACCACTATGTTATTACCTCACCTAGACACACCAATGAGTCATCAAAAGTTCAAGTCACAGGAGAAATTTGTGGAGGTTGCTGTGAAACTAGAAGCTACACCTCGGGAGGATACATCAGCAGGGGTGTAGCAAATCCAGGAACAACTGGGGGCTATGCATATGGAGATATAGAACCTATGGAAAGAGTGAGGAAAGGATGGCTGCGCAGATCTCTGGTGCATACGATGCTGGGTGTCTGGCCATATGAAGGTTCAGTGCCCTTTGTTGATGGATTACATACAAGCATGAGGACCTAGTTCGGTACGCCCAGGGGCAAGTAGGGAACTTGTCCTGTTACGACTAGGTTCAAGAGAACCTGCGCTATGGTGCAACGATTTTCAGGTAGCAGGATTACATGATATGAACCATTGCCCTTGGCTAGGTGCGTATGTCCTAGAGCTAAAGCAACAATGGTGTCAATTATACCGATCAGTGGGACATGATGAATACAACTATCATACTTATGACTTAATGATGGATCGTGGGAACCTATATAGGGTACAATCGGACCCTTCGTCTTCGAGACTTTCTGTGCACTTTGGAGGATCACCGGCCAGAGGCACAAGAGCTCGGGGAGGAAGCGTAGGGCGAGGACATCGAAAGCTAATCTGTTATAACTGTGGATAAATAGGGCACTTTGCTAGAAAATTCCCAAATCCCACCAGGCCATCGTGCAAATATTGTAGGTATCTAGACCATGAGGTGAAGGACTGCCCAATTTTAATAGCCAAGATGCAGAAAAAGTAGCCCACCCCTACACAAAATGTACAAAGAGTTAAAATCGAGCTGAGGAAGGTGGATCCAAGTGTAAAAGTTATGATAGGGAGTGGGCTGGTCACCCATGGAGCGAAAGAGGGGCTTGCTTCTTAGGAAAAATTACACTTCGAGGAACAAGCACCACTGGCTGCCCCCACATAGCTGCCAACACAACCTCAGATAGAGGAATTAGTTGAGCCCTTTTTAAAATAATGTCTGAAGCTGCTACCAAACCCACATGCTATAGGAAATCTCCAAGCACTATTGAATACCTACAAAGCTCGGCCCAATTTGATCCCTGAGACCAAGGATGTACACAAATTATACAGCTATAAGAAATGCACCGGAAGAGAGATGCGATTAATTGCGTAGATCAGTGACTATGAGATGGATCAGGTTATGTTAGATCTTGGGTCAGATGTGAATGTATTACCAAAGCAGACATGGCAACGAATGGGAGAGCCTAAATTATAATGTTCCACCATTGAACTGCAAATGGAAAATCAACAGAAGATCGTCCCTCTGGGTAGGCTACCAAAAGTTATGGTTGACATCGCAGGGGTAAGGGTCCTAGCTGATTTTGAGGTAATAGAAATTGTGGGAGACACGGACCCCTATCCTGCGCTCCTCGGATAGATTGGGTAATAGACATGGGAGGTGTCATCAATCTCAAGAAGCACAACATGGTGTTTGAAAACAAAGGTGTGTGTGTCATAGCACCACTAGATCTAGCAGAAGGTGCACGCTATACAGAGCCAGCCTATGAGGAGGAGGAATTAGATCACATTTATAAATTAACTACAGAAGATGAATATTGGGTTGACCCCACGGATGAAGGAATTCTTTGCTTGTAAAAGGACAGTGAATGTTTTTCTGACTCTGATGAGGAGCTAGAAAATTGGCAAGGTCCGTTGCATGAGGTTTCGGTGCTTCGGTGTATTCAGACCATCAGGAATTTTCGTCGCATCTCTACTTAGGAAAGAAACCTACCCTACCAGGAGGATGCAGGTGATAGTCAGCAGACTGTTGAACCTACGATTCCCATGGAATGCAAGCTAGGAGTTGTTAGCCACCTATAAAATTTGTTATACCAAAAGGTGGCTAAATCATTTTTTGGAGCCTTCAAGGAAAAAAATTTATTGCAAAAAAGTGTTATCCCTTGAAGACTCTTGAAGGCCTCATGGATCTGTCCAAAATCTTCCCTACTGTGCCCATTTTACACTCTAGAATTCTGCTTATTTCATGAGAAGAAACTGCTGCAAAATCACCTTTTCTCCCTTTCCTCACTTGAGAAATTAACCTCCATTTTGCTCCCCTTTTCCTCCATAAAATTTCTCTATCTTTCATAATTCCCCTTCTTCCATTCATGCAAATCATTTTCGCCACCATTGGTTCATGCCACCCAATGGCCACGCTCCTCCCCACACCCTCTCAAGCAGTAAAACCAAATAACGTGGGATTTTGTAATGTTGTTTTGTATTGTGCAGGTGTTTGAATGAAATTCCATTTTATGAGTTAGGTTCTACACTTCATGATCGGCTATCGATCACTGGAAGGATCGATAACGCTCTAGTATGGTACTGTAATGTTGTTTCCCATAGGAGATGTGAACCTTGTCCAAAGGAAGAAACCCTGCTCACAGAAGAAATAAATTGGGAATGAGTTAATGGAGCCACAGTTCCGAGGTTTTAACCTAGAGTTTAATGGACCGAAGCGGATAGGAAACAGGGTGTTAACCCTGGTTTAATCTACGGTCAATCACTATACAAAACCGGAGTAGTTTTGATCAGACCACCTTTGAAAGGAAAGTTTTATTCCCCGTTTGGATGCGATCAATGTCATAGGCTGACACGTGGCCTTGAGCGGTTTGGAGATACCTCCCTCATCGCACGTTAAATATCGACTATGGGCTCGGTGCGATATTGATATATACTGTTTGATCTGAGGCTATCTCATCGGAAATTGATCGCACTCAAAAGAAGCTCAGGGGATAAAATAAGGCATGGCACAACCCATCACCCAGAATCGGTTGCCCTGGTCCCCATAGCCACGACAACAGTCATCCGTCCCCTGGAACCGGTGGTCTCAATGCCTAGTCAGAATCCATGCGGCAGCAACGGATTGGAGCGGGTCTTGTTCTGTTGCTCGCATGGTCATGAAATCCGGACCCGGGGAGATTTATAGGGCAGAATTCATAAAAATTTCGGATCACACTTGAGCCAACGTCAGCAGGCCCCAAAACAGACTCGGGGAGCTTTATATGGCAGATTTCATAAAAATTTCAGGTCACAAACACCCTGACGTCAGCAAGTCCCTTTTGTGACCTGAAATGGTTATACAGCTTACTTTTATCAAAATTTTGAAGTTCGGATATATTATTTGGTAAGGGTGATTAAATGGTTTTTCTATTGTGCCAAAGGAAAAAGCCGAAGGCTAGGGTTTAACCCTCGCTCCTTTGATTCTTTAAAAGGAAGCCATCCATGGGTTCAAATTCCCATGCCTTGTCAATACTCCAAAGGCGTTGATTCCATATGAGCCCTGTGCAGCCTGCACATCAGCAAAACACAATGAATAAATCATAAACAAAGAGTATCAGTGTCGAAGACAGAACACACCAGAACAGGAGATTGAAGAAAATTTTACGAGGATTACGGCTAAGATTGATTATCAAAAGCCTAATCCTCCCAATTAAGAAACAGTTAAAAGAAAATCCTAAATTTTTATCAGACAGAAGGCCTCCACCACCACATCTGAGGCACATCGGTTCCTCTGAGCTACCACAAGTGCCACCTGTGCCTCAAAGCATTCAAACATAGGCCAAAGTTATTGATAAAAAAAAACATTTGCCTCAGCACAACCAGAGAGTTAATTTTGCAAGTAAACTTAATGACAAAATATCAGCGGAGTTACTTTAACATAATAGAGAGCCTCAAAAGTCAATAAGAGCTCCCACTAGGCTTAATATTAAATGAAAAAAATTAATACAGTCAGAAACATCTATAAACTTCTTCATCGAGCCCCTCAAATGCCGAGAAGCCATTAAGACTGTATTAATTATCTTGGGAGATCTTTCATCAGATCTCACCTCCTCATTCCATCTATAAATACTTCTATAGAAGATGAGAAAATGTTGGTTGCTGAATTTTGAAATATACTTGAGCTTGAGACTTCTACTTGTAAATAGTGTTCACTGGCTCTTGAAGCTCTACTTGTGACAGATAAGTTAGTCTGGGAAGTGTAGATGATTGTTAAGCTAGAGCATTGGAATTAAAGCTGTAACTGGTTTCGAGCATCAATACAATCAGATTTATGGGATCCTAGTCTATGTCGACGGTGATGTTATTTCTTATTGTAAATTGTTATTTTGTTTCTTTTTTCATTGTGTTCATATTCTCTTATAAAGAAAAACATGCATAGAGTTAGGACCTACTGTATATCAGTACCCTTCTCTGACTGAAAATATTTATTTACATGTTTTCTTCCAATTTGTGTTATTTAGGAATGATCTAATTTAGTTCTAGCATAGGAATGCTGGCGTTCCCTCATCCTACTATCTGAGCTAGTTGTTATTCTTAAATTTTATTTTCAGTATATGTTAAGTAGAGATGAACTAAGGAAGATATGGTATGCCCTAGTCCTAGTTTTATCCCAAAAGACTGTCTGAAATTTTCCCTTGGAATGTGTTAAAATTTGGCTAGTTTCAAAGTACTTACCAAATCTTATGCCATTCTTTGTTATCTTTGTGTTTGTCTTGAAAGTCACCAAGTAGAGCAGAGCTAGGAGAGGATTTGTGGTGAGCCTGACCTGCTAGTTTCTTCTCCAACAGTTGCCTTCAACTTTCCCTCTGTTTTTATTATGTTTTTTTATTGAAAGTGGATCAAAGGTTGGCTAGTTTCGAAGTACTTACCAGATCCTGGATTTATTTTATGTTTTTATTAAGTGTTTTTCAAAGGCTGGCTAGTTTCAAAGTACTTACCAGATCCCAGGCTACTCTTTATTCTTCATTTTTTTAATTCCCCTTCTTTTGGTATCATTTCATTCCATAAATCCAACTTCAAAGAGATCCTTAGACATAGATGACTTTCCCCATGGACCACTCTTGCCCCTTGTTGTTTCAATTAAACCCTATTATGACTCCATAGCCCAATGGTTTAAAAATTGCAATTATCTATCTTTCTAGCCAAAACTTGTTCTTTTTTCTTGCAACTTCTCACCTTTGAAACTATCTGCATTTAGGACTTTCCACCTCAAACAATAATCATGCTCAACCATCCAAAAACAGAACCAAACCCTTGACTTTCATAACTAGCCTAATATCATTACCCAAAACTCCAAAGACAAATCTATCTTTGCACTTATTGGAGAGATCCCTCTCCGGATTCAGGAGGGTTGTTTGGTCAATTTAGTGTGTCCTAAATTGTTGCATTTAATTTGTCAATCCGGGAATCATAAGCTGATGAAGTGCGACGCACTATATGTGCAAGATAACCTATTTCTTAACTTTTTGTCGTTTTTGGTTTTCTAAGGTGAAATGGAAATTCTAAGATGAAAACAAGTTTGGTTATGTTTGTTCAAGGAAGTGATATCCCCTATAATGATTTGCCAACTTGAAATTTTTAAAAATAAATTTGAAATTTACAATGACAAGACTTGAAAGGAAATGAAAATGTGCTGCTGAAATGAAAAAGTGCTGCTAGTCTAGTAAATCAAAATAATGAACTATTTAGCATGAAAACTAAACTATTCTTGCTGCCGACTAAACATAAAAGAAACTATGCTTAAGGAAATTCAAAATTGCAACAAAATAAATCTAAATCAGATTACATCAATTTATCTTCAGATCCTTCATCATTAGTCCAGCTATGATTTTCGGAAGTAATCATAAACAATTTGAGTAACTGATATTTAATTTGCAGAAAGTAAACTAATACTAAACCATACACTCATGATTCAAGCCCTCACCATCAGTCCAGCTGTGGCTTTCGGAGGCAACTGAAGATGTCATGCATGATTTAATATATCTAAATTTGCAGAAAAGAAACTAATACTAAACTACACATTTCATTATGCAATCCCTCACCATCAGTCCAGCTGTGGCTTTCGGAGGCAACTGAAGATGCTATGAGCAGCTTAATATATCTAAATTTGCAGAAAAGAAACTAATACTAAACTACACATTTCATAATGCAATCCCTCACCATCAGTCCAGCTGTGGCTTTCGGAGGCAACTGAAGATGCTATGAGCAGCTTAATATGTCTAACTTTAACTACCGAAGCAAATAAGCAATACTGGAATTAAACAAAAGCTATGAAAAGCAAATTAGCAGCAGAACAATGTTAGTTCCATGTCACTAGTCAAAAAGCTATGAAAATGCCCGGGCTGCCTATCTATATCCTGAAACAAGAACACTGATCAGTGATTATCAACATAAAACATGAAAGATAGAAATGAAATGGAAATTATGGAAGTTTATAAACAGAAATGAAACAAATTCAATGTATGAACATATGAATGGATTATGACACAATGAAATGAAATTAAAATTATACACTAATGCACAAAACCTTAGCTGAGCAGGGGCCCTCTACACCAGCCTTGGAAATGGTCCTCAAATACGAATTAAGTTGGAAAACAGAGTCTTCTTATATTAAAAAGCAGTCATTACAGAATGGTAATGTTACGGCACAAGTGCAGCGTAATCACACTACAGAGCAAAAGATAACAGAGACTAACATTCACTAATATCGACTAACTCTATATGCGTATGCAAACGCATTATATATAACAATGAACTATAACTGTCTCCTAAATAAACGCTTTTATGTGAAGAGAGCCAGAAGTCCCGACATGAAACGAGCACGTTGACTTCCCATGTGGACGCCTTTGACCGCGGCTTCTTTGGATGAGTTTGCTTGAACCAATAGGACACGAACCATGTCCACGTCATTCCTGACCTGCCCATGTGGCTCGTTTTCCTTGTAGACACCTGTAGCATAGAGTTTCACAAAATAGCTACGGAAAGTTGCAGCAGCTGCGGAAAGTGGCAAGATTCCGCAGCTGAATGAACAAAATCTAGATCAAATAGCAAACACAAAAATATAATTAAAAACCATGTTAGATGCTCTTTTGCACATGATATTCACAATTTGGGAGGTTTAGGTGAGTGAAAAAGTTATAGGAAAGTGTATGGAAAAGATGCAGATTTGAGACTCAACATACCCCCACTGTGAAGGTGTTGCATGTCCTCATGCAACCAAAATTTTGATACTCTTTGTTCAATTCATGTGCCTTGACACTTCAGCCAGCACATCCAATCCTCTCCTCTTCTTCCTTGGTACTGCCAACATTCTGGGTTTCTTCATTAAGCAACATACCCCCATTGTGAAGGTGTTGCATGTCCTCATGCAACCAAAATTTTGATACTCTTTCTTCAGTTCATGTGCCTTGATACTTCAGCCAGCACATCCAATCCTCTCCTCTTCTTCCTTGGTACTGCCAACATTCTGGGTTTCTTCATTAAGCACCTAAATTTGATATTTACAAGTGCTCTGCTCAATTTCTGGCATTTCCTTTTCAATTTCTTATTCTTCTTCTGCCATATTCCCAAATGTAACATAGTATTATCATGGATGATCTTGTCGAGTTTGCCTTGTTCTTTCAATGTCTCATTTTCATTTTTGATGTGCCTATTTAAAAGCTCCAGCTCAAAAATTTCCTGTTTGAGTGATTGAACTAAATCATCCTGCAATGTATGAGGCTGAATGGAAGAAGTACTTGGACCTGTGGCTGCCTTTTCCAAAGATTCTATATATTCATATACTTCCTGCTGCTTGGGGTCTATTTCAGGTGTCATTTTTATTGGGCTGTCCCCAAAATGCTGTGAAGGAGAGTTATGTTCAAAATTTGGCCGAGGAGGGCGTACATCAATATTTTGCTGAGAATAGGATGGAGTATGCTCATTGTCTGATTGGGAATGAAATGAACCAGGTTCACTAACTGACTGAGATGGACTATGGTCAGTTGGGGACTGTTCAGATGTCTCTTCACCCAAATAAATGAAATGAGGACCCTTAATTTGCGTTTTTCTCAATTTCCCTTTAAGTCTGCTGCTTCTCCTCACACGCTGTGGTACACTACCCTTTTGTTTTTGTTTTCCTTTCTCTGCCTTCTTGGATATAGATGACTGTTTTTGAAGATAGACTAATCTTTCAGATAGCATTTGATGATCTTCTTCTTCTTCAGAAGGAGTTTTATGTACAGCCTCAATAGTTTCTCTTTCTTTTGGTGTTATTGGCTTCTTACCCTTGATTTCCTTCTTCTTCCTTTTTACCAGTCTCTCTTCCCTATCAGTTCTTTCCATAGTAGTAGTAGGAGTATTTTGGATTTCATCAATTATTCTTTTCCTCCTACTTCTTCTTGCTGTGCTAGCTGCAGGAATTTCCTGAGTAGGAGTAATTTATGTTTCAACATTTATTCTTTTTCTTCTACTCCTTCTTGTTGAACTACCTTCACGAATTTCCTGAGGTTTCTCAAAGAAATTTCTAACTAGAAATTGTTCCCATGTGTCTTTTCTTTCCTTTAACTCCTTTTCAATCAGAATTTTTATAAGGCCGTGGTGATATAGATGGGGCTCTACATCTCCTAAGTGTTTCTGAACAGTCACAGCCATTTTCTTCAAGCTATTGAATAGAGAATATGGGAGATTGAGAGTTTGATTTTCTAGAAAATTCATCAATAGCCTGGTATGGTACATATACATGGACCCAAAACGGCCTTCACATGTAATGAATTCTGAACAACTAGCAATAAAGTAGCCCATTCCTCTTTCAATGCATGCACAGGAATTCCTCTTTTAAAAACAGTTATATCCATACCTTGGTTTCGTAAGATTGTTCTCCATCCCTCATCACTGATGCTTTTATTTTTAAACCAACGCTCCCCCTCCTGAAGAAGTTCCGTGGCTGTTGCTATAGATGCTTCATTGACCACAAACTTAAGGTCTCCAATTTCTGCTTCCAAGCCATCAAATGACCTTGCAAATGCTTTCGTAACTTCTTTGTGATAACCTCTGAATTTCTGGATAAAACGCAACCATTTTTCTTTCTTCAATATCTCTTTTACTTGCGGATATCCCTCTATAAACTTCAGTCCTTCCAGCTCTGCTCTTAGCAATTTTCCCATTTCACTTTTCTGTTCTTCACAAATTTTCCTTCGTGAGGGTTTCAAATGGAAATAGAATGGTTGAATGCACAGGAATGAGCACAATGGCTGGGGGGATGTATCATAAAATGGGAATGAGCACCATAAACGGAATGGAGTGAGACTGTGGGTAGATATCTGGGAGTGAGAATGAGCAAAAGGAATGAAATGGAGTGAGACAGTGGGTAGATATCCGAGAGTGAGAATGAGCAGAGTGGGGTTTCATAAACACGGCAGAGACACGACAAAGAGATTAACAAAGTATAACACATTCGGCAGCGTTTTGAATTTTGGTGGCTGCACAATAAATATGAACACGTTTCAATCAACGGTTATGAATTCATGCAGCTGTAAGAGTCCTTGGTCAAATCAAATACGTCTCATTATCTCTGGTGGGATATTGGAACATGAGTGAAAATCGGACTTTTAATGATAAAACCGTTTGTGAATGAATGCAAGAGGATAATATGGAGATCGTGAAAGGTTACGGAACTATCAATATAATCATTGCACGTAATGGATAGAGCTCATGGTTCAAAACTATATAAAAATGTGTTTTTCAATGCTATTTGAAATAAATTTTATTCATACCTTTTGAATCTTTGCCTTTGCCCTTGGTCTTCAACTGATTGATCTCCATTGGTGTCTTGAATGCTCCATGTCTTTATTTTTGATCTTCTCACCTGCATTTTATTTTCTAATTATGGAAATAATATCTGACTGTACATTCTCTTTGAAAACAGAGTAGTAGCTGCGGAATCTGCTTCTGGCTGTGGAAACTGGAGTCAGCTGCGGAAACAGATGTCAGCTGCGGAAACTGACACAGCTATTACTTGGATGAATGGAAATGATCAAATGACAAATGACCAGATAGAAATGGTCATGAAAAAGATTTTTATTGATGGAATGGAATGAAATGAAGTGGAATGAAGTGAAATGAAATGGAATGAAGTGGAATGAAATGGAGTGGGTGGTGACAAAGCTTGTGAAATGAAAGAGAGATTTTTTTTTTTTGGAAAATATAGAGTGTCAGGTGTTCCTGATTTTCACCCTATATTTTCTGCATAAGACTGCCAATCAATGATTTGTTTTCAGGCTTATACCATTATATATATATATATATATATATATATATATATATATTAACTGAAAAGAACAAAAGAACTAGGTTGGTGGAGAAGAAGAATTCTTCTGTACTAGCCTGATTGCAGAACTTTCTTGAAACATTTTGACAAAATCCTCTTTTGAGAGTGGCTTATGATAAACTTTCAATCTATGGCCATTCACAATAAGAGGAGTTTGAAACTCATCAATGGTCTTGATTCTTACAACTCCATTGCTAAAGATCTTGTCAATCTCATATGGCCCAAGCCAATGAGTCTGAAATTTCCCTTGAAAATCTTTAAACTTGGAGTCAAATAACAATGCCCAATCTCCTTCTTGAAACTTCTTCTCTTTGATATATTTGTCATGCCATTTAGTTCTTTGATATTGAACTAGATCAGTTCTTAGAATTGCTTCTTGTCCGATCTCATCTAGCTCATTCAACTGCTCCATTCTATGCTTTTGGGCTTCTGATAAGTCCATCCCCAACTGAACTGCTATCTTGAAGGTCTTGACTTGGAACTCAATGGGGAGCAAGACTTCTTCCCCATAAACAAGTTCATAGGGAGAATGTCCTGTTGTATTCCTCCATGTAGTTCTGTAGGCCCACAAGGCTTCTGGAAGCCTTTCTGCCCAATCTCTTCTATGTAGATGAACAGTTTTGGTGATGATACTTTCAAGAACTTTGTTTGTGGAGTCCACTTGACCATTTGCTTGTGGATGGTAAGGAGTAGATCTTCTGTGCTTGATTTTGTATTCTTCCATCAACTTCTCCACCAAATTGGATGTGAATTGGCTCCCCTGATCTGTCACAATTTCTCTTGGAACACCAAAGCGAGTAAAAATATCCTCATAAAGAAAATGAACAACTGAATTTTCAGTAGCAGATACCAATGCTTTGGCTTCTACCCATTTAGTAACATAATCAGTACAAACCAATATATACTTCTTTTGCTTAGATGGTGGATTAATAGGTCCAATGAAATCTAAAGCCCATTTTTCAAAGGGTTCAATGAGTACCTGTGTTTGCAATGGCATTTCATTCGAAAGGGTAGGTTTCCCTACTCTTTGGCAGCTATCACACCTTTTGACATATTGTTTTGCATCTTTGAAGAGAGAAGGCCAATAATATCCCAAGGAAAGGATTTTATAAGCCGTCCTTTTGTCCGCAAAGTGTCCGCCGCATGGTTCATCATGACATGCCTTAAGAATATCAGGCATTTCATCTTCCCTGACACATCTTCTGATCACAAGATCTGGCCCCGTTTTAAACAATTCGTTAGAAATCCATGAATATCTTGAACTCTCCTGAATAATTTTTCGTTTTTCTCTTGGAAATAAATGTGAAGGTAGTTTCCCTGTAACCAAATAGTTAGCAATATCCGCATACCAAGGGGTCTTAATAGTTACTGCAAACAAGTATTCATCAGGAAATTTATCTTCTACAGGAGAATCTTCTTTAGTATTCTGAATCCTAGACAAGAAATCGGCTACTGTATTCTGTTTTCCTGGTCTATCCAACACAGTAATATTGAATTCTTGCAAAAGTAAAAGCCATCTTGTCACTCTGCCATTAGTAACAGGTTTGTTCATTAAATATCTAATTCCAGAATGGTCAGTATGAATAAAAGTTTCATAGCCTGTTATGTAATGTCTAAACTTATTAATTGCATGAACAACAGCTAAGAACTCTTTTTCAGTCACAGTATAATTCAACTCTGTGGGAGTCAAATTTTTACCGGTGTAATAAATGGCATAAGGAATTAAATCTTTTTGACCCAACACAGCTCCAAGAGCTGTATCTGAAGCATCTGTAGAAATATGGAAAGGAAGTTTCCAATTTGGTCCTCTTAAGATAGGTGCTTCAGATATTCTTGTTTTCAAAGTTTCAAAAGCTGATTGACAATCAGGATCCCATTTAAATTCACAGTCTTTTGTAAGCAATTTTAAGAGTGGAGATGCTATTTTAGTGAAGTTTTCTATAAATCTTCTATAGTAACCAGTAAATCCTAGAAAACTTCTAACATCTCTTTGACAATTTGGAATAGGTAACTTGGAGATGACTTCAACTTTTGATCTATCAACCTTAATCCCATCTCTCGAAATATGATGCCCCAAAACAATCCCTTCAGTAAACATCATAAAGAATTTTTCATGGCTTAATGAAAGGTTTGTTTCTTTACATCTTATAAGAACTTTTTCCAAATTTTCTAATGCCTCTTCAAATGAATTACCATAAACTTTAAAATCATCCATATAAACCTCTACACAATCATGGATTAGATCAGAAAAAATTCCTAGTATTGCTCTTTGGAATGTTGCAGGTGCATTACATAACCCAAAAGGAAGTACTTGGTAGGCAAAAGTTCCCCATGGACAAGTAAATGTGGTCTTATCTTGATCTTCAGGTGCTACCTGAATTTGATTATAGCCACTAAAACCATCCAAAAATGAAAAGTACTTTTTACCTGCTAATGTATCTAATACCCGATCAATAAAAGGCAAAGGAAAGTGATCCTTCAAAGTTGCTTTGTTCAACTCCCTGTAATCAATGCATACTCTCCATTTACCATTCTTTTTAGGTACTATAACCAAAGGAGAAACCCATCGGCTATCTGAAATTGGATAAATGAAGTTTACATTGAGAAGTTTTTGGAGCTCTTCTTTCACTATCTCTCTAAGATTTGGATTCATCCTTCTTTGAGGTTGTCTGATTGGTCTACTGTTTTCTTCAATATAGATATGATAGATGCAAGTCTTAGGATCAATACCCTTCATGTCAGTATACTCCCATGCAAATGCAGTAGAATGTTTTTGCAAGATTCTGGTTAGTTCTTCTTGTTGTGACTTCTCCAGATGTTTGTTGATATTCAATGTCTTTTCTGGAAAAATCTCAATAGCAAAATTACCAAACTCTTCCATAGAGTAAAGAGACATTTGTCTTGATGATAAATATTCTATGTCAGATTCCAACTGAAATTGTGTGGGGTCATATTCTGAAGATGTCTCAAAATTTTCTAATGTGTTCAAAATTTGACTATCCTCACTGATTTCAGAAATGGTAAAGACAGGTTGTATAGTGTCCTCATCATTGACCCATTCATTGTCTCCTACTTCTGTGATTGCTTTTGCTGGAGGATACAAATTGAATTTCTTTGTCAAATTACCATTAGAAATGTACATATCCCCAGATCTACAACTAATGAAAGCATCAGCTGTGGCTAGCCAAGGTCTTCCTAAGATAAGTGGGTGCCCTCCTAGATTACTCTTGAGAGTCAAAATCATAAAATCTACTGGATATTCCAAAGAATCTAAGGAGACTAAAATATCTTCTAATACACCATCTGGTTTAATAATTGATCGATCTGCAAGTTGCAGTAAAGTAGGTGTAAAAAGAAGGTTAGGAAGTTTTAGCTGGTCCATAGTCCGTCTACTCATAATGTTAATAGCAGCCCCTAAGTCAATCAATGTGTTTGGAATTTCTATCCCATTTATATGTGTCTTGACAATTGGACTTCCTGGATCTACATACTTCTGCATGGTAATTTTTTCCATCATAATGTCTGCAATCTTTCCTACCAGGTGGATTCTTCTTGTGTCCTTTAGCTTCCTTCCTGGTCTTTTGAAACTCAACTCCTTTATGGTTTTTGCTAGAATAGGAATTTCTCGAATGGCTTGTAGCAATGGAATATTGATACAAACATTCTTCAATTCATCTAGAAAGTCATATTTAGGCAACAAGATTTGTTTTTCCACCCCCTTATCAATTTGTAGTCTTTCCGGAAAAGGAGGTGTAGATGAAGATACAGGTTTCTCAACTATAGGAGTTGTGGATGTTAGCTTTTCTTTTTCTTTTTGAATTTTTGAATTTTGAAGAGATTCTTCCTCAGAACCCTTATTAACTTGAAGAGAGTCCTCCTCAGAGGTATCTTGCTCTTGAATATCTATAGAAGGTTTTTCTAAAACTCTACCAGATCTGAGTTGTACATCGTTGAGAGGAACAATCATATAGGTAGGAAATTGTTTTCCTTCTACCATGTAAGTATTATGAGGATTCTTATTGTTAGGATTTGGCAATGGCTGAGCTGGAAGTTGATTTGTCTTTTGTTGGTATGGGAGCATGAGTTGAGGATTTGGATTTTGTTGAGAAGGTTGTTGTTGTGGGAATGGCAATGAAAGTTGTGGATTTGGGTTTGGAAGTTGTGGAGCTTGTTGATTTTGAAAAGATGGAGGATATTGATAAAATTGAGCAAATCTCCCATAAGGATTTTGCATCCCTTGTACCCATGGCTGATATGAATTTTGATGTTGGGGCCAAGGTTGTTGCCAAGGATTCTAATTTGGTGGGGTTTGAAGATTCATAGGGTTATTAAAACCTTGAGATTGTTGTCCCTGCCAAGGTCTCCTTGCGACAAAACAGAGAGATTCTACTGAATTTGGATCTTCTTGAAAAACAGCTTTGAGTCCAGGGATTGAAGGACAATCCTTGATCTCATGATTTTCTGAGCAAATCATACATGTTTCCACAACTTTTGCATCCAAGGGACATTCCCTTAAAGCATGTTTCTTTCTACATTTTGGACAAAAGATGGCTAAGGCATCTGTTTCTGCTTTCTGCTTGTTTTGGATTTTAAGGGTGTCTAGTTGTTCACTAAGGCTCCCTAAGATATCAGTTTTGAACTCATCAAGCATATTAACAATCTCTGCCCTACTTACTGATCCAGTTGCAGATTTGTTAGCCCTAATAAGAGAAGAATCCCTAGGCCCTTTTCCTGTTTTAGATTTTCCCCTTGAGAGATGGATACATAGTTCTGTTATATCACGAAATGGGAGTTGAGAAATATCTCCTTTCCCCATCATGTTTAAAATGTCTATCCATTCATCTCTAATGGCTTTTAATAGGAGGGCTTTCAAGGTTTCATTATCTAAGTTGCTCATCTTTTCTCTTTTCAAGTTGTATTGAAATCTTTCAATTAAGTCTTCCAAATTTTCATCTTCTTTTTGCATCATTTTGAATACCTCATCCTTGTGATTGGTGGGCATACAATAGTACAAGTATCTATCCAAAAATGTTTGTTTCATATCATTCCAAGTCCTAATAGATTGAGTGGCTAATCCCATGAACCATTTCAAAGCAGATCCCTTCAATGTTGAAGGAAACAGTTTGAGTTTTTGAGAGTCTTCCATATAGTCATAGGTTCGGCATACAACTTCAAACTCAAACAGAAATGTTTCAGGATCCTCACTTCGCAATCCATAAAAATTAGGGAGAACAGATGGTGAGATATTTTTCATTGTTGCATGAGTTTCCTCATCAACTATAGGGAATCCAAACAAATTGTCTCCTTCCCTATTTCTACCATTATTTCCTTCACCATTGTTATCTCCATTGTTTCCTCCTCTTCTACCTCCACCTCTATTTATTACTTCCTCTATAATGATAGTTTTTTTAGAGTCCTTATAGTCCTCTAGTTCTTCTACCAAGGGAGGATGAGAGAAAGTCTCTTTGTTTTCTAAGTGGGTTTTAGTAGGTGGTATAGGAGAATCCTCTAATTTAGCTGTTCCTTGACTTCCAAAAATCTTAAGGCTAGGGGTAGATGGTGGTGAATCTGGTCTATGCCTTGAAGAAGATGGAGTTGTGAAAATCGAACTCTTGGCTTTAGCTATAAACCTTCCCCTAGAATCTCCTGCTCTATGCATGTCATTTTTTTATTTTTAAAATGTTGGGCTAATAATTCTTTTTCTGATCTTCCAGGTCACACTAGGTGCAAGAAGAGAGCATACTTAAGAAATTACTAAACCAATAACTCTCTTTTCTGATCCTCCAGATCACACTAGGTGCAAGAGGAGAGCATACTTCAAGAAGTTATCAAGTTTTCCCTTCTTTTATGATTTTATATTTTTTTTTTTTTAAGAAATTGGCTACCTAGTTACACTTCCCCGGCAACGGCGCCAAAATGTTTGGTCAATTTAGTGTGTCCTAAATTGCTGCATTTAGTTTGTCAATCCGGGAATCGTAAGCTGATGAAGTGCGGCGCACTATATGTGCAAGATAACCTATTTCTTAACTTTTTGTCATTTTTGGTTTTCTAAGGTGAAATGGAAATTCTAAGATGAAAACAAGTTTGGTTATGTTTGTTCAAGGAAGTGATATCCCCTATAATGATTTGCCAACTTGAAATTTTTAAAAAGAAATTTGAAATTTACAATGACAAGACTTGAAAGGAAATGAAAATTTGCTGCTAAAATGAAAAAGTGCTGCTAGTCTAGTAAATCAAAATAATGAACTATTTAGCATGAAAACTAAACTATTCTTGCTGCCGACTAAACATAAAAGAAACTATGCTTAAGGAAATTCAAAATTGCAACAAAATAAATCTAAATCAGATTACATCAATTTATCTTCTGACCCTTCATCATTAGTCCAGCTATGATTTTCGGAAGTAATCATAAACAATTTGAGGAACTGATATTTAATTTGCAGAAAGTAAACTAATACTAAACCATACACTCATGATTCAATCCCTCACCATCAGTCCAGCTGTGGCTTTCGGAGGCAACCGAAGATGTCATGCATGATTTAATATATCTAAATTTGCATAAAAGAAACTAATATTAAACTACACATTTCACAATACAATCCCTCACCATCAGTCCAGCTGTGGCTTTCGGAGGCAACTGAAGATGCTATGAGCAGCTTAATATATCTAGATTTGCAGAAAAGAAACTAATACTAAACTACACATTTCATAATACAATCCCTCACCATCAGTCCAGCTGTGGCTTTCGGAGGCAACTGAAGATGCTATGAGCAGATTAGTATATCTAAATTTAACTATTGAAGCAGATAAGAAATACTGAAATTAAACAAAAGCTATGAAAAGAAAATTAGCAGCATAACAATGTTAGTTCCATGTCACTAGTCAAAAAGCTATGAAAATGCCCGGGCTGCCTATCTATAACCTGAAACAAGAACACTGATCAGTGATTATCAACATAAAACATGAAAGACAGAAATGAAATGGAAATTATGGAAGTTTATAAACATAAATGAAACAAATGCAATGTATGAACATATGAATGGATTATGACACAAGGTTTGATTTCAATTGCATCAATATCTAGAGGAATGAGTTATTGCTACTGTATCCTCGATTGATGGTTGTTTGAGTGAATGATTTAGTTTAGAACATTTCAGTTTCTTGCTGTTCCAATTAGATTCCAACTTTCATTTACTTTTTCATTTTAAGCACTATACTGCAAAACGTTACTCTTGAGTAAATAGCCGCTTCAGACTGAGTACACTCTTGAAATAAAAAGTCGTCCCTGGGTTGATAATTAATGTGAAGGTAATTAGGAGTTAAAAAGACCATTTTTATCGCGCCACAAGCTGGCTAGTGTTGAAACACTTACTAGATATTAGGCCATTATTTTTTATCTTTGTGTTTGTCTTGAAAGTTACCAAGTAGAGTAGAGCTAGGAGAGGATTTGTGGTGATCCCGGCTCACTAGTTTCTTCTCCAACAGTTGCCTTCAAGTTTCCCTTTGTTTTAAAATGTTTTTCTATTGAAAGTGCATCAAAAGCAGGCTAGTTTAGAAGTACTTACCTGATCTTAGATTACTTTTGTGTCTTTATTAAGTGTATGTCAAAATAAGGCTAGTTTAGAAGTACTTGCATGATCTTAGGCTACTCTTTTTTCTTCATTTGTTTAAATCCCCTTCTTTTTGTAACACTTCATCCCATAAAATAAAACTTTAAGGAGATCCTTAGACATAGATAACTTGCCCTGTGGACCACTCTTGCTCCTTGCTGTTTCAATTAAACCCTATTATGACTCCATAGCCCAATGGATCTAAACCTGCAATTATATATCTTTCTGGCCAAAGTTTTTTCTATTTTCTTGCAACTTCTCACCTTTGAAACTCTTTTCACTTAGAACTTTCCACTAAAATAGTTTTCATGCTCAACCCTACAAAAACAAACAAAACCCTTGGCCTTAATAACTAGCCTAATATCATTACCCAAGACTTCAAATACAAATCCATATTTGCACTTATTGGAGAGATCCCTCTCTGGATTCAGGAGGGCTAGATCCTAGAATCCCAAAGTGGTTGAAACGATGTTCTCCCTGCAGTTAGACTTTTGCCAATCTTGCTGATTACAGGGTGCCAACATTTCTGGCGACCATACTGAGGACCGAATCCAGAATCTCTAGTTCCCCTTAAAATTTCATACAAACATTGTTTAGTGAGTAAAAAGCATCCTTTTCAAGCACTACCAAGAAATGGTAATCATGATGAAGCTTGTTTGAATCAGTGACAACTAGGCAAAACCTAGAATTCTCATAAGAGTTTGTCTAACCTTGATATATCAGCTAGCTGAGCCATAAGAGTAGACTGTCTTTGTCTCATAACTGTAGCTAATTTTTGAAACAGATTTAGGACACTCTTAACAACCAATAGGACTGAAAAATAACTCAGAAACCCAAAAATATTTCAGATTGGTATCCAATAAACATGGTACTGGACCATAAAACCTTTTACCTCTGAAAAAGAGCTAACAACTTCCACTTGGCGACTCCACAATCCTGAAAAGACCTTAAGACTCCATTGGGAAGAACCCTTATCATTGTAATATCATTCAAACTCAGTTAGAGGACTGTAGGATCAAAATTTGTGTAAACAGATTAGTTGACCTTTTAAAGACTGTCATACCTAGTTGAACTTTTCTTGTTTATTTGGGTCTGAAAAACATAGCATAGTGGCTCCTAAAAAGATTCACACTAGAGTCTATCCTGACCCTGATCCACCTGAGATAGTTGATAACCCAGAAAGTATCCTTAGGAAGTCTCCTAGGATTAAATTATCAACTGTTT
Organism: Pinus albicaulis; assembly: GCA_034641835.2. Classification (NCBI taxonomy): domain Eukaryota; kingdom Viridiplantae; phylum Streptophyta; class Pinopsida; order Pinales; family Pinaceae; genus Pinus; species Pinus albicaulis. The sequence goes on from CM076574.1 coordinate 272,620,077, forward strand.
TCAGATCACCCTTGAGAGCTAATTCAGTTCCTGAAAATATTTCAACTCTACAACAATCACAAGTTGACATAGTAAATCCCTTTAGAACTAGGTCATTTGATGATATAATTCAGCTAGATCCTGAGTCTTCACTTTCATCCCCTGAAACAAGTGAACATCCTGGTAGTAGGGAAACAACAACCCCTGATTTACATTTCCTTCACAATTTAGGTGTCACTCATCCAAGATCAGCTCAGCAGTATATTGTTGTTCCATCCACATCCCTTCATCCTCCATTCACTGTCCAAACCACTCCACTTCATCCCACTTTTCCTTCTGTTAATCCACCTCTTGTGAATCCACCCCCACCACATATCATGGCAGCATGGTATGCACCCTTAGTCCTTCCTATACCATTAGTCAATCTTCCACAGGAATATCAGTCCAGAATTCCATTATATGATGCTAGTAATGCTACTACTGCATCACAACATGTGGATAAGACGAATGACTACTTTGACATAAATGAAATTGATGATGATTCTTTCAAGCTTATATTGTTTGCTCAGAGTCTGGGGGGAGAAGTAAGAAAATGGTTCAAAGGCTTAACCCCCCATAGTATCAATGATCTCCAAGCCTTCCATTAGACATTCTTAAACAAATGGGAAGTAAAGAAGAATCCTCTCGAAGTCCTTTCTGATTACAAGAACCTCCATAGAAACACGGGGGAAAGTGTACAAGCTTATTTTACCAGATTCAATAGTGTATATAATGCTCTTTCCCCAGATATAAAACCTCCATAAGGCTCATATTTAAACAAGTTTCCTGAAGGGTTTGACCCTGAAATGGCCTATCAGCTGAGAGAGAGAGATCCTGCAACTCTGGAAGAGATGCAAAAAGGTGCTCTTGCTGTGGAAGTCAACTTGATGGAGAAGAGAGAAAGAATGAAACATGAGAAGAGAGTGTCCTTTAGGGAAGAAAATACACCCTCTACTTCCAACTCAAAGATGGAGAAAATGATGGAGGAGATAGTGAAGAAAATGAGCATCCTTGAGAGAGCACAAGCCAGTCAAAACCAAAATGCTCCTCAAAACAGAAACCAGAACCAGAATCAGAATTTTAGAACGAACCAACCTCCAAATAGACCTAGGGAAGATGATCAACAGATCACTCTTCCCTTTCATCAAAACTATGTAAGTGAGGTTGAGGAAACAGATGAGATAATAGAGGAAGATGATATCAACATGCTGGGGGTAGATAATGATGACTTTGAGATTCATTATGATAGAAAACAAGGTCTATACACACCTTATGATGACAAAAGAGATGATGAAGAAAATTATTATCAAGACATGGAAAATGTCATCATAGAGTCTCAAAGAGAATATGACCTTAGAAGCAAAACCAGTCAACAAACTCCCAACACCAAAACCTCTGAAAAATCTTCACAAAATAGCACTGCAACCAAGCCTAAAACTGTCAAACAGAAGGACAAAACAATAGCTGTGAATTCTGATAATGGTAGAGATAAAGGCACTCAAAACAATGAAAAACAGAGTGCGGACATTGGTAGTACTACCACTTCAGCTAGTACTCATGTTAAGACCATTTTTTCAAATGTAAATAGAAGAAATCAACAAGATGATGTTGCTGATAGACTGGAAGCTAGTAAGGCTGAGACAAGTTCTTCAAAGAACCAAATTCCTTTCAGCCTAGAGCAGGAAATTTCAAAGATCAAAATATTTGTTCCCCTGACTAAGTTAGCTGCCCAGAATGTATATAGGACCCAAATTTTGAAGGCTTTATATATTGAGGATAATAATGACACAGTCAATCTTAATGATGACCAGCCAGAGCTCATTTTTGGTCCTAAGATTGAAGGTAGATATCAAGAGGGACCTGTTCCTCCCTTTTATGTAAGTTTACATGTTCATGACAAGATTTTTCATAACGCTATGCATGATTCCGGTGCTTCTCATAATTTAATGCCTAAAGCTGAAATGGAAAGCCTTGGACTAGAAATCACTAGACCTTATAAAGACCTTTACTCCTTTGACTCAAGCAGAGTAAAATGTTTAGGATTAATCAAAGACCTCTGCGTTAACTTGGCACAGATTCCAGCCAAATGCCTAGTCATGGATATTGTTGTGGCCGATGTCCCTCCCAAGTATGGAATGTTTTTATCAAGATCTTTAGGGGCTAAGTTACAAGGGACTATGTAGATGGGCATGAACTATGTGACCATCCCTGTTTTCAATCAGACAAGAAGATTTACAGGGAGTCTCATATGCAATACATGGTGACTAGCCAAGACAGACCACAGAAATCTCCCCTTTATTCTGTAAACGCAGGCCTGGATTCATTTATCCTTTTCAATGATGAAACTTCTAGTGAACAAGTGAACTTGTCTGATTTAATGACAGATAGAGAGAAGGAAGAAGATAACGTAGGAGTGTCAGAACAGTTTGTTGAAATTGTAAACTCTAGCAAACAAAACATAGGTCTTGAGCTACAAATCATGTGTCCTTTGATTTTAAACATTGAGAGTCAAGAAAGAAGTCCTCAACCCAATAAAAAATCTGAGGAGTTAAAACAATTTCAACAGCGTGCTGACCTCCAAGAACAATTCGATAGCACACTTATTGAAGAGCATAGTAACCCAAATGATAAACTCAAGATTAGTCCTCTATGGAGTATGCACTTCGATGGGTCTTGCACTAAGACCAACGCTGGTGCAGGTGTCTGGATATGAAACACTGAGGATAACCACACAGAAAGCCTTTCCTATATATTAAACTTCTAGTGTTTGAATAACATAGCGGAATATGAATCCCTTCTCTTAGGCTTATGATTGTTGAAGAAGTTAGAAGCCAAGAGAATCAATTTGTATGGGGATTCAGAGTTGGTCATTAGGCAAGTAAATGGGAAGCATAACACAAATCATCCCAGACTTAGGACCTACCAAAACGATGTCATGGACCTTTTAAAAACTTTCGAGGATTCCAAACTGATTTTTGTCCCAAGAAAAAGAAATATTGCGGCCCACAATTTAGCTTTTGCAGCTAGAACATGCTTAACGCCATCTGAAACCAAATATTGCACAACTTAGATAAAATTTAGACCAGCCATTCCTGATAATGAAAAATATTGGTAGGTGTTCGATGGAGACAAACAAATAGAAGACTTCGTGCAGTTCAGAAACGAATTCAAACTACCAAGTTCGGATTCAGATTATGAAATCAACTTCCCTAGTGAAGAAAATTTTCTTGATGAAGAAGAAAGGTCTCCTGAACTTGCTAATGTAAACCTGTTATCTAGCAAACTTGAAAATGAAATAGAGATGAACGCAGAGTTAGAAACAGAGGAGTTAGAAACCCTTCACTATAAATATGAAAGTTTTCCAAACGGTTTGGCACCTTTAGAAGAGTTGTTTGATTTTAACGATGTGGCTAGGAAGCCAAAACTGGAACCTGTAGAGACTGAAGTAGAAGAGTGCAATATAGGTAGTGAGAAAAAATGAAAAATGATTAAATTTTCGAAGACTCTACCAACTCACATTAAACTCAAATATATAGAGCTGTTTAAAGAGTTTTCTGATGTTTTTGCGTGGAGTTACGAAGATCTTAAATCCTATGACACTGAAATAATACAGCACAAAATCCCTCTCAAGGAAAGCCAAAAACCATTCAAGCAGAAGCTGCGCAGAATAAAACCTGTTTAGTTGCCTTTGGTTGAGAAGGAAATCAAGAAAATGTATGAAGATGGTATTATTGTCCCTATTAGGTATTCTGAGTGGGTATCTAATCTGGTGTCAGTCAGGAAGAAAACTGGAGAGATCAGGCTTTGTATAGACTTTAGAGACTTAAACAAAGTTTCATTAAAAGAAAACTACCCTTTACCTAAGATGGATCATATTTTACAAAGGGTGGTAGGGTCTAGAATAATTTCTTTGCTTGATGGCTACTCAGGGTACAATCAGATCTTAGTTCACCCTGTTGATCAATTAAAGATAGTCTTTGTTACACCATGGGGCACTTTCATGTATGTGAAAATGCCCTTTGGTCTAATTAATGTTGGAGCAACTTTTCAGAGAGCCATGGACATAGCATTCTCGGAAGAGCTAGGCTACTTCATTATTATATACCTCGATGATGTTACTGTGTTTTCAAAAACAGATGAAGCGCACTTAGCACATTTAAGAACAGTTTTCGGGAGATGCAGGAAGTTTGGGATATCTTTAAACCCTAAGAAAACACTATTTGGGCTCCAAGAAGGTAAACTTCTTGGGCACATTATTTAAGAAGAAGGTATTAAGATAGATCCCAAAAGGATTGAGGCCATATTGAAAACCTCTCATCCTCGAAACATCAAGGAGTTACAATCTTTCATTGGAAAGATTAACTTTCTGAGAAGGTTCATCCCCAACTTGGCTGAGCTTCTTAGAAATATCACAAACATGTTGAAGAAGGATCAAGGGGTAAAATGGACCTTGGAAGCAAAGAAGTCCTTTGGGCTGGTAAAGCAAGTGTTAAAAAAAACACCAGTTCTAATAAGTCCTGATTTTTCAAAAGATTTTTATATTTTTTCGTTTGCATCAGAACATACCATAGCGGTTGTCCATTTACAGAAAAATCCCCAAGGACAGGAGTAGCCTATTGCATTCTTTAGCAAGGCTTTGAGAGATGCTCCTTTGAAGTATAACATTATGGATAAGCAAGATTTTTCTTTGGTTAAAGCTTTGAAATACTTCAGAGTATACATCTTGCACTCACACATCATTGCCTTTGTCCCAAATTCAGTTGTAAAAGACATTCTAACACAGGACCCAGATGGTAAGAGAGGTAAGTGGATTGCGATTATTCTTGAATATGATTTAGTGATAAAACCCACTAAACTCATCAAAGGCCAAGGTCTAGCTAGATTAATGGCTGAATCCAATTTTGAGGTTCTCTATATTAATATGATTAATGCTTTGGACGAACAAGAGGAAATCTCAACTCCCATTGTTGAAGATCATTTTATGAATTCCTCTTGGTATGCTGATATTATTTATGTTTTTCTTAATTTAAATACGCCTCTTGGTTTGACAAAAACAAAGGCAAGGTTCCTAAAGTTAAGATCTGTAAACTATTGCATTATAGATAGATGTCTTTATTGGAAAAATGCAAGTGGTGTATTGCTTAAATGTTTTCCTGAGTATGATGCAGAGAAGGTTAAGCATGAGTTCCATGAAGGAGAATGTGGAGGTCATTTGTACTGGAAGACAACAACCAACAAAATTTTGAGGGCTGGTTTCTATTGGCCTACTCTCTTTCCTGATATACACAAGATGATCATTGCCTGTCATAAATGTCAACTTTTTGAAGGAAAAAGAAAACTGCTACCCCTACCTCTGCATCCAATCACTGTTGAAGCTCCTTTTCAACAGTGGGGACTTGACTTCATAGGAGAAATCCATCCACCATCTTCTGCTCAGCATAGATGGATTCTCATTGCCATAGACTATTTCACTAAGTGGATAGAAGCCATTCCTTGTAGGCAAGCCAATGATTCTATTATTATAAAATTCATGGAGAATAATATTCTCTCTAGGTTTGGCTATCCTACCAAGATCATCACTGATAATGCAGCAGCATTTGGATCAAATAAGATGGTTGAATTCTATCACAGATATCAGATAACATTGGGGCATTCCACGGCCTATTACCCTCAAGGTAATGGACTTGCAGAATCCTCAAACAAGAGTTTAGTGAACATAATCAAGCAACTGTTAGAGGAAAACAAAAAGTCTTGGCACACAAAGCTAGTTCATGCACTTTGGGCTGACAGATTGAATTTGAATAAATCTATTGGTATGTCACCTTTCCAGCTTGTGTATGGTACTGATGCAATTTTTCCAACCAACCTTGGTGTACTAGTGATGAATTTGATTCAAGAGTTGCAAACTGAAGGTAATGACATGATCAGAAGAATAAATCAGACCATTCATCTTCAGCAAACCAAAGAGGAGGTTTATAACAAAGCATTGCAGAAGCAGGACAACATTAAAAAGATTTTCGACAGAAGAACAAAAGCCAATAATTTCAATATTGGGGACAAAGTTTTGAAGTGGGACTCAAGGAGGGAAGACAAGGGCAAGCATGGAAAATTTGACAACTTATGGCTTGGCCCTTACTTTATCCATTCAACTGCTGGTAATAATGCCCATTTATTGCAAGAGTTGAATGGAGCAGAATTGTTTGGGGGTCCTGTCAATGGCAGGATGCTTAAGCATTACTTCTCTTGATCCATGTTATGTTCTGAAAGCCTTTTTGTCTTTTTTCTCATTATAAATACTTCACCCATCATTGCATTCAAAGTTATAAACATCAAAAATACAAAAACAAAGAAAGAAAGAAAATAGGGCAGATTGTAAAAACAATAAAGGTACAGCCCCATACCAAAAAGAGAAACAAATCTGAAAGTGTGCAAGCTCAAATTCCACTTCTAAAGAACACACTTCTAGTTAGTCAAACAACCTAATCTTGACTAATTAGTTTTAAATTTTCTGCTGATAGGATAGTGAATTCGATTTTCCAAATTGTTTAATCTTGGCTTATCAGTAGATAGTTTAGGATAGAAATTAAAGGTTCAAACATGCTCAAAATCTGAACCTAAGTTTCCAAAGAGAATGACTCAAATGTGTTTCAAATTCTGAGTAAAAAAAGATGTAAATCTGGTCCCAATTAGCTCAAAATCTGAACCAGAGGACAATCAAAGAACAACTCAAGTAAGAATCAAAATAGAGTTGTAAAAGAGATGAAGGAAATGCCTTGAAATTTCAGAATCCTAAGCCTTCCGTTTTGTTTTAATTTTCAACAAAATAAGATCTATGTGCAGATGGTTTTTTATGCCATAGATCAGTAACAAGTTAGATTGTTCAATCCTGACTTGTATGCTTTTAAATTTCTGTTGTAGAATTTAGTGAATAAAATATGTTGGACAGTTTAATCCCAATAGATAGTATATTAGGTAGAGAATCATATGGGCTCAACTGTTTAAACTGAGTCCATGGAGAAATAAGGAGTAGAAATAGATTAGATTTCCTACTTTCAAAAGAATAAAATGTTGTAAAAGTGTTTGCCAATCCAAGTGCACTTTAAAGAAGAAAAAATGTTAGATCTGTAGGATTGGGTAGGTAGAAAGCTTGTGGATGAAAGATCCATTTTTTTTATGGTTGCTAATATGTTTTCAGAGAAAAAGAAGGTCATTCAAGGAAAGAGAGGCAGCCCAATGGATGAGGCACAGATCGGCCTCACAGAGAAAGCAAGTCTAAAGTTCTTGATGCCTTCAGGAAGGCACCATCCCCAAGTGGATCCACTGTTAGCCACTTATGAAATTTGTTATACCAAAAGGTGGCTAAATCATTTTGTGGAGCCTTCATGGAACAAATTTTATTGCAAAAAAGTGTTATCTCTTGAAGACTCTTGAAGGCCTCATGCCTCTATCCAAAATCTTCCCTACTGTACCCATTTTACACTCTGGAATTCTGCTGATTTCATGAGAAAAGACTGCTGCTAAATCCATTTCCCCCCCCCTCCATTAAGAAAAATAACCTTCATTTTTCTCTCCTTTTTCCTCCATAAAACTCCTCTATTTTTATGATTTCCCTTCTTCCATTCATGAAAATATTTTTTTTACATAGTTTAAAACTCATTTTTAAACTATACCGAAACCCCCAAAATCCATTGAAAACTTGAAAAAATTCATAAAAAATTAGTTTTGTTTACCACAGACTTAAGACCCCTTGGGCTAAGTCTTAAAAACCACTTCCCCTCCATGTGCCCCAGCGCTAGAACCAAGTGCTAAGGATCCCAAGCGCTTATCGCATTAGAGAAAATCATAGAGCGTTGTTGTTTGCGTTAAACAAAAACTGCAATGTCGATTAGCCCTGTGTATTATATCCCCCGACCATATTGTATTTCATATAGACCGTGGCCCTGCAGACGGGCATCAAGCCATATTATAAATATATATCCCGCCCCCGAAGCATTAAAACTTTGTATTATACTGAAATTTTGGGTTTTCATATATCATAAAGGGTTTCTGCCAGTGCAAAGTTTAAAACGATATTGACCGTTGATCTACAACCGATCAAACGGTCCGCGCTACATCGCATTGCAATTTTCATTGGGTGCATTTGTTTGTTAACCTCGATTTTTATCCCTCTGATCCTCTCCCCACCGTAGATATGATCTGCAGATCGACGAACCACAATCAATTGCCCTGGTCCCCAACACCTAGTCAGCACACACGCGGCAGCAACTGATTGGAGCGGGTCTTGTTTGGTTGCTCGTATAATCGTGAAATCTGGACCCGCAATTGTTATAGGGCGGATGTTGTGTAACCAGCTCCAAAAAGAGAAGAAAAGAGATATCAACGCCTTAGAAATAAGCCACTTCGAGGGGGCAACCTCCAATACATTACATAAATGAACAATTCTTGGATGATACAATTCACAAAACCTCCTTTCTATATATAGGAGTCCATGGGGCCATAATGTGATCCTAGTGGGCCACAATGTAATCCTAGCCGACCTAACAATAATAATTTAAGGGCACAATAATAACAAAATGGGGGTTACAAGGGTACAATAATAACAATAAGGGGGTTACACTAACAATAATAAGGGATTATACTAGTGACCTAGGGACCTAACATGCCCCTCTCCTTCAAAAAAATGTTGTCCTCAACGCTTGAGTAGCTTCGGGTGCTTCTGTATAAAATTCTCATCCTCCCATGTAGAATCTTCAATGGGTAAGTTCTTCCACTTGATGAGATACTCTGAAATTGATCGATTTCGTAGCTGTCGAGTTCTTGTTTCCATGACCGCTTCAGGTTCCAATATGATTTTCCTTCCTCATCAAGTTCTGGCAATATTGTTTGAACTGGAAGATTTTCACCTATAACCTTCTTTAAGCATGAAACATGGAAAACTGGATGTACTCGCGAAGAAGCAGGAAGCTCCAATTTGTATGCCATAGTACCAATCTTTTGCAACACCTTGTAAGGACCATAGTACTTTGGTAATAATTTATTATCCTTCTTAGCTTGCTTGAGGGAAATTTGTTTGTATGGTTGTAGCCGTAAAAATACCCAATCTCCTACATCAAAACTTCTCTCGCTGCGATGTTGATCTGCCTATTGTTTCATTCGATTTTGTGCCAAATTCAGGTTATCCATTAAGAGTTGGAGAAATTCTTGTTGATGCTTGATGTGATCTTCCACTGTGTTGGCAATATGATGTTGAGTGTTGTCATTGATGGCAACCCACTTGATGAAGATGATGGCAACCTACTTGATGAAGTTGTCCCTGATGGAATATGATGGAATATGTCTTGATGAACTTGTTAAATGATGTAAATCTGATGTATATACAATGAGTACAGAAGGTAATGATGGAAGGAATGTCAGTATGTGCTAGAACATGATGAAAAGAGTATGTCTCAAGGAATACGCGGATTTGTCTAGACAAAGTAGCGTATGCACGCGGGAAATAACGTGCCAAGTCACGTATGGGAAAAAGCGCTCTAAATATGTAAAACCAGGGGTAACCACCATGGTATTGACCCATTGTATTGAGAATGATTCGTCTATGTGACCCCGTCTAGGAATACCATCGAAAGTAATGTGGTTTTGGCTCATGGTATTGATAAAGGGTAAACCTATATAAGGAGAAGAAATTCATTGTGCAAATGTGGGCAAGATGTCTGAGCTTGAATGAATACTTATCTCTGAAGTATATCTGAATGGAAAGGGTAACAATTGAATGATAGATCTGAAAGCATGATGCACCTATGAAGAAATAATGAAGAAGGGAATCTAGATCTGAAATGTATGTGTATTTGCTAGATCTGTTTATGGAATGATTAGATCTGAGATGAGGCAAACATCCGTCTGAAGTAAAGGGTAAAATCTGAGTAATGTATCTGTTCTGAAGAAATGCAATGACCTAAATGTCTGAAGAACTATACGCTAGTTTTCCACAGAGGAAGCGTGTATATACGTGGTTTTGCTGAAGAGAAAGCGCGTATGGGCAGTAAAATTAGCTCTGTAATATGTACAGAAGTATACGTGGGTTTGTATGGTCGAAGGCGCGTATATACGCAGGATCAGTGAAAGGAAAGTGCGTATGAAGATTAGGGTTTGCTGAAGTATGAAGTATCAAATGTCTGATCTGTTCTGCTGTGTTACTGCTATCTATTGATGATGTATGATTGAGCTCAAATGTATGGAGTGGGTCCAGTCTGAAAATATGATGAAACGTGGCCTGCAAGTTGTGTTCTAAAGGAAGCTTTGGATCGAGTGTGAAAATTGATGAAACGTGGTCCATGGTGGTGCTAAGGGTTGTAGCCTTCAGTCAAGGGGTTGTAGCTCCCTTCCAGGTGAGGCTGGTAAACAAGATCAAGGGGTCGTAGCTCCCTTCCAAGAGAGGCTGGTAAACGAGAGCAGGGGGTCGTAGCTCCCTTCCAGGAGAGGCTGGTAAACGAGCGCAGGTGGGTGCCTGCGTGCTGGTAGGAGGCTGCGCCAGCACATATGTTGTAAGATGTTTTCTATATAATAAAATATTGAAGGCTGAGACAATGGCAGTGGTGGTTTTCTCCCGACTTGGGTTTCCACCTAAAATCCTGGTGTTCATGTGTGTTGCTTATGTGTGATGACTTACTCTGTTCTTACTGTACATGTTTACTATTTATTGAACATCTAATGAATGAATGATGGAATGATATAAGTGAAGAATTAATGGCATAATTAGATCTCTGTGTATACGCGAGTTTTATGAAGGATATCCACGTGTATACGCTAGTTGGCTTCAGCAAAGTAGCGTATGGGTTTTAGAGAGTGGAAAAGTAAAAAGATTTGAGTAATGCCTAAATCTTTGATTCACCCCCCTCTCGGTATTTTTCCCAAGACACTTGCCCAGACATCGAATTTTCTCTTAAAGATGATGTGATGGATGGTGGATGATATCCATAAAGTGCCATAAATGGGGTCATTTTTGCTGCAGTATGGAAGGAAGTGTTATACCACCATTCAGCGAGAGGTAACCACTTGACCCATTGTGTTTGTTTATCAAATACAAAACAACGAAGATATCCTTCAAACATTTATTTACTATCTCAGTTTGACCATCAGATTGAGGATGATAAGATGAGCTATGAGCTAATTGAGTACCCAAACAAGAAAATAACTCCGTCCAAAAATTTCCGGTAAAAATGGGATCTCTGTCGCTCACAATAACCCTTGGGCTTCCATGTAGCTTTTGAATTCTATCCATAAATGTAGTAGCAACTGTACTTGCTTTAAATGGATGAGATAATGCACAAACGTGTGCATACTTGGTAAGTCTATCAACTACCACCATGATGACACTCTTTCTTTCGGACTTAGGTAAACCTGTGATAAAATCCATTGAAATCTCCTCCCAACGTTGACTTGGAATGGATAAGGTTGTAGAAGTCCCGGGGTCTTAATTGTTTCCACTTTATTCTGCTGGCAAACCAAACATTCCGCCACAAACTTTTGAATATCAGATTTAAGGCCATCCCAAAAAAATTCTTTCTTCACCATGTGGTAAGTTTTTAAAAATCCTGAGTGTCCTCCTAAAGGAGAAGTGTGCAATTCCAAAAGAATATTTTGTTTTAGTTGGGAATTCTTACAAAGATATAAGCGATCTTTGTACCATAAGGAATCATTTTTCCAACTAAATGTATCAGATGTACTAGGATCTTGCTGAAAATTTTGAATGAGTGTCCATACATCTTTGTCCTTCTTCCATTCATCTCTTGCTTCGGTTATCCAATCTGGTTGGATAATAGAAATGGCACAAAGAAATGCTTCCACCTCTTCATTCTTTCTTGAGAGTGCATCTGCAACAACATTAGCTTTCCTTTTTTGTAGATTATTTCAAAGTCATAACCCAACATCTTTGTGACCCATTTTTGCTGCTCTTCTGAAGATAGTCTTTGTTCCAAAAAGTGTTTAAGACTATCATGATCAGTTTTTACCTTGAAGTGTCTTCCCATTAGGTAAGTTCACCATTTATTTAGTGCATGCAATATTATTAACATTTCCTTCTCATAAATAGGTTTCTGTAAATACTTTCCTTTGATTGGACGACTTTCAAAAGCAATGGGTCTTCCTTCCTGCATTAAAACTGCACCAATTCCATTTCCTGAGGCATCACATTCCACAATAAAGGTTTTCGTGAAGTCTGGCGTAGCTAAGACCGGTGCTAGGCACATTGCCTCCTTAAGATGTTCAAAGGCCTTAGTTGCTTCAGGAGTCCATGAAAATGCATCTTTCTTCAATAATATTGTTATAGGTGCTGCTATTCTCTCATAATTCTTAACAAACTTGCAATAATACCCTGTTAACCCGAGAAGTCCTCGCAACTTCTTTATGGTTGTGGGGACTTTCCATTCCTTAATGGCTTTAATTTTGTTAGGGTCTACTTTAACACCCTCGTGAGATACAATATGACCCAGATATTCCACCTCTTGTACTCCAAAGAAACATTTGGATTTTTTTGCATATAATTGTTTCTCCTACAATAGTTTGAGCACCCTGTCAACATGTTCAACATGATCATTCCAAGACCTGCTGTAGATTAGTATATCATCAAAAAATACTAGCACAAATTTTCTAAGGAAGGGTTTGAAAATGGAATTCATCCACCCTTGAAATGTAGAAGGTGCATTGGTAAGGCCAAAAGGCATGACCAAAAATTCATAATGACCCTCATGAGTTCGAAATGCTATTTTTGGAATATCTTCAGTCTTCATTCTAATTTGATGATATCCTGAACGAAGATCCAGCTTGGTAAAATAAATTGCTCCATGTAATTCATCCAATAATTCATCAATCACAGGAATGGGAAATTTGTCTTTAATGGTGAGCTTATTGAGCTCCCTATAATCCAGACACATTCACCATGATCCATCCTTCTTATGTACCAATACTAAAGGAGCAAAGAAAGAACTTTGACTAGGTTGAATTATACCCGTGTCTAACATTTCTGCAATCATACGTTCAATTTCGCTCTTTTGGAAGTAAGGATATCTATAAGGCCTGATGTTTGGAGGAATAATTCCTGGAATCAAATGAATAGCATGATCATGATCACGAATAGGTGGGAGTCCTTTGGGAGTTTCAAACACCTTGGAATGATTGTCCAAGACTTGTTGGAGATCTGCAGAAATAGATGATTTTGATGTGGGAACTTCTAGTGAGCATAATTGTGCAATTGCGCCTCGTTGTTCTTTCTTTAGAAGATTATTGATGACATTAGAGCTTATTATCCTTCTAGGCTTCCCTTCAATGCCCCATAATTCGACTTCCTTTCCTTCTGAAAAAAATTTCAAGAAAAGTTCTTGAAAATTAAAAGCTACCATCCCCAAAGATTGTAACCATTGTACTCCTAGTACAACATCAGCACCTCCCATAGGAATGGAAAACATTGGACTAGTCAATACATACTCCCCCATGGTTAGCTTGATATTATGGCATTTTCCAGAGAAATTTATAGTTCCTCCATTTGCAACCATCACTTGACATTCTGGTGTTGGGTATAGGAAACAATTTAATTCCTTGGCTACCTTACAATGAATAAAATTATGGGTGCTAGCTGAATCAATCAACACTATTACCTTTTTCTTCTTGATTTGTCCTTCTATCTTGAGAGTTTGAGGAGTGGTAATTCCTGCCAGTGCATTACACGATATGGTTGGATTCATTTCTTCCTCTTCTAGGGTTGGTTCCTGGTGCATATCCTCTTCTTGTTCATTTTCTTCTTCCTCTTCACAATCTATGTAAAATAATTTCTTCTCAGCACACTTATGACCTTTAGTGTATTTTCTATCACAACTGTAGCAAAGCCCTTTTTCTCTTTTCTTCCAATTGTTGTGGTGTCAACCTTGTAGGTTGTGGAAATCTAGGAGTAGCAACACTTCCCTCTTTATAGAAGTGAGTGGTAGGCTTCCTTGTCGCCATAATTTTACATTCAAATTTTCTTGCCAACCTGAATGCCTTCTCCAGTGAATCAGGTTCCAAAACGTGAACTTCATGTTGGATGTTATCCTTTAAAGTGCCTATGAAGAGATCAATCCTGTGTTCCTCTGGAATATCAGTTACCCTTATATTCAATTTTTGGAAGTCCTCAATGTGCTGCCCCACTAAACCCTTTTGTTTGAGACTTATCAATTGGCTAAAGAAGGTGTTGCTCTTTGTATCCTCATAATGTGCTATCATTTCCTCCGTAAAAATTGACCAAGTGACAATTTTTTTACGGGAGCAAAGCCATCGATACCATACAAATGTATTTTCTTCTAAATGTAAAGTTGCAATGCGTACCTTTTGTGTGTTTTGCAAATTATGGAGATCAAAATATTGCTCCATCTATAGTATCCATGTTACAGGATCCTTTCCATAAAACTTCCTCATATCCATTTTTGGAATATGGTGGTTCTTCCCTCCAACTGCAGAGTTTATGAAATCACAATTAACATTTATTTTGTTCTCATCATGAGTTTCCTCTACTATCTTTTCACCATTAGGAAACATTTCTTGTATCAACTTTCCCAAACCTTCGATGTCTACTTTTAGATATTTCTTCATGTTTTCCATGTTGTCTTTCATTTTTTCATCGATCTTAGCTTCCATGTCATCCATCTTAGCTTCCATGCCCACTTCCATGCCATCCATCTTAGCTTCCAAACCACTCATCTTAGCTTCCACACCTTTCTTCAAACCATCCATCTTAGTTTCCACGCCCTTCTTCAAAACTTCCATTTCATTTTTTGTTGTTCTTTGCGAGAGCGAAATTTGTTGCACTTGCTCTTGTAATTTTGATATGTCATGCTGCCATTCTTCGTCTTCATGAGTCATAGTAGAGCCTTCTAAAGGCTTAATGGGTGTTGAATTCTTTTTAGGGGCCATTTTAGACTCCAATATTGATATATATTCTACAATAGGCCCTTGAAATCAATTCAACTTGATTCTTCAAACAAGACTTATGCGATTCAGAAAAAAAAATACACACCTTTTACTTGCTTTGAGGAGCTCGATATTGAAATTGTATTATCTCTGTGATTGCGGATCTTCAATATCTGAAATTTAGCACTGAAGTAGCCCTCTGAATTCTCTTTTGAATGCCACAGGTCTGACCTGATTTGGATTCTCCAAGACAAAGTTGTGTCCACTCTCCCACAATGACCTAATTATGGACTGGTTCAATAGAGCGAACTTGTACGACTTTCCACGTGTCACTGTTTCATCCTTTGTCTCTAAAATTGATAGGCAAGAAACTAAAGTCTGTGTACTTGCGACCAATTTTTACGGCACTCCAATCCGATGCCCAGAGAGAGAGTTATTGAACTTTTCCCATGATCACCTCTTTGAGATGCAATTTAGGAGCCTGAAAAAGCACTACCTTCCACAGATCATATCTCAAAAAATATTGCGAACCAAGCTCTGAAATTTTTTGACAAATTTCCTCAGGATTTCAGATTCGCACCATATGAATTTCCGATTCTGAACCTTCGTAGAAATAAAGTTATAGTGCAAATGCCACGATGACCTGTTTAGGAGCCTGAAAAAAGACCTAACTTCCACAGATCATATCTCTGAAAATATTACGAACCAAGCTCTGAAATTTTTAGACAATCTTCCTCAGGATTTCAGCTTCGCACCCTAAACATTTCAGCTTCTAAAAATTAAAAAAAAAAAAATTATAGGGCAAATGCCACGATGACCTATTTGGAGCAGCGAAACCCTAGAATCCAAAGCTCTGATACCAAATGTTGTGTAACCAGCTCCAAAAAGAGAAGAAAAGAGATATCAACGCCTTAGAAATGAGCCACTTCGAGGGGGAAACCTCCTTTACATTACATAAATGAACAATTCTTGGATGATACAATTTACAAAACCTCCTTTCTATATATAGGAGTCCATGGGGCCATAATGTAATCCTAGTGGGCCACAATGTAATCCTAGCCGACCTAACAATAATAATTTAAGGGCATAATAATAACAAAATGGGGGTTACAAGGGTTCAATAATAACAATAAGGGGGTTACACTAACAATAATAAGGGACTATACTAGTGATATAGGGACCTAACAATGGATTTCATAAAAATTTCGGGTCACATTTGGGTTGACGTCAGTAGGCCCCAAAACGGACCCGATACGCTTTATAGGGCGGATTTGTTAAAAATTTCTGGTCACAAAGACCCTGACATCAGTGGGCTCCTTTTGTAACCCGAAATGGTTTATGCGGCTTGGTTTTATCGGGAGTTTTGAAGTCCGGGGTATGTTATTTGATAAAGGGTAATTAAAAGGTTTTCCCATTATATTAAAGAGAAAGCCGAAGGCTGGGAATGAGTTAATGGAGCCACAGTTCTGAGGTTTGAACCTGGAGTCTAATGGACTGAAGTGAATAGGAAGCAGGGTGTTAACCCCGGTTTAACCTATGGTCACTTACTGTTCAAAAGTTGAAATTATTTTTGATCGCACCGCTTTTGGTACGGAAAGGAAACCACTCAATAGCAAGCGATCCTGTGAAAAGCCGCCACGTCGATGGGTCAATACCGCCTCATCGCTCCCTCATCGCGCGTTAAATGTCAACTGTGGGCTCAGCATGATATTGACGTACGCCGTCCGATCTAAGGTTGGCTCATCGAACGATGATCGCACTAAAAGGAGCTCGGGGGATAAACTAAGGTATGGCATGTGAATTTAATTAAAACCTATCAATTGTGTATGTGGGCCCATAGCCCACAGGTCCCAGGATCAGTTTCAGAGTTATGAATCTGCAAAAATGATACATATATGGAGGTTGTAGATTCATTTTGGTAAATGAAATATTAACCTACTTGTAGTGGGTTTCGCTCTTCATCACATTGACGCCATATGAGCATTGCACGACCTGCACATCAACAAGACACAGTGAATAAAATCACAATCAAAGAGTATCAGTGTCGAAGACAAAACATACCAGAACAGGAGATTGAAGACAAATATGTGGGGATTACGGCTAAGATTTATTATCAAAAGCCTAATCCTCCCAACTAAGACACAGTTAAAAGAAAATCATAAGTGTTTTATCAGATAGGAAAGCCTCCACCACCACATCAGAGGAAAATTGATTCCTCTCGGCTACCACAAAGCCACATGTGCCTCAAAGCATGCAAATAGAGGTTGAATTTATTGATCAAGATCAGATATTTGCCTCAGTGCAGCCAGAGAGTGAATTTTGCAAATAAACTTAATGACAAAATATCAGCAGAGTTACTTTAATATAACACAGAGCCTCAAAAGTCAATAAGAGCTCCCACCGAGCTTAATCTTAAATGAAAAACATTAATATAGACAAAAAACATCTGTAAAATTATTCATCGAGCCCCTCAAAGGCCGAGAAGCCATTTAGGTCTGTATTAATTGACCCAGGAGATCTTTTATCAGATCCCACCTCCTCATTCTTCTATAAATACTACTGGAGAAGATGAGAAAGGGGTTGGTTGCTGAAATTTGAAATATACTTGAGCTTGAAACTCCTACTTGTAAATAGTGTTCACTGGCTCTTGGAGGTCTGTTTTTGATTAGATAAGTTAGGCTGAGAAAGTGTAGATGATTGTTAAGCTAGAGCATTAGACTTAAAGCTATAACTGGTTTGGAGCATCAATACAAGCTGATTTATGGGATCCTGGTCTATGTCAACGGTGATGTTATTTCTTATTGTAAAATGTTATTTTATTTTTGTTTTCACTGTGTTCATCTTCTCTGATAAAGAACAACATGCATAGAGTTAGGACCTACTGTATATCAGTACCATTCTCTGACTGAAAATATTTATCTACATGTTTTCTTCCAATTCGTGTTATTTAGGAATGATTTAATTCAGTTCTAAGCATAGGAATGCTGGAGTTCCCTCGTCCTATTTCCTTAGCTAATTGTTATTCTTAAATGTTATTTTCAGTATATGTTAAGTAGAGATGAACTAAGGAAGATATGGTGTGCCCTGGTCCTAGTTTTATCCCCAAAGAATGTCTGAATGTTTCCCTTGGAATGTGTTGAAAGTTGGCTAGTGTTGAAACACATACCAGATCTTAGGCCGTTCTTTGTTATCTTTGTGTTTGTCTTGAAAGTTACCAAGTAGAGAAGAGCTAGGAGAGGATTTGTGGTGATCTCGGCCCGCTAGTTTCTTCTCCAACAATTGCCTTCAAGTTTCCCTTTGTTTTAAAATGTTTTTCTATTGAAAGTGCATCAAAAGTAGGCTAGTTTAGAAGTACTTACCTGATCTTAGATTAATTTTGTGTCTTTCTTAAGTGTATGTCAAAAGCAGGCTAGTTTAGAAGTACTTGCCTGATCTTAGGCTACTCTTTTTTCTTCATTTGTTTAAATCCCCTTCTTTTTGTAACACTTCATCCCATAAAATCAAACTTTAAAGAGATCCTTAGACATAGATAACTTGCCTCTTGCTCCTTGCTGTTTCAATTAAACCCTATTATGAATCCATAGCCCAATGGATCTAAACTTGCAATTATCTATCTTTCTGGCCAAAGCTTGTTCTATTTGCTTGCAACTTCTCACTTTTGAAACTCTTTGCATTTAGAACTTTCCAATCAAATAATTTTCATGCTCAACCATCCAAAAACAAACAAAACCCTCGGCCTTCATAACTATCCTGATATCATTACCCAAGACTTCAAAGACAAATCCTTCTTTGCACTTATTGGAGAGATCCCTCTCTGGATTCAGGAGGGTTAGATCCTAGAATCCCAAAGTGGTTGAAATGATGCTCTCCCTGCAGTCGAACTTTTGCCAATATTGCTGATTACAGGGTGCCAACACTAGTGTGCATACCTATATATATTACACACAGGAGAGAGACCTTGCACCAATTAATTCTCTTGGGAAACTTCTTCTATGAAATTAGGCACTGTTCTCTGTATTATTTTCCTCCCTTCAAGTTCCAAGTTAGTTCAGGACTTGGTTTATGATTGCAGATAGAATTTTTGTGGTGTCCTATTTACATTTGCATGCCCAACTCAAGGTCTCTTCCGAGCCTCTACTTCTTCAGCTGACCGGGTTCCAAAAGATGCACCTATAGCCATCATGTTAGTTGTCTGCCCAAATTCTTTGAACTCCAGTGATCATGTGTTTGGGATCTTGAGTTGCTTGATGCTGAGTGTCATTGAAATAGGGTGGGACTATAATGACTGCATTCGAGACAAACCTCCCTAGATAGGCTTATATATTTACACTCCTCTTGTCTTTGTCAAGATGAATCCTTAATTCTGATATTGTAAATACTGGTTTCAATAACAATACAAACATCAGAAATGTCTCTTATCCTTGTTTAACTTATCTCTACAGGAGTACTACTGACATGTGAACAATTATTCCATCAAACATGTTTCACCCATCCACTATCCCTCCTTTGGTCCTTGTATTACTATGCTATCACCCTCCTTGCTTGTGCACTACAGGGATTCTGTAGAGGACTCTTCCAGGAGATCAGAAACTGTGATATCATCTGTTGTTACCTTTCTCATGCATTCAAATTCACCTATCAAACTAGAGCCATTCTAATAATACATTTCCTTACACTTCAGGAAGTATGGTCCCATGCCAGTATAGTTGATATGTTTCATAATGTATTACCAACATATATTGAATTGGGATAGCTCCCCTGGTTATCCAATTTTCATCTTAAACAAAAATGTGGGTAATAATAACTCTAGGCTCTGTTGAAACCACTTATACTAGATTATGTTATTTACCTTTAGATATGTAAGATGAATGATTATCTCACTAGCCTGCATTAAGATGATTTTTGTGGAAAAATTGGGTGCCTTCACCTCATTTGTGAGTTTAAGCCCGGCCAGATGTTGCATAGAGTGTTTTAGTTGCCTTTCCTAATCACACACATTCCAATATACCAGGACAAATTAAATAAACCACCTTACTTCACCAAGCATTGTCCAAGATCTCTACCATAAGAATCCATGAAAAGAGATCACACACATTCCAATTGCACCCAAGAAAAGTCTCTCAACTCTTCCATACATAACCAAATTGTAAGAGAGAAAATTCACAGATATTTTAGACCTTCTAAGATATTTCTCCCCCAAATCAAACCGTGAGAAAATGAAAGGAAAGTACCTATATTTATAGAGGAGGTTCTAAATTTCCCTCATAGTGAAATATTAATTTTCTAATCTAAAATCCCTAATTCGAGCTTAAGGAGGTGCAAAGGCCCTCTTGTACAATTAATTAACGAAAATTACATGAATTTAGGGGAATTCATGCCACATTTACAATGATCAGGGGGAATGAGCCCTCAAAAAGTGCCCATCTCCATAAATGAAGGGGATGAAGGGCTTGTTGGCATGGCATCCAGCCTCCCAAGGCCCATCAACATCATAGCTTATCTAATAAGTCTTTAAATCTGCCCACCAAAAGCCTCTAAAGCGGGCAAACAACCCAAAAATTCTCCTCCAAGGTGGGTACAAGGGCTCCCAATGCCATTGACCAAGTGGGAGAGGGGGGAATTCAAGGTCCCCCATAGCTGTAACAAATCCTCCACTAAACAAGGGAGTTCCTCCTCCAAATGTCTTTCAAAGTGGGCACTAAACCCTTTTTCTCTGATATAGGCTCGTGTACCTCTAATAAATGACCCTTCAAAGGGTGTATAGACCTTCAAACTATTTATTATAAGGGTCACAAAGCCGTTTTAAGTGGGAAAATGGTTCACAAAGCAAGGCAAAGGAATTACCAAAGGGAAAACTACACCTCCAAGATTAATCCAAGTGTAGAGCGCTTCAAAGTGAACTCATCTGGCTCCTTTAAAGGTGGGAAAACTCATCCTCTGTGTCCTCATAAGCTGGGTTGAGAACCCCATTTCTGCCATGTGACTGTTGTGAAAATAAATGGGCTCTTCAGTAGGCAATCCCCCATAGGATGAGAAAATTTCTCTTAGAAATGGTCACAAGACTTTACACGCACTGTTCAGCCCATCATAAATTTCATTTCACATGTGTACAAATCACCTTAAATAAAGTTTGGTTCCAACAAAAAAAGCTGATTTTGGCCCAAATTTAGGTTCCTCGCCTTCTTTAATTTTCTTTTTAATTCCAGTGTGCATACTTATATATATTATACACAGGAGAGATACCTTACATCAATTAATTATCTTGGGCAACTTCTATTGTGAAATTATTCTCTGTTCTCTGCATTCTTTTCCTCCCTTCAGGTTAAAGTTAGTTCAAGACTTGTTTTATGATTGTAGGTAGAATTTCTGTGGTGTCCTATTTACATTTTCATGCCCAGCTCAAGGTCTCTTCTGAGCCTCTACTTCTGTAGCTGACAGGGTTCCAAAATATGCATCTATAGCCATCATGTTAGCTATCTGCCCAAATTCTTTGAACTCCAGTGATCATGTGTTTGGGAGCTTGAGTTTCTTGATGCTGAGTGTCATTGAAATAGGATGGGACTTTAATGAATGCATTTGAGACAGACCTCCCCCGATAGGCTTACAAATTTACACTCCTCTCGTCTTTGTCAAGATGAATCCTTAATTCTAACATTGCAAATACTGGTTTCCATAAAAATACAAACCTCAGAAAGGTCTCTTATCCTTGTTTAACTGATCTCTATAGGAGTACTAATGACATGTGATCAGTTCTTCTCTCAGACAGGTTTGACCCATCCACTATCCCTCCTCTGGTCCTTGTATTACTGTGCTATCACCCTCCTTTCCTGTGCACTATATGGATTCTGCAGAGGACTCTACCAGGAGATCAGAGCCTATGATATCATATGTTGTTACCTTTCTGATGCATTCAAATTCACCTATCAATTTAGAGCCATTCTAATAATACATTTCCTCACTCTTCAAGAAGTATGGTCCCATGCCAGTATAGTTGATATGTTTCATAATGTATTACCAACATATACTGAATTGGGATAGCTCCCTTGGTTATCTCATTTTTTCTTAAACAAAAATGTGGGTAACATTACCTCTAGGATCTGTTGAAACCACGTATACTAGATTCTGATATTTACCTTTAGATATGTAAGATTCTCTCTGGCCTGCATTAAGATGATTGTTGTGGAAAAAGTGGGTGGCTTCACCTCATTCGTGAGTTTAAGCCTGGCCAGATGCCGCATAGAGTGTTTTAGTTTCCTTTCCTTTTGCAAACTTGCTAATTGACATGTCTGAGAAAATAAATTTGTAATAAAATAAATATAAGGCCCAAGATCTTGGATAAAATATAATACCACAATTTTCTTGGATCCATTTCAACCACCATCAGGAAATAATTAAATTGGCTTTTAGCATGCATTTTTTATTGCAGATTTAAAACAAACTTTTTCTTTCCATATGAGCTTTCATAAAATTTGGTTCTACCAACTATAGTTTGCTTCATCAAGTTTTACAACAATTAATTCTATAGTGGCTGCATTCCAACAAGAAAGACATTCAAAATATTTAATTTTTTGAAGCTACAGGTCCTACTAATTTCTTTAGACAGGTTTCACTTTTATTTGAATCATTACTGTATCTTAAATCAATGGGGTTGGCTTAGAAACATAGAGATTTTATTCCTTCTGGTGCCCTAATCCTTTAAATGGTTAAAATGAGTCCATGGCTCCTTGGAAGGATGCCAAAAATAGAAATGAATAGCCACCTTTGACTTTTCCCTGTTTGATTGTAGTGGTTGTTGCTTGCTCCATTTGTGTCCATTGCTTGCTCCATTTGTGTCCAGACCTGCTGTTACTGGACATCCTGAGTGCTGTGTCTACCCTCCCTTCCATTCCATTCTATTTGCTTCATGTAATTGAATGTGTCACTTTTGAATCTTTCTCCCTTTGAGTCAATATGAGCTTGAGTCCTCCATCTCCCATCTCCACTTAATTATTGTTTGGTCAATTTAGTGTGTCCTAAATTGCTACATTAATTTATCAATCCGGGATTCGTAAGCTGATGAAGTGCGGCGCACTATATGTGCAAGATAACCTATTTCTTAACTTTTTGTCGTTTTTGGTTTTCTAAGGTGAAATGGAAATTCTAAAATAAAAGCAAGTATGGTTATGTTTGTTCAAGGAAATGATATCCTCTATAATGATTTACCAACTTGAAACTTAAAAAGGAATTTGAAACTTACAATGACAAAACTTGAAAGGAAATGAAAATGTGCTGCTGAAATGAAAAGGTGTTGCTAGTCTAATAAATCAAAACAGTGAACTAGTGAGCATGAAACCAAACTATTCTTGCTGCTGTCTAAACACAAAAGAAACTATGCTGAAAGAAATCCAAAAGTTGCAATAAAGTAAATCTAAATCAAATTACATCAACTTGTCTTCTCATCCCTCATCATTAGTCCAGCTATGATTTTCGGAAGTAACCATAAACAACTTGAGTAACTGATATCTAACTTGCAGAAAGTAAACTAATATCAAACCACACATTCATAATTCAATCCCTCACCATCAGTCCAGCTGTGGCTTTCGGAGGTAACTGAAGATGTCATGCAAAATTTAATATTTCTAACTTGCAGAAAGGAAACTAATATCAAACTAAACATCCATAATTCAATCCCTCACCATCAGTCCAGCTGTGGCTTTCGGAGGCAACTGAAGATGTTATGAGCAATTTAATATATCTAACTTGCAGAAAGGAAACTAATATCAAATTACACATCCATAATTCAATCCCTCACCATCAGTCCAGTTGTGGCCTTCGGAGGCAACTAAAGATGTTATGAGAAATTTAATATATCTAAATCTAACTATTGAAGCAAATGAGCAAAACTGAAATGAACAAAGTAGTAGTGAAATTAAACAGAAACTAAAAAAAACAAATTAGCAGCAGAACAATGTTAATTCCATGTCATTAGTAAAAAATTTATGCAAATGCCCAGGCTTCCTATTTATAACCTAAAACAAGAACACTGATCATTTATCAATAATATAAAACATGAAAGACAAAAGTAAAATGGAAAGCATGAAAGATTATAAACAGAAATGAAGCATATATACCATGAAAGATGCAATGTATAAACATGTGAATGGATTATGGCACAATGAGCTTTAAAGAAATAAAACAAGAACTATACAATAATGCACAGAACCTTGGCAAGTGCAGGGGCCCTCTACACTAGCCTTGGCAACAATCTTCAAGTACGAATTACGTTTGGAAACAGTCTTCTTATATTAAAATGCAGTCATAACAGAAAGGTGATATTACGGCACAAGTGCAACGTAATTACATTACAGAGCAGACTAATAAAATATAACAGAGACTAACATAGACTAATCCCATATGTGTATGCAAACGCGTTATTTATAACAAAGAAACATAACTAATTCCTAAAGTTTATGTTGATGGAGAACACGTAGACCATTACGTCCACAGATCTAGGATCATGGCCGTATTGAAAAGTAAATCTATGAGGAGTGGATGTTTGAATTCGGCTATGGATCCATGTACAGATGTTGATTTGTCCTCCGCAATTCAGAAACGGCCATATGAACCTTCACGTGACACGAAACAGAGTCCTGTCACCGTGAGACTCTATGGTTGACTTCCATTTGGACGCCTTTGACTGCAGCTTCTTTAGATGAGTTTGCTCGAGCCAATAGGACACGAACCATGTCCACATCATTTCTGACTTGCCCATGTGGCTCATTTTTCCTGTAGACACCTGTAACATAGAGTTTCACAAAATGGCTGCGGAAAGTTGCAGCAGCTGCGGAAAGTGGCAAGATTCCGCAGCTAAATGAGCAAAATCTAAATCAAACAGCAGACACAAAAATATAATTAAAAACCATGTTAGATTCTCTTTTTCAATTAATATACAATGATATTGACAACTTGGGAGGTTCAGGTGAGTGAAAAAGGTATAGAAAAGTGTATGGAAAAGATGCAGATTTGAGACTCAACAATTATGTTGGTTGGTTGCCTGGTATGTAGTGAACAATTTTGGAGAATCAATCAGTTCCTTGTTGGGACTTCCAGCTAGCACAACTGTGAGAATTGACCTTTGCATTGGTACATCGACAACATATAATTAGAAGAAATGTTGCATCATCTAGGATAACATGCACTGGGAGGATGAGTTATCTGTGTTCTTTCTTATACAATAGAATATTCACAATCATATATGATCTAAACTAAGTTCCAACTAGAAGTGTATTTTATGTATGCATTTGTAGTTTTAACTTTGAAAATGCTTTTGAAACTAAATGAACTATACGTTACCTCTTGAAATCGGTAATTTTAAGGCATGGTTCTCCCCATCTTAATTTTGTTGTTGCTAATAAGTGGTGACTTTTAGCAACTTTTATGAATGGATAGGTTATACAGTCAGTTATAAAGGGAGATCTAGTGAGTGAAGTGCATCAACAATTTTCCCCATGGGCATCACAGGTTTGTTTCGAAACTGCAATCATTTAGAATCTTAAATATATAAATTGCGTCATTATGGATCCATTGTGATTTGGTAAATAATAGGAAATTATAATATTGGAGAAATGATTTAAATGGTTTTGCAACTTTTAGCTAGATCTACATTCAAATAGAGAAAAAATTGAAAGTATAATTTCTCAATGGAAAGATATTAGCAATTTATAGCTATAAAATATAAAACTAGGATTTTCCTTAATGTAAATGTCAATACTTAGAACACTACTTTTTCTTAGTTGTGGGCTTCATTATCTTTAGTGGGCATTATTCTTTTTTGATTTGTAGAATCCATGGTCTCTGAAAGTGAATTTTTCTCTGCTCCTAATCCAAAATCAGACAGGCAGGGTTGTCAATCACTTTTTCCCCTTGAATAAATCCCAAGGGGTTTGATTGGAAAGTTTATGAATGCTACAACTGTTCTGGAAAATAATCCTTACTTCAAAGCATGCTAGTTCTAGGGCATGTCTAGGATAATTGGTTGATCCAGACTCCAAAATATGTCACTTAACCTTCCAAATTAGTGAATTGGAAGCATGTATCTAGTCTTAAATCCTTCAAAATATGCAATAAATCTACCAACATGTTGATTAAATTTTGACTGATCTGCGAGAATAACAATTAAATGTGTGATAAATAAATTAAAATCAAAGAATGCAACGAGTAAATTGTCCATATATTTGAAATTTTTTTGCAAGGATATGTGTTGGGGGAGAGTGATGGGGAACAAGAATGGCAGTAGGAGACACAGGGTGATGGGCAGGGAGGATGTATTGATGCGAATGGCAGCAAGGGAGATGGATATGGATATTGTGCAGATGAACAGGTCTAGGAGAAAGGGCATAGGCAGAGTTTCACTAAAATGAGGAAAGTTGTTTCCTTGGCAATAGTGGCGACACTTCCCTCTTCCACTGGCCTTATCACCTTGTGAAGGATTTGAGATAGCAATCCCATTGAATTATTTTGTTCATTTTTGGACATTGAAAATTTGTTTTATTTATTTCCACATGTGCAGTAGAAAACACTAGTTTGGGATTAAATTCAAAAGCAAAAGATAGGGCAGATAATTGGTTTGAGATGAGGAAATCATGAAAGTGAAGAAGCACAGAACTCAATGTTGCATAATTTCCAACTTAAACATAAGGTATTCAAACTACATTCCAACATTGTTGGGATCAACCTCTTTCATTGTTAGTTTTTGGTTGGTTTTCCATGTCTTAATATTGCATGTTTGTTGGACATAAATGCATTTTGTACTCAATAAAATATTCGAAATATTATAGTTCCACCGCCTACTCGTGAATGTGGTTGCATTAAATAACGGGTTTAAAGTACAATTAGAGAGTCATTGTCAAAACTTCATTTTTCATCTCCATTATTCAAAAATATGATGGTTCACAGGTTGCGTTCACTTTCTACTGCTTCCTGTATAATATTCTACCATCCCAAAAACTGGAATATTCACTTCCTATGCATCCATCTGTAGAGTTTTCTCTTGCCTAAACAATTGATTCTTCCTCAACATTAACTTATAATGGATAGCATGTTAAGATGTGACAAGGGTGAATAGGGATTATGTACTTCAAGTAACTAGCATTTTTATGTGAATGCGTGTGTCTGTTTGCACTGGTATTTTACTATTTTTACATCAATTGTGCCCATGTACATGTCTATATGTATGTATCCAGAAAAATTGTACAACAAGAACATACTAACATAGGAAAATCCAGCTTATAGATACTGAACAAATAGTCAATGATGGAAGTTTTCCTCTTAAGGAACAGGTAGATATTTATGTTTGTCTTTAGTGATGCCATTATCAATCGTTGAGTGTTGAAATTTAAGATTTAAGAAGTTAAACACTTAGTTCCTAAAGCCAAAAGGGAAGGAGAAACTGTGTGCAGCATGTGGTGCATGATCATAGTCACTCTTGTTGAATGTTGCAGAGTCTGGACCACCTATTGTCCCTTACTAGTTTTGCAATGCAAATTCTAACTATATATCAAGTATTGTATACCTTTGTAAACTTTTTCTTAACAGTGGGGGGGAATAACCAATAATTTTTTCATCCTTTTTGTAGCTTAATAAATTATAGCTTCATAGCAGAAAGAACAATAACCATCATGTATCATATGAAAACTTAAAATCTACCTACACCAGATGTATCATTAATGAGAAAATAAGACACAAGCATCTGCATTGAAATGTTCTGATGTAACCATTGAATACCTGCCAGTAAAATAAAAGGCTTATTCAACTCCATCACCATGGTGGACATCAATATTAACATCTATAACTCTGGCATGATGTTTAAGCAACTCCAAAATTCCCAACACGAAGTCATTAATATAACAAAAACCTGATGCCTAACAACTTTTAGCATGGTGAAGACCATCAGACCAATTGATTTCAATATAAAAAAATATGGTTGTTCAGTCGATGAGCAACATCTTCTTATGAATCAAAGGATATCATCCTTATTAGGCCTCATAACATATATTGATAGTAGCTTGAAGATCCTTAATTTGTGCCAAAATCTTTTGACTAGTCGAATTCTTATAGTTTTGGGTAGATGCAGGAACTTGTATTTTCTCGCTTGAGAGGAAATCAACTTAGAGGGATGATTCCTGAATTTCCAGTTTATTTTATGCTTTTCTTTAATGTTAGTGGAAACAAATTATCTAGCAACATTTCAACTTGCTCGAATAATAGCTTCACCAAACCACCACTGCTTTCAATAGATGAATTTTTCGATAGTTCGCAAGCTTAGGTCACCTTTGCTGCTCTTTATTCATCTCTCTTTATGTGTGGTCTTGGGGAAGAAATATAGATACTTCCATTCTATCTAATCTCTTTATGTGTGGTCTTTGGGGAAGTAATCTAGTCACTTCCATTCTAGCTAAGGGTCTGACGGTGCTTCATGATTTCAAACAGTAACAACTTCATTGGTTTGCTTTCTCCACCACTAATAGATGAAGGGATAATGAAAGGACAACCATCTTATGGATTATTATTAAATGACAACCAATTTTAAGGGAATATTTATAGCTCCCTTTTTGCTTCATAATAGAGATTTTAGAGCTTTGCCTTGAATTTCAGGGCAATCAAATATCAGGGGAAATTCCTGCAGAGGTACTAGGGAATTATAAATCATTTAAGTGCTTAGAGACCTCACAAAATCAAATTAAAGGATCAACATCATTCACCCTTGGGAATATAACGTCATGAACGCCCTCTGCCATATGCTATGAGTGCTCTAGCATATATTCCACCATTCACATAGCTTCTAACAATTGACATGTGGGAGCTCATACATTTTCTCATTATATAAATCTCAACAACTTTTTAGCTTTGGATTCCTCAAAAGTTATAAATTGTTAACCCACTGGTTGAGTAATAATGTAAAATTAAAGTGTTACCCAGTTTAGTAACAATGAAAAATATTGACTGTTAAATATTGACTTTTTTAGAATTTGGCAGTTACATCAATATGTTGTTAATGCTTACATGAGATTCACAATGAATTGAAGAGCTTCCAATGAATGCAAAATTAGTTCAGCAGCATCCGCAAATGGAAAATTCATAGTGCTTTCATGGGTTTGAATACTAAAGCTTATTTATATCTATAATCACAGAGATATGTTACATTTTTCTAGCAAGAAGGAATTCTTCTTGTCACAATCAGTGTTATCAGAACCAGACGAACCAGATCAGAACTAGCTAGTCTAGACCAATTCACACCGGAGAGAGAGTGAACATGTCTGATAGACCAGTTTCATCCCAAACCAGCTAGATCGACCAATTTGGCCATCAGTTCTAATTTGGAATTGCCTTCAAAACCAAGTCATAGTGGTGCACCATCATACCTAAGTAAATGAAAATATGCAATAAAATAGGAGAAAAAGGCCTTTAGGCTTTGATGCTATATGTGTTAGCCAGCTATAAAATTTGTGATACCAAATGCTGGCTAAAACATTTTTGGAGCCTTCAAGGAACAAATTTTTATGGAAAAAAGTGTTGGCTCTTGAAGACTCTTTAAGGCCTCATGCCTCTGTCCAAATCTTCACTACTGTGCCCATTTTCACACTCAGAAATCCTACAGATTTCCAAGACAGATTACTACTGCAAACACCATTTTCCCCCCTCCTTCCACTTCCAAAACTAAGCTCATTTTAACCCATTCATCTCCCATGAAAAACCCTCATTTTCATGTTTCTCCCCTTTCCCCTTCATCAAAACCCTTTGATAAGGTTTAAGACCCTTTCTTAGCCTTATCAAAACCCCCAAACTCTTTTGAAAATCATTGAAAATCCATAAAAATGCATTTTGTGTATATTATAGACTTAAGCCCCCTTGGGCTAAGTATAAAAATCTTTTCCTCCATATGCCTTGGTGCTAGAACCAAGTGATAGCCTTCTAAGCACTTATCGCGTTGCCCGTTTGCGATTAGCCCCTCCTCTTTAACCCCCAGTCATATGATTCTCCATGTAACCCATGGCCCCGTAGTCGGTCACCAAGACATATTGAATATTAAATACTTCCGCCCAAAGTATAAACCTTAGGTTGTATTTTTTCATCAGTTTTTATTATATTATAAACTTTCCGCCGGTCCAAAATTCCAGTCAATCTCCACCGTCGATCTGATCTGCAGATCGATGACGCGCAGTCTCTCACCCGGTGGTCCCCGCCAACCACTCACCATTGCAAAACCAGGCGGTGTCCATCGCATCGCTTTTAAAAGCGGGGCGGTTTTTTTCATTTTGCAGCGATTCCATACACCGTTTGGCGTGTGGCCTACGCACTATTCACTAAACTACCATTCATCGTGCGTTAAAGATCGGACGTGGACCCGATGCGATATTGATGTTCACCATCCGATATGAGGCCGCTCATCGGACGATGATCACTCTCTGAAGATGCTCATGCAATAACTCAGGGTACGGCGTGGTCATTAAAGCATCTCCACCGTCGATTTGATCTATAGATCGATGGCCCATAATTCATCGCCCCGATTCCTCGTCTGGTCAGCATTTCCAGACCCGGGGGTTTTATTCATCCTAATTTTGTTAAAGATTTTAAATCCGGGTATGTTTCTAAGGATTATCGGCACCTGTTCTCTGTCGTTGATCGCGTGGGCCGATCTCATCCGACGGCCCACGTTTGTCCCAAATCCTGAACATGATTTTCGATCATTTTTCCCCAAAACAAAGGTTTTAAAACTTTTTTTATTCTTTTATTTTATTTTTTCGAATATCGTGACCCCTTCACGTTATTTTTTCACCTCCGCTCCTGACTGTCGATCTCTGCGTGATCGACGGCTCCGATTCAAATTATTCTTCCGCCTTCCCTTTGACTTCTCCTGATCAATCTCGACCGTTGGATGATGCCATCCAACGACCATGCTCCCTCCACATGCCTCCTGAAGCAGTAAACTTATACATGCATGATTTCATAATATTTATTCGTATTTTGTAGGGTTAAATGTTTTTACGCCACGCTGAATAAAATTCACAAGCTGAGGGTGACGATCCTCCCGCCTCTGATCCATCAAAGAGAATCATTTGCAGGTTTCAAATTCACGTTTCATTGGTGATTCATGAAGCATTAATGCCATATCACCCCTGCGCAACCCTGCATAGTAGCGAAACACAATAAAACAAGCACAGTCAGAGAGTATCAGTGCCGAAGAAAAAAATGTACCAGGACAGAAGATTGGAGAACATATCTATGGGGATTACGTCTAAGATGGTTTATCAAAAGCCTAATTCCCAAATTCAAAATATAATTAAAGGTAAATCAAAATATCATCAGACAGAAAGCCTCCACCGCCACATCTTAGGTAAATTGATTCCTCCCAGCTACCGAAATGCCACCTGTGCCTCAAAGTGTTCAGTCAGAGGTCGAAGTTATTAATGAAGATTGGATATCCACCTTGCAACCACCAGAGAGTAAATTCTGCAAACAAACTTAATGAAAAAATATCAGCAGAGTTACTTTGACATCACACAGAGCCTCAAAGGTCAAAAAGGGCTCCCACCGAGCTTAAATCTTTATGTAAATCATTTAGTACAGAAGACACCTATGTAAGTTTCTTCTTTGAGCCCCCCAAAGGCCAAGAATCCATTTAAGTCTGTATTAATTATATTTAGAGATCTTCTATCAGATCTCACCTCCTCATTCTTCTATATATACTTCTACAGAAGATGAGAGAGGGGTTGGTTGATGTAGTTGCTGAATATTTAAATTTAATTAAGCTTGAGACTTCTACCTGTAAATAGTGTTCACTGACCCTTGGAGCACTGCTGGTGATAGATAGGTTAGGCTGAGATGTGTAGATGGTTGCTAAACTAAATCATTGGACTTAAAGCTGTAACTGGTTTGGAGAATCAATACAAGTTGATTTATGGGATCCTAGTCTATGTTGACGATGATGTTTTTCTCATTGTAACTTGTTATTTTGTTTTTGTTTTCATTGTGTTTCATTTTCTCTTATAAATAACATCATGCATAGAGTTAGGACCTACTGTATACCAATGCCCTTCTCTGACTGGAAATATTTATCTGAATGTTTTCTTCCAATCTGTGTTATTTGGGAATGATTCAATTCAGTTTGAGCATAGGAATGTTGGTGTTCCCTCATCTTATTGTCTTAGCTGAATGTTACTCTTAAATGTTATTTTCAGTATATGTTAAGTAAAGATGAAATGAAAAAGATATGGTGAGCCCTGGTCCTAGTTTCATCCCAAAGACTGTTTGAATGTTTCCCTTGGAATGTGTTAAAAGATAGCTAGTTTAAAAGTACTTACCAAATCTTAGGCCATTCTATGTTATCTTTGTGTTTGTCTTGAAAGTAACCAAGTAAAGCAGAGCTAGGAGAGGATTTGTGGTGAGCCCGACCCGCTAGTTTCTGCTCCAACAATTGCCTTCAAGTTTCCCTTTGTTTTAAAAATGTTTTCTATTGAAAGTGTATCAAAGGCTGGTTAGTTTAGAAGTACTTACCAGATCCTGGATTTCTTTTATGTTCTTCTTAAGTTTTTGTCAAAAGATGGCTAGTTTAAAAGTACTTACCAGATCTTGGGCTGCTCTTTGTTCTGCGTCTGTTTAATTCTCCTTCTCATTGTACCATTTCATTCCATAAATCAATCTTCAAAGAGATCCTTAGAAATAGATGACTTGCCCCATGGACCACTCTTGCCTCTTGTTGTTTCAATTAAACCCTATTATGTCTCCATAGCCCAATGGAATAAAACCAGCAATTATGTACCTTCCTGGCCAAAGCTTATTCTATTTGCTTGCAACTTCACACCTTTGAAACTCTTTACATTTAGAAATTTCCACCTCAGACAGCAATCATGCTTAACCATCAAAAAAAAAAAACAAAACCCTTGGCCTTCATAACTAGCCTAATATCATTACCCAAAACTTCAAAGAAAAATCCATATTTGCACTTATTGGAGAGATCCCTCTCCAGATTTAGTAGGGCTAGATCCCGGAATCCTAAAGTGTTTGAAATGATGTTTCTCCCTGCGATCGGACTTTTTCCAATCTTGTTTATTATAGGGAGCTAACATTTCTGGCAACTCCAGTGGGGATCGAACCTAGAATCATTTTCATTTTAAGGTAACCATAGGACATCAGAGACTTGTTTCAAAGAAAATTTTTCATATCAACCAGCTGAGCCACCAGCAACTAACATTTCTGGTGACTCCCCTGGGGAACGAAGTCGAATTTACATCCTAGTTTCCTTTAGAAATTTCATAAAACCTCGTGAGTAAAAGGCAGCCTTTTCAAGCACTACCAAGAAATGTAATCATGATGAAACTTGTTTGATTCAGTGACAAACTAGGCAAACCCTAGGATTCTCATAAGACTTTATCTAACCTTGAAAAATCAGCTGGTTTAGCCATAAGAGTACACTGTCTTTGTCTCATGACCATAGCTAAGTTTTGAAACAAAGTTAGGATATTCTTGGAAACCACACAACTGAAAAATAACTCAGAAAAACACCAAAAAATATTTCAGATTGGTATCCAATAAACATGGTGGTGGACCATAAAACCTTTTACCTCCTTAGGAGCTAAAAACTTCCACTTGGCGACTCCACAATCCTCAACAAACCTTAAGACTCCACTGGGAAGAACCCTTATCATTATAATATCATTCAAACTTAGTTAGAGGATTGTAGGATTTAAATTTGTAAAATAGAATTAGTTGACCTCTTAAAGATTTTCATATCTAGTTGAAATTTTCTTTTTTATTTGGGTCTAAAAAACACATCATAGTGGCTTCTAGAAAGATTCATACTAGAGCCTATCTAGACCCTGACCCACCTGAAATAGTCGGTAACCCAGAAAGTATCCTTAGGAAGTCTCCTAGGATTAAATTATTCTCTATTTGCAGATCACCCTTGAGAGCTAATTCAGTTCCTAAAAATCTTTTAGCTCTACAACAATCACAAGTTAACTTAGTAAATCCATTTAGAACTAGGTCTCTTGGTGATTTAGATCAGTTAGATTCTGAGTCTTCACTTTCATCTCCTGAAACAAGTGAACATCCCGGTAGCAAAGAAACAACACCTCCTGATTTACATTTCCTTTACAACCTAGGTGTCTCTCATCCAAGATAAGCTCAACAGTCTATTCCTGGTCCATTCATTTCTGGTCACCCTACATCCACTGTTCAAACCACTCCACTTCAGCCCACTTTCCCTTTTTTTAATCCACCCCTTGTGAATCCACCCCCAGCACATATCATGGCAGCATGGTATGCTTCCTTAGTCCTTCCTCTTCCACTAGTCAATATTCCACACGACTATCATTCCAAAATTCCATTGTATGACTCTAGCAATGCTACAACTACATCACAACATGTGGATAAGATGAATGACTACTTTGACAGGAATGAAATTGATGATGATTCTGTCAAGCTTAGATTGTTTGCTCAGAGCTTAGGGGGAGAAGTAAGAAAATGGTTCAAAGGCTTAACCCCCCATAGTATCAATGATTTTGAAGCCTTCCATCAAACATTCTTAAAAAAATGGGAAGTGAAGAAGAACCCTCTCCAAGTCCTTTCTGATTACAAAAATCTCCATAGAAACACTGGGGAAAGTGTGCAAGCTTATTGTACCAAATTCAATAGTGTATATAATGCACTTTCCCCAGAACTAAAACCTCCACAAGGCTCAACATTAAACAAGTTTCCTGAAGGGTTTGACCCTGAGATGGCCTATCATCTGAGAGAAATAGATCCTGTAACTCTTGAAGAGATGCAAAAGGGTGCTCTTTCTGTGGAAGTCAAGTTAATGGAGAAGAGAGAAAGAATGAAAAATGAAAAGAGAGTATCTTTTAGAGAGGAAAACACACCTTCTACTTCAAACTCAAAGATAGAAAGAATGATGGAGGAGATGATGAAGAAAGTGAGCATCCTTGAGAGAGCACAAGCCAGTCAAAACCAAACTGCTCCTCAAAATAGAAACCAGAACTAAAACCAGAATTTTAGAAGGAACCAACCTCCAAACGGGCCTAGGGAAGATGATCAGTAGATCACTCCTCCCTTTCATCAAAACTATGTAAGTGAGGTTGAGGAAAAAGATGAAATAACAGAGGAGGATGATATAAAAATGCTGGGGGTAGATAATGATGACTTTTAGGTTCATTATGATAGAAAACAAGGTCTATACACACCTTATGATGACAGAAGAGATGATGATGAAAATTATTATCAAGACATGGAAAATTTCATCATAGGATCTCAAAAAGAATATGACCTTGGAAGCAAAACCAGTCAACAAAATCCCAACCCCAAAACCTCTGACAAATATTCACAAAACGACACTGTAACCAAGCCTAAAGTTGTCAAAAAAAAGGACAAAACAGTAGCTGGAAATTCTGATATTGGTAAAGAGAAAGGCACTCAAAATGTTACAAAACAGAGTGCAGACATGATTAGTACTAACATCTCAGCTAGTACTCCCGTTAAAACAATTTTTTCAAATATAAATAAAACAAATTAACAAACTGATATTGCTGACAAAGTGACAGCTAATAAGGCCGAGACCAATACTTTAAAGAGTCAAATTCCTTTCAGCCTAGATCAAGAAATTTCAAAGATCAAAATCCCTGTTCCTTTGACTGAGTTAGCTGCCCAACATGTATATAGGACTCAAATTTTGAAGGCTTTAAACATTGAGGAAAATGAGGACACTCTCAATGTTAATGATGACTAGCCAGAGCTTATTTTTGGTCCAAATATTGAAGGTATGTATCAAGAGGGACCTGTTCCTCCATTTTATGTGAGTTTAAACGTTCATGACAAAAATTTTCACAACGCCATGCAAGATTCCGGGGCTTCTCATAATTTAATGCCTAAAGCTGTGATGGAGAGCCTTGGTCTAGAAATCACCAGACGTTATAAAGATCTGTACTCCTTTGACTCAAGCAGAGTAAAATGTTTAGGATTAATAAAAGACCTCTGTGTTAACTTAGCCCAAATTCCAGCCAAATGCTTAGTAATGGATATCGTTGTGGCTGATGTTCCCCCCAAATATGGAATGTTGTTATCAAGATCGTGGGGGGCTAAGTTACAAGGGACTATGCAGATGGACATGACCTATGCGACTATCCCTATTTTCAATCAGACTAGAAGACTTTACAAGGAATGCCATATGCAATACACAATTACGAGTCAAAACAGACCACAAAACTCTCCTCTCTATTCTGTAAATACGGGCCTTGATTCTTTTATTATGTGTAACGATGAAACATTTAGTGAACAAGTCACTTTAGTAGGATCAAAGGCCGATAGGGAAGAATAAGAATACAATGCAGAAGTGTTAGAACGGTTGTCTCAACCTATGAATGTCAGCAAATCAAGCAAAGGTCTTGAGCTACAAGTCATGTGTCCATCGCTCTTAAACCTTGACAGTCAAGAAAACCATCCTCAACCTAATGAAAAACCTGAGGAATTGAAACAATTACAACTCAGTGCTTTAGTTGAAGAGTACAACCACCAAATGGATGAGACTGAGAATAGTCCTCTGTGGTGTATGTATTTTGATGAATCCTGCACTAGAACTAACGTTGGTGCAGGTGTCTGGGTTTCCAACACTGAAAATAAACACACAGACTGTATTTCCTGTAGATTAAACTTTCAGTGTTCAAATAACATAGCAGAATATGAATCCCTTCTTTTAGGCTTACGATTGTTGAAGAAGTTAGGAGCCAAAAGAATCAATGTGTATGGGGATTTAGAGTTAGTCATTAGGCAAGTCAATGGGGAGTATAACGCAAATCATCCTAGACTTAGGGCATATCGAAACGATGTCATGGACCTTTTAAAAACTTTTGAGGAGTCCAAATTGATTTTTGTCCCAAGAAAAAGAAATATTGCGGCCCAAAATTTAGCCTTTGCGGCTAGAACATGCTTAACGTCGTATGAAACCAAAGACTGCACAACTCAGATAAAATTTAGACCAGCTGTGCCTGATAATGAAAAGTATTGGCAGGTGTTTGATGGAGATAAACAAATAGAAGACTTCATGCAATTTAGAAATGAATTCGAACTACACAGTTCAGACTTAGACTATGAAAAAGACTGCAGCGAAGAAAATTTTCTTGGTGAAGAAGATATGTCTCCTGAACTTGTCAACATCATTCTTCTGACTGGAAAACTTAAAAACAAAACAGAATTGAATGCAGAATTAGAAACAGAAGAGTTGGAAACTCTGCACTCTAAATATGAAAGTTTGCCTAAGGGTCTGGCCCCTTTAGAAGAGTTGTTTGATTTTAACGATGTGGCCAAGAAGCCAAAACTGGAACCTGTAGAGACTGAAGTGGAAGAGTGCAATATAGGCAGTGAGGAAAAACCGAAAAATGATTAAACTATCTAAATCTTTACCAGCTCACATTAAACTCAAATACATACAGCTGTTTAAAGAATTTTATGATGTTTTTGCATGGAGTTACAAAGATCTTAAATCCTATGACACTGAAATAATACAGCACAAAATTCCCCTCAAAGAAAACCAAAAACCATTCAAACAGAAACTGCGCTGAATAAACCCTGTTTAGTTGCCTTTGGTTCAGAAGGATATCATGAAAATGTATGATGTTGGTATTATTGTCCCTATTAGATATTCTGAATGGGTGTCTAATCTGGTGTCAGTTAGGAAGAAAACTGGAGAGATCAGGCTTTGCATAGACTTTAGAGACTTAAACAAAGCTTCATTGAAAGACAACTACCCTTTACCAAAGATGGATCACATTTTACAAAGGGTGGTAGGGTCTAGAAGAATTTCTTTGCTTGATGGCTACTCAGGGTACAATCAGATCTTAGTTCACCCTGCTGATCAACCAAAGATAGCCTTTACTACACCATGGGGCACTTTCATGTATGTGAAAATTCCCTTTGGTCTGATGAATGCTGGAGAAAATTTTCAAAGAGCCATGGACATAGCATTCTCGGAGGAACTGGGCTTCTTCATCATTATATACCTTGATGATGTCACTTTGTTTTCAAAAATAGATGAAGAGCACTTAAAACATTTAAGAAAAGTTTTCTAGAAATGCAGAAAGTTCAGAATATATTTAAACCCTAGGAAGACACCTTTTGGTCTCCAAGAAGGTAAACTTCTTGGGCACATTATTTCTGAGGAGGGTGTAAAGATAGATCCAAAGAGGATTGAGGCCATATTGAAAATCTCTCATCCTCGGAACATCAAAGAGTTGCAATATTTCATTGGAAAGATTAACTTTTTGAGAAGGTTCATCCAGAACTTGGCTGAGCTCCTTAGGAATATCACAAACATGTTGAAGAAGGAGCAAGGGGTGAAATGGACCTTGGAAGCAAAGAAGTCCTTTGAGCTAGTGAAACAAGCGTTAACCAAAACACCAGTTCTAATAAGTCCTGATTTTTCAAAAGATTTTTATATTTTTTCATTCGCATCAGAACATACCATAGTTGTTGTTCTTCTACAGAAAAATCCACAAGGATAAGAGCAGCCTATTGCATTCTTTAGTAAGGCATTGAGGGATGCCCCTCTGAAGTATAACATTATGGAGAAGCAATATTTTGCCTTGGTTAAATCTTTGAAAGACTTCAGGGTATACATCCTTCACTCACACATCATTGCCTTTGTCCCAAATTCAGTTGTTAAAGATATTCTGATACATGACCCAGACGGTAAGAGAGGTAAGTGGATTTCTGTTATTCTTGAATATGATTTAGAGATAAAACCCACTAAACTCATCAAAGGCCAAGTTCTAGCTAGTTTAATGGCCGAATCCAATTTCAAAGTTCTTGATATTAATATGATTAATGCTTTGGATGACCAAGAAGGATTCTCAACTCCTATTGTTGAAGATCATTTTATGAATTTCTCTTGGTATGTTGATATTTTTTATGTTTTTCTTACTTTGAATACACCTCCTGGTTTGACAAAAACAAAGGCGAGGTTCTTAAAGTTAAAAGCTATAAACTATTGCATTATAGATAAATGTCTTTACTGGAAAAATGCAAGTGGTGTATTGCTTAAATGTTTTCCTGAGTTTGATGCAGAGAGGGTTAAACACCAGTTCCATGAAGGAGAGTGTGGAGGTCATTTGTACTAGAAGACAACAACCAAAAAAAATTTGAGGGTTGGTTTCTATTGGCCTACTCTTTTCCATGATGTGCACAAAATGATCATAGCCTGTCATAAATGTCAACTTTTTGAAGGTAAAAGAAAAATGCTACCCCTACCTATGCATCCAATCACTGTTGAAGCCCCTTTTCAACAGTGGGGACTTGAATTCATAGGAGAAATCCATCCTCCATCTTCTGCCCAGCATAGATGGATTCTCACTACCACAGAATATTTCACTAAGTAGATAGAAGCCATACCTTGTAGGCAGGCCAATGATTCAATTATTATAAAGTTCATGGAGACTAACATTCTCTCCAGATTTGGCTATCCTACCAAGATCATCACTGATAATGCAGCAGCATTTGGATCAAAGAGGATGGTTGAGTTCTATCATAGATATAAAATAACATTGGGGCATTCCACGGTCTATTACCCTCAAGGTAATGGAATTGCAGAGTCCTCAAAAAAATTTTTAGTGAACATAATAAAGAAACTGTTGGAGGACAACAAAAAGTCTTGGCACACAAAGCTGGTCCATGCACTTTGGGCTGACAGATTGACTTTGAAGAAATCTATTGGCATGTCACCTTTCCAACTTGTGTATGGTACTGATGCAAATTTTCCAAACAACCTTGGTGTACCAGTGATGAATTTTATTCAAGAGTTGCAAACTGAAGAAAATGACATGATCAGAAGAATGAATCAGACCATTCATCTTCAACAAACCAAAGATGAGGTTTATAATAGAGCATTACAGAAATAGGAAAACATTAAAAAGCTCTTTGACAAAATAATGAAGGCCAGCAATTTCAATATTGGGGACAAAGTTTTAAAGTGGGACTCAAGGAGGGAAGACAAGGGCAAGCATGGAAAATTTGACAACTTATGGCTTGGCCCTTACTCTATTCATTCAGCCGCTGGTAACAATGCTTATTTTTTACAGGAGTTGAATGGAGCAGAGTTGTTTGGGGGCCCTGTCAATGGTAGGATGCTTAAGCATTACTTCTCTTGATCCACATTATGTTTTGAAAAGCCTTTTTATATTTTTTATCATTATAAATATCTCATCCACCATTGCATTCAAAGTTATAAAAAATCAAAAATACAAAAATAGTGAAAGAAGGAAAAGAGGGCAGATTGTGAAAACAAGAAAGGTATAGCCCCATACCAAAAAAGAGAAATAAATCTGAAAGTGTGCAAGCTCAAATGCCACTCCTGAAGAACACACTTCTAGTTAGTCAAACTGTCTAACCTTGAATAATTAGCTTTAAATTTTCTGCTAATAGGATATTGAATTTGATTTGCCAAACTGTTTAATCTTGGCTTATCAGTAGATAGTTTAGGATAGAAATTAAAGGTTCAAACATGCTCAAAACATGAACCTAAGGTTTCAAAGAAAGAATGAATCAAATCTCTTTCAAATTCTGAGTCAAAAGATGTAAAAATCTGGTTCTATTCAGATCAAAATCTGAACCAGTTAACAAAGGAAAGAAAGCTCAGAACAAAAGTCAAAACAGAGCCATACAAAAGAGGAAGGAAATGCTTTCAAATTTCAGATCTCAGGCCTTCCAATTTTTTTTTTTAAATTTTCTGCAAAATAAATGTCTATGTGCAGCTTGTTTTTATGCCATAAATTAGCATCAAGTTAGACTGTTCAATCCTGACTTGAGTGCTTTTAAATTTCTGTTGTATAATTTAGAGAATGAAAGTCTATTGGACATTTTAATCCCAACAGACAGTAGATTAGGTAGAGAATCATATGGGCTCAACTGTTTAATTTGGGTCCATGGAGAAAAAAGGAGTAGAAATAGATTAGATTTCCTGCTTTCAAAAGAATAAAATGTTGTGAAAAGAGTTTTCCAATCCAAGTGCACTCTAATGAAGAAAAAATTGCTAGATCAATAGGATTGGGTAGGTAGAAAGCTTGTATTGATGAAGATCCATTTTTTTTATTACTGCTAATATGTTTTCAAAGCAAGATCATCCTAGCAAAGGAAGGGAAACCCAATGGATGAGGCACAGGTCAGCCTCCTAGAGAATGCAATGTCTGAAGTTCTTGATGCCATCAAGAAGGCACCATCCCCAAGTGGAGCCACTATTAGCTAGCTATAAAATTTGTGATACCAAATGCTGGCTAAAACATTTTTTTGAGCCTTCAAGGAACAAAGTTTTACAAAAAAAAATGTTGGCTTTTGAAGACTCTTAAAGGCCTCATGCCTCTGTCCAAATCTTCACTGCTATGCCCATTTTCACAGTCAGAAATCCTGCAGATTTCCAAGACAGATTATTGCTGCAAACACCATTTTCCCCCCTCCTTCCACTTCCAAAACTAACCTCATTTTAACCCCTTCATCTCCCATGAAAAACCATCATTTTCAAGTTTCTCCCCTTTCCCCTTCATCAAAACCCTTTGATAAGGTTTAAGACCCTTTCTTAGCCTTATCGAAACCCCCAAACTCATTTGAAAATCATTGAAAATCCATAGAAATGCATTTTTTGTATATTATAGACTTAAGCCCCCTTGGGCTAAGTCTAAAAATCTTTTCCTCCATATGCCTTGGTGCTAGAACCAAGCGCTAGCCTTCTAAGCGCTTATCGCGTTGCCCGTTTGCGATTAGCCCCTCCTCTTTAACCCCCATTCATATGATTCTCCATGTAACCCATGGCCACACAGTCGGTCGCCAAGCCATATTGAATATTAAATACTTCCGCCCAAAGTATAAACCTTCGGTTGTGTGTTTTCATCGGTTTTTATTATATTATAAACTTTCTGCCGGTCCAAAATTCCAGTCAATCTCCACCGTCGATCTGATCTGCAGATCGAAGGCGCGCAGTCTCTTGCCCGATGGTCCCCGCCAACCACTCACCATTGCAAAACCATGCGGTATCCATCGCACCGCTTTTAAGAGCGGGGCGATTTTTTTCATTTTGCACCGATTCCATACACCGTTTGATGCATGGCCTGAGCACTGTTCACTAAACCGCTATTCATCGCATGTTAAAGATCGGATGTGGACGCGGCGCGATATTGATGTTCAGCGTCTGATCTGAGGCCACTCATCGGACGATGATCACTCTCTGAAGATGCCCATGCAATAACTTAGGGTACGGTGCGGTCATTAAAGCATCTCCGTCGTTGATCTGATCTGCAGATCGATAGCCCATAATTCATCGCCTTGATTCCTCGTCCGCTCAGCATTTCTGGACCCGGGGGTTTTATTCATCCTAATTTTGTTAAAGATTTGAAATCCGGGTATGTTTCTAAGGATTATCGGTGCCTGTTCTCCACCGTTGATCACGTGGGCCGATCTCATCTGACGGCCCACGTTTGTCCCAAACCCCGAACATGATTTTCGATCATTTTTCCCCAAAAAAAAGATTTTAAACCTTTGTTTCTGATTTTATTTTATTTTTTCAAAAATCATGACCCCTTCACGTTATTTTTTCACCTCCGCTCCTGACCGTCGATCTCAGCACGATCAACGGCTCCGATTCAATTTATTCTTCCGCCTTCCCTTTGACTTCTCTTGATCAATCTCGACCGTTGGATGATGCCATCCAATGGCCATGCTCCCTCCACATGCCTCATGAAGCAGTAAAATTATACATGCAAGATTTCATAATATTTATTCATATTTTGCAGGGTTAAATGTTTTTCTTCCACGCTGAAGAAAATTCACAGGCTGAGGGTGACGATCCTCCCGCCTCTGATCCATCAAAGAGAATCATTTGCAAGTTTTGAATTCATGTTTCATCGGTGATTCATGAAGCATTAATGTCATATCACCCCTGCGCAGCCCTGCATACCAGTGAAACTTAGTAAAACAAGCATAGTCAAAGAGTATCAGTGCTGAAGACAAAAATGTACCAGGACAGAAGATTGAAGAACAGATCTATGGGGATTACGTCTAAGATGGTTTATCAAAAGCCTA
This sequence comes from Pinus albicaulis, assembly GCA_034641835.2. NCBI lineage: Eukaryota > Viridiplantae > Streptophyta > Pinopsida > Pinales > Pinaceae > Pinus > Pinus albicaulis. The sequence goes on from CM076574.1 coordinate 272,663,115, forward strand.
ATCCCCAAATTCAAAACATAATTAAAGGTAAATCAAAATATCATCGGACATAAAGCCTCCACCACCACATCTGAGGCAAATTGATTCCTCCCAGCTACCGAAATGCCACCTGTGCCTCAAAGTGTTCAGTCAGAGGTCAAAGTTATTAATGAAGATCAGATATCTGCCTCGCAACCACCAGAGAGTAAATTCTGCAAACAAACTTAATGAAAAAATATCAGCAGAGTTACTTTGACATCACACAGAGCCTCAAAGGTCAAAAAGGGCTCCCACCGAGCTTAAATCTTTATGTAAAACATTTAGTACAGAAGACACCTATGTAAGTTTCTTCTTTGAGCCCCCCAAAGGCCAAGAAGCCATTTAAGTCTGTATTAATTATCTTTAGAGATCTTTTATCAGATCTCACCTCCTCATTCTTCTATATATACTTCTACAAAAGATTAGAGAGGGGTTGGTTGATGTAGTTGCTGAATATTTAAATGTAATTGAGCTTGAGACTTCTACTTATAAATAGTGTTCACTGGCCCTTGGAGCTCTGCTGATGATAGATAGGTTAGGCTGAGATGTGTAGATGGTTGCTAAACTAAAGCATTGGACTTAAAGCTATAACTGGTTTGGAGCATCAAAACAAGCTTATTTATGGAATCCTGGTCTATGTTGACGGTGATTTTTTTCTCATTGTAACTTGTTATTTTGTTTCTGTTTTCACTGTGTTTCATTTTCTTTTATAAATAACATCATGCATAGAGTTAGGACCTAGTGTATACCAGTACCCTTCTCTGACTGAAAATTTTTATCTGAATGTTTTCTTCCAATCTATGTTATTTGGGAATGATTCAATTTGGTTTGAGCATAGGAATGTTGGTGTTCCCTCGTCTTATTGTCTTAGCTGAATGTTACTCTTAAATGTTATTTTCAGTATATGTTAAGTAAAGATGAAATAAGGAAGATATGGTGAGCCCTGGTCCTAGTTTCATCCCAAAGACTATCTGAATGTTTCCCTTGGAATGTGTTAAAATTTGGCTAGTTTAAAAGTACTTACCAGATCTTAGGCCATTATGTGTTATCTTTGTGTTTGTCTTGAAAGTAACCAAGTAAATCAGAGCTAGGAGAGGATTTGTGGTGAGCCCGGCCCACTAGTTTCTACTCCAATAGTTTCCTTCAAGTTTCCCTTTGTTTTAAAAATGTTTTCTATTGAAAGTGTATCAAAGGTTGGTTAGTTTAGAAGTACTTACCAGATCCTGGATTGCTTTTATGTTGTTCTTAAGTGTTTGTCAAAAGCTGGCTAGTTTAAAATAACTTACTAGATCTTGGGTTGCTCTTTGTTCTGCATCTGTTTAGTTATCCTTCTTATTGTACCATTTCATTTTATAAATCAATCTTCAAAGAGATCCTTAGACATAGATGACTTGCCCCATGGACCACTCTTGCCTCTTGCTGTTTCAATTAAACCCTATTATGACTCCATAGCCCAATGGACTAAAACCTACAATTATCTACCTTCCTGGCCAAATCTTATTCTATTTTCTTTCAACTTCACACCTTTGAAACTCTTTGCATTTAGAAATCTCCACCTCAGACATCAATCATGCTTAACCATCCAAAAAACAAACAAAACCCTTGGCCTTCATAACTAGCCTAATATCATTACCCAAAACTTCAAAGACAAATCCATATTTTCACTTATTGGAGAGATCCCTCTCCGGATTTAGGAGGGCTAGATCCTGGAATCCCAAAGTGGTTGAAACGATGTTTCTCCCCGTGACCAGAATTTTTCCAATCTTGCTGACTACAGGGAGCTAACAATATGCATGTGAAAAACTTTGCATATTTGGTGTATAAAAGTTTGGATTTACATTGAAGTCTCTCTCACACACACTATATATATATATATATATATATATATATATATATATATATATATGATTAAAAATTTAAGTATTTTTAATCAGTATAGTTTTCCAGTTGGTTCTGGTCTAGTCCCAGCCTGGCCCTTAGCTAGTTCCAATTCCGGTTCTGACAATATTGATCACAACAAGCTTGTAAATTCCAAATACAGCATCACGGAAGCAATAGAACCATATAAACACCTAAATCCTTTCCATCAAGTCACCACAACTTATCATATACAGTTCCAAATTTCAGAAATGAATCCCAAAAGAATTTCCACTTACATTGAAATGATAGAATCAAATGAAATGCCAATATCTCGCCCGACGATTGGAGACATCAAACAATTGCTAAATGCAATCTCCACAAGTACCAACATTTTGTGTATTAGAATCAATGACTTGAGGGAATTCTACTAGAAAGTGATGCACGGATCAAAACCTAGAACACAGATAAACCTGGGAATGATGTAAGTAGTGTAAAACCCTTAATGCAGTGGCGGCTTCGAGTCTAAAACTTGGATGACCACAATAGTTGCATAACAGTTTCTGATTATGTCACTGCAAGCATATGGCTATTGAATATTTCGATCATTGTCTAAGGTTGCATGGTGATATTCACAACTCCAATGGCAAGCATCTTACCAATGGTGTAACATTGTGTGTAATTCTATTGTTCTTCTATATCATTCATTATAAAGTTTGTTTAAGGAAAATACCTATCTTCTTGCATCTGCCCAGCTAAATTTTGCAACATGGCATAGATCTCCTGTATTTGTGGGTGTGATCTATCTCCTATAGGGAATACGTGTGCCCTGCTCTTTACCTCAATCCAACTGCATCCAGGTTCCTTCTTTATACCTCTGTCTTTCTTTGCTTTCCTAAACTTTAACATGTCCCGCCACTTACCAGCTGTAGCATAAATATTTGACAACATGACATAATTTCCAGCATTTTGTGGATCTAACTCAAAAATTTATTCTACTGCAACTTTTCCTATCTCCATATTGCCATGGACTTGGCAGGCACCAAGTAAGGCCCCCCAAACAGTGACATTAGGTTTAAATGGAATTTTTTTGATAAAATAATATGCATCATCCAAACACCCGGCATAGCCAAGGAGGTCAACCATACATGCATAATGCCCTGCTCTTGGTGGAATACAGTGATCTCGAGTCATCGTATTGAAATAATTCCAACCTTCATTCACTAGAATTGAATGGCTGCAAGCAGTCAGGACAGCCAAGAAGGTGACATTGTCAGGTTTCAAACCCGATCGCTTCATTTCTTCAAAGAGTTGGAGAACCTCTTTTCCAAATCTATGCTTTCCATAGGCTGTAACAATCATAGTCCATACGACCACATCCCTCGGGGATATAAATTCAAACACTTGTCGTGCCTCCTTTATGCTCCCACATTTAGCATACATGTCGACAAGGGCACTACCTCATACAACATCTGATACAAAGCTACTGCAGTACAAAATGTGACCTTGTTGGGCTTGATGCCAAACCAAGGCATTTGAAAAAAGAGATTCAGGGCTTCCTTACAATTCCCTTGCTCCACATAACCTGCAATAATGGCAATCCAAGACACCAAATCTCTAAGAGAAATTTCATCAAATACTCGGCGTGCATCCTTGATGCATTTTCATTTTGCATACATGTCAACAGGAGCATTCATGAGAAAAAAATTAAACCCAAACCCACTTCTGATAATGTAGGCATGGACTTGCTTCCCAAGTTCAAGTGCTACTAATATAAAACATACCTTGAGAACACTTCCAAGAGAAAACTCATCTGGTGTCGTGATTGCCTCTCCCATTTGCACAAAAAGACTTAGAACCTCCTCCTCCAACCCACGCCAACAGTATTATGCAAGCAGAGCGTTCAATGAGATGGAATTTCTCTTAGGAATTTTGTCAAACAATTGGCATGCATCCTCCAGATTCCCATGCTTCGCATAAAAAATGACAATTTTTGTATTCAGAAAAGTGTCTAGTTCAAATGCATCTTTGATCATGCGGGCATGCAATCCCTTTCCCTCTGCAACCTTTTTCTCATAAACATAGTCCTACAATAGGCAAAAATACGTATAGGAGTCTGTCCAAATGCCTCTTTGATGACCAGTATACAAAACATTCAAAGTTCCATTCATTGGCAGCTCTTTTAAGGAACTCCCTCACTCATGAGACTCACAAGGAGCTAGGAAATTTCCATGAGCATTATGTACTTGTGTTCTCAAATCCACTGGACTACACCCCTGGAAAATATTATATTGATTCTGAGCCTACTAGTGGTTTATCAAACAGTGAAAAATTGGAGCTGCACAATTGGGGAATTGTTCTAGACTTAGTTTCATTTCCTTGTTTCCAAATATTTTAGATGGAGTTATCCCAATAGAGATTGGAAAAAAATCCATGCTTGAAATGTTAGATGTTTTAAGGAACTCCCTCACTCATGAGATTCACAAGGAGCTAGGAAATTTCCATGAGCATTATGTACTTGTGTTCACAAATCCACTCGACTACACCCATGGAAAAAATTATATTGATTCTGAGCCTACTAGTGGTTTATCAAATAGTGAAAAATTGGAGCTGTACTGTTGGGGAATTGTTCTAGACTTAGTTTCATTTCCCTGTTTCCAAATATTTTAGATGGAGTTATCCCAATAGATATTGGCAAACAATCCATGCTTGAAATGCTAGATGTTTTAAGGAACTCCCTCACTCATGAGATTCACAAGGAGTTGGGAAATTTCCATGAGCATTATGTACTTGTGTTCACAAATCCGCTGGACTACATCGCTAGAAAAAATTATATTGATTCTGAGCCTACTAGTGGTTTATCAAACAGTGAAAAATTGGACCTCAACTATTTTCAAGGAGATATTCCTACCAATCTTATCACACTTCCTCGTGTTAAGATTATTTGGGCTCTACAGACAACTCAAAATGGAACCTTACCTGAGGGTTGGGGTGAATGTAGTAGCTTGGAGATCCTTAATTTGTGTCAAAATCTCTTGACTAGTTGAATTCTTATAGTTTTGGGTAGATGCAGGAACTTGTATTTTCTCGCTTGAGAGGCAATCAACTTAGAGGGATGATTCCTTAATTTCCAGTTTCTTTTATTATTTTATTTAATGTTAGTGGAAAAAAATTATCTAGCAACATTTCAACTTGCTCGAATAATAGCTTCACCAAACCACCATTGCTTTCAATATATCATACAATTTCTCATTAAATAAATCTCAGCAAATTTTTAGCTCTGGATTCTTCAAAAGTTGTAAATTGTTAACCCATTAGTTGATTAATAATGTAAAATTAAAGTGTTACCCAGTTCAGTAACAATGCAAACTATTGACTGTTAAATATTGACTGTTTTAGAATTTGGCAGTCACATCAATATGTTGTTAATGCTTACAATTTTTTAAGTGATAGCCCTTGAAGAATGGCGGACAAAAAAGCTTGAAGAAGCTAAGAAATGTGAAGAAATGAAAGCCAGTGTGAATTCCTCCAAAGAAGCCAAAGAAACTGGTATGAATTTTTTCTATTCAGTTTATGTGTGACTTCAACTGTTGGCTTGTCCATTAGTTGTGATGGCATAGTAGTTTTTTGTGACATTAGGTTCTTTTCCTCCCTGCTCCTTTTGGTCCACAGCTCCCAAATTTGGGTGTGTGTTTATACATTATGTATTGGGGTTCCCATGAACAGAGATGGTGGAAAAAGTATTGGAGCATCACTGGGGCCCTTTGTTGGAGGAAGCTAGATTCTCTTTACCACCCGAAGCTTCAAGCGAGGATAGTGGAAATACGCTAGAGGATGGACCTGAGATCAGTAATCAATATATAGGCAATCTTAGTTTGGTGTTTTCGCTTTTGTTTTCTTGGGATTTTGACTATTAGGTTAGCATCACCAAATTATTTTGTCCTCTTCACTGTATTATGTCTTGAGAGCATGTTTTAAAAAGTATTCATATAGTAGCCTTATCTATTTTTAAGTTTATGACTTGAGGATTATGGTTTCCTGACAATTTCTCTAGGTTCCTTTTTTCAGCATATTTAAGGTTATTGTTATGTTGCTAAATTTAAAAATTTGATTACTTACATGCGGGAGAATGGAATTTAGCATTTTTTAGTGAAGAACTATTAAAGTTCAAAGTATTTTGTTTTAACATCTGTTTTCTTTTCCACCTTTTCCCAAGTGTGTTATTTTTGAATGAGTTATATTGTTTCTTTGTTCAATTTGTCCAAGGGAAGCAAGGGTTTGGAGAATCCTAGCTTAAAATGGTGCAATTAAAACCTGATGCATAGTTTGATATTATTTTTGTAGAATATGGAATCATACTTGGCAGGCCACTTCCTTCTGAATGCCATGCGGAACCACATACAGATTATGACAGAGCGACAGTTAAATGGGGTCTGATGCACCATAAAGAAAGTGTTGTAGATTGTTGTCAGGCTTTCTTAGACCAATCAAAAGGTGAAAAGAAGTATAACATTTGGGTTTACTGCCCATTTGAACCTGGTTTCTATTCTCCATATATATATCAGCACAAGCATCAAGAATGCTGGCTAAAGCAGGTAGAATTCTCATGCTTCCTCCAAAACTCTAGCTATAAATTTTAAAATTGTATATTTATTTTTAAAATTGCAATATGTTAAAACATATTAACATGAATGTTTATTATGTTTAAAATTACGCAAATTCACAACATATATATGTAAAGGGAGAAAAATAGAAAAGGAAAAAGAAGAACCTATGTTTTCATTTAAAACAAAAATCCAATACATATTCATATTAAGCTTAGATCCAAACAGAAAAGGTCAAAACATCTAGCCCCATTGGAAAATTTTCCACATAAAAAGACACCAAATACTGCTTGAAACATGGATGTTGAGTGAGCTATTATCAAATGGCTATCATATAAACCACAAAATTGAAATTTTGTGTTTGTTCTTATTCAAGGTTGAGTTAATTTCAAGACTGTTACTATCTATGGTCATGTGCGATTATGAATTATATGTTGAGAATTTAAGGGCTATAGATTAATAAAAATTCTCTTCTTGATAACTACTTGTGAGCTTGATGAGTTAATCCTTCATCAAGTCAATTATCAAAGTGCTTATAAAAATGTAGAGACAAAATTGATCATTCGTGTAACTGAGTATTTTGCAATATAGTTAGGAAGGTAAATCTCTGATTTACCTTCCTTACTTGAGGTTTCTGACTTTTACAATTCTTTCCTCAGAGATAAATTAATCATATCCTTTAGTCAATATCTCAATCTTCCAGTTACTTCAGCAATTACTAACCTTTAGCTGCTTCTGTAGAATATGTCCTTCAGTTACCTTGGAAGTTGTATCATTCAGTTCTTCCTTTAGATAAGTCTGCAATCAAAACTGTTCTTGTATTTGCTATCTTTCAAACGCTGTCACCTTCAGACTTATACGTAGACAATCTTGTCCTTAGATCTGATTTGTTATACCTTCAAACTAATACGTAGACAATCTTGTCCTTAGATCTGATTTGTTATACCTTCAAACTAATACACATTTCCTATTCTTTCTTCCACCTTTTGTTAACTTCAAACTTGACTGTAATTGTTACTTAAATATCCGCAGTACATCAGAGACAGATCCACAAATCTGTTCTTTCTTTTAATGTGTTCTACCCCAGACGTTAACTTAATCTTTTCTCCCTTCTTTACGTTGTATTGCCTCAGTAGAATCCGCAAAACTTTCTTCTTTTGCACGTTGTATAACCTCGGTATCATCCGCAAATATGTTCTCTTAACTGCAGCATATGTAGGGTATATATAGTAGTTCTAGCCAAGTAATTAAGCCGACCTTATAGCCATTAAGTAGGTCGACTTTAACATTTGTTTGTAGGCCGACTTCATAGGCATATCTTCAATGTTATTGAGCCATTCTTCTGCAACGTCCTGGAGGGTATTCTTCACACCTTTTACATGACTCTTAATTACACTTATGTACCTAATAGACATCAAGAAGAAGTCTATAGATCTATACTAAGAATCTTTCTCATGAAACCCATGAAGCAAGTAAACCAAAAATTCATTTTATTATTGTTGACTTCATCTTTACATAAGTACATAATTACATAGTCATAATGAAGACCTACCTAGTTACACTCTTCAACACTCCCTCTTAACTAGGGAGGTATTCATACAGGTACTTGGAAACAGAAGAATATTATAAGAAAAATCGAATTGGTAATCGCATTTGTATATCATTATATCAACCAGCATTGTACTAGTGCAAGGCCTTGACTAACAGCCCCATCTCTTCAACGAGACAATGGGCTTCAATGCTGGCGAGACACATGACTTATAGACACCTTCGTCATTGTCTCTCCAAGGTACATACTCCACCCGGGTGTTCCCAAAGTATGACCTTCCTGGACTATTCTTCTCTTGGGTAGCTAGCCCTCAAAGAATATCGGTCCCCAACTAATCTTATCTTGAATGTCCGATCACATTCTCAAAGAGTATCGAATGCCAGATGATTACCCAATCCTCCATTCTGTCTTCCCAAGACCAGAATGATGTGTCTATCTCTCTCTCCCAGGGAGGACCTATTCCACAAGGGAATGTACTCATTTTTATACAAATAATGTACCTAAGCTCATCCTTAGGAATTACCAAGTTTCTTCTAAGTAAGAAACTTACCATTAGGCTCCCTCTTAACCAGGGACCTACAGCAACAATGGTGAGACACCCATCTGCTCATGAAGAATTCCTCTCCTCGATGTCATGGATTTCGATATTGAGGAATCTCCATCTTTTAGCTTCATAGGGCATAAATCATTCATCACTTCCATCCTGAGGCTTGTCAATGATCAGAGTGATTCAACAGACTTCCTAATCTGGTCCACTATTGTGCCATGTTGCTTTCTTTCGACTCATCTCCCAAGATCATATATCCTTTCTCATGATTAGCAACCCTGCACAAATTCATCCAGATAAACATTTACATATGAATCTTTTAAAACAAAAGTTACCTCAGTGATGATCTTTCCCCTTGACATCTTCCTGTAAGCATCGACATCATCTATACATATTGACACATCTCCTAATTATATGTCTTTCCAAGGGTCTCCTTCTTTTCCAGACTTCCATCAGAGTCTACATATCTTTCTAGGAGATCACCTAGTCACATCTTATTTCCTTCTGGATGATAACTGCCTCTTGACAAGTTGCATTTCATGATCTCTTCCTCTCTGCACATTCTTGATTTTCAGGAACGTACAACTTTCCTAGTTGCTTGTTCATATACAACCACCTCATATTCCATGAGGACATTGATTTTGTTTGTCCGTGCATTTGAGAGATACTTCTCCATAGATCATACTTCTAAGTATAGAATTCCATTACCTACAATCGCATGACATGACTACAAAACATCTAATGTCAGCATATATATATATATATATATATATATATATATCTCATACCTTTTTCCCTTGAGTCATCTTGTAGCAATTTCTCAAGAATGAAGAGCTTCATTTCCTTGGCCTGCTTCATCAATATGTCATCACATTCAAAAATATGTTTCCATGATGCCCCTTGTTCTTGATGACTACTTTACATTATTAATTTTTGTCAGAGAGGTTTTCTTGGAGCTGATTCATCGGGAGTTCTTTCCATGCTTAGATCAGGATGCTTTTTTGTAATGTCCAAAAGTCCTCCACTTTTTCTAAACTTTCATTTTTCCTTCTTGTCCATCTTATCATCTCTTTCAGATCTCATGGTTGATATCTTATGAAAATATCCCTTCAATCTTTGATACCTTCAATTTTGTGTAAATCAGGTCTAAGTGTCATGACCTTCTTTATAGCATTGAATGGTTCTTTCAACTTATCATATATTCTCTTGATGTCTCCAATCCTGTTATATAGGGATGTAAGGACTTTGACTGATTTCAAAAGAATCCTTAAGCCCTTCTATCCTTTTCCATGTATTTAGATGAATCTTGACCTTCGGAGATTTTTCATGACTTTACTTTTTAAGGACTGTGACTATCCTCCTTATGCAAGGAATCTTGGTAACCCCACCACCTTACAGATTTCCCTGCAAAAACAAAGTCATTATACCAAATTTGATTATAGAATAAAAAATACTTACTTGACAAGTGAAGATAAAATCCTTAGCTTGGTCACCTTGATGGTGGTTGATAAAAGATATATTAGTGTTCTTTCTTTTAGTTGGTTCTTGCACTGTCAACTTCATAGGAAAGAATTCATATTCTTTCAAACTCAATGTAAGCAGCTATTCCGAGATCCTCGAATGTACTATTTCACTGTGTATACATATTAATGTTTTGACCTTATTTTGTTCTTCGATTGTAAATAATTCACTGTACATGTCTCTGACTTTTGTTGACCATTTCTGTGAGACCCTATGTGATACCATCAAACTGAAATGACATACTTCTCATCAAGTTGTGATGACACCAAACGAGTGAGACACTGTGGTAGCACGAAACAGTGATAGATTTTTCACTGTGGTAGTTCCAAATTGTAGTGTCATACTTATCATGTGATTGATTATACCGAGACTGTGGTTGACCTATGATTATAACACTGAATATCTTCACTGTAATACGGATTATACTGATATCTTTTTGTCACACCGAGCCTTAAATGTAAATACACCTTTATAACTCATTTTCCTCACTGTTGTGGCATTGAAATAATCTTATAAGAGTAGTACTGAATTGAGGTAGAGGTAATTTCAACACTGTGATGTCATTGAGACTGAGATGTTACCGAGATTTTGAGGTATTTCTCAAGAAGAAAATTTCAAGATAGTTTTCTCAAAATTTTAATGTCTGATCAATTTTGTGGTTTATTTGTGATCTTTCATGTTGACAAGTGAATGGTTGGTTATTTTTTAGCTCGTTCTCACATTTGTTGGTTCGTGAAGCTCAAGCACTTTGTAACAAAAATAGGTAAAGTCAAACAACACAAATGGTCCACTAGGTCTCTTTTCATTTGCTAATATTATAATGAAGTTTTATTAGAGGCATTGTTTTTTTGTTTGTTTTGGTTAGAAAAGGGTTTGCTCTTGGTTTTATGTGATTTTCAATTTATCGTATGTAGCATGTTGAGAAATGGGAAAGAATAACGTGACATTTATTTTGCAGAAATTGATGCTAAAGGAAAATTGCTTTGACATTGTTGATGTTAAGGTATATGTTGTATAAACTATTTATAGTCTAATTTATGTTATATTCTAGTGTTCATTTTCTTTCATTTCTTACACTGCATTGTATTTTCTTTTGTTTTCAGAAAATGAAATCAGTATTGATGGTAAGAAGCATTAATTGAAAAAAGAGAAGAGCAATAACATTGGAGCGACAAATGCAAAAAGAGAGAGGAGAACTAGTCTGGTGATAATCTTAGAGCCAATATCTCGCATAAGACACACATATAAAGACTGATGATCAAGTCTTCAGAGTTGGTGAATTCACCTATAATGCCTTGACAACACAACGATAATGTTTTGAAGTGATGAAACATCATTTCATGTGTAAACTATAGTCCAACTAATATTAAGTTGGAAACTCATATTGCAATACTTTAACATTTCATATAATATAATTTATGTGGTTGAAATTATTTATAGTTGCACTTGATGTTGTTTAGTATTGTAATTAAAATATGCGACTTTGTGTTTTCATATTAGATGAACATGCACATTGTATGACATTTTTAAAATCATACAAATTAATTTATGTTGATTAATAATGAACACAAATAAAATGAATATACGACTAAATTAGTCATTTATAATGATTATTAATGAAAGTAAATGAAATGAATATAAACTACTAAATTAGTCATGTATATAATGAATAAATAGCTACCGCAAATGATAAATTTGTGACTACAAATGATGACTAAATTTTGCATATATACAACTATTAGTAGCTAATTTACAATATCTTATAACACGACCAAAATTTAGTCACATTTCTTCGGTCATTAATTGGTTTCAAACGATGACTAAAATTTGCATATATATGACTATTAGTAGCTAATTTATAGTATCTTATAACATGACCAACATGTTGGTCATAGTTATTTGGTCATTAATTGGTTTTCTCAAGTGATCATATAGTAATATATTTTGTTGTATATTTGGTCATTAATTGTGACATTTAATGACCAAATGAATGACTAAATCAATGACCAAATGAATGACTAAATGAATGACTAAATCAGTGACAAAATGGAAGACCAAATGAATGAATAAATTAGTGGCTAAATCAATGACCAAATCAGTGACTAAATCAATGACCAAATATACAACTAGATAACAAAATTGAGATAACCAATTAATCACTAAGCTAAAAACGACCAAAAGTTGGTTGCGTTATAAGATACTGTAAATTAGCTACTATTGGTCACCGACTGAAAAATAGTCATTTATATGCAAATTTTAGTCATTTTTTTAGTAACTAATTAGCCTTTTTGTACTAATGGTTGTTAGATCAAGATGATCTACGGCTGTGATTAAAAGTAAAATTAACGTTGCGGGGGAGGGGGGGGGGTAGGTGGTATGGAGGAAAACCATTAATGGTTTTCACGTGGGCTCTAAGGGGGTAAGTGGTTTTCCGAAAAAGAACGTGATTCCATATAATAGCCGATGTGTGTATTTTAAAAACCACTCATATTGCGTAAATAAAAGACGTTATCTCATGAGCACAAAATCACGCGATACCACGCGCTAGCTGTCGGATCTGGGATGTCAGATCGGATGGTTGTGAGGAGAGGGCGATGTGTTAGCTCCCTATAATCAGCAAGAGGAAAAACTCCGGTCGTAGGGAGAAACATCGTTTCAACCATTTTGGGATTCTAGGATCTAGCCCTCCTGAATCCGAAGAGGGATCTCTCCAATAAGTGCAAAGGTGGATTTGTCTTTGAAGTTTGGGGTAATGATATTAGGCTAGTTATGAAGGCCAAGGGTTTGTTTTGTTTTTGGATGGTTTAGCATGATTACTGTTTGAGGTAGAAAGTTCTAAATGCAAAGAATTTCAAAGGTGAGGAGTTGCAAGAAAATAGAACAAGCTTTGGCCAGGAAGATAGATAATTGCAGGTTTTAATCCATTGGGCTATGGAGTCATAATAGGGTTTAATTAGAACAGCGAGAGGCAAGAGTGGTCCATGGGGAAAGTCATCTATGTCTAAGGATCTATTTGAAGATTGATTTATGGAATGAAATGATACACAAGAAGGAAAATTAAACAGATGCAGAACAAAGAGCAGCCTAGGATCTAGTAAGTACTTTTAAACTAGCCAGCCTTTGACAAACACTTAAGAAGAACATAAAAGAAAACGAGGATCTGGTAAGTACTTTTAAACTAGCCAACCTTTGATACACTTTCATAGAAAATATTTAAAACAAAGGGAAAATTGAAGGCAACTGTTGGAGTAGAAACTAGCGGGCCGGGCTTGCCACAAATCCTCTCCTAGCTCTGCTTTACTTCGTTACTTTCAAGACCAACACAAAGATAACACAGAATGGCCTAAGACCTGGTAAGTACTTCTAAACTAGCCAGATTTTAACACATTCCAAGGGAAACATTCAAACAATCTTTGGGGATAAAACTAGGACCAAAGCACACCAGATCTTCCATAGTTCATCTCTACTTAACTAATACTGAACATAACATTCAAGAATAATATTTAGCTAAGGCAATAAGACGAGGGAACGCCAACATTCCTATGCTTAAACTGAATTAAATCATTCCCAAATAACACAGATTGGAAGAAAACATTCAGATAAAGATTTTCAGTCAGAGAAGGCTAATGATATACAGTAGGTCCTAACTCTATGCATGATGTTATTTATAAGAGAATATGAAACATAGTGAAAACAGAAACAAAATGACAAATTACAATGAGAAAACATCACCGTCAACATAGACCAGGATCCCATAAATCAGCTTGTATTGATGCTCCAAACCAGTTACAGCTTTAAGTCCAATGCTTTAGTTTAGCAACCATCTACACATCTCAACCTAACCTATCTATCGCTAGCAGAGCTCCAAGGGCCAGTGAACAATATTTACAGATAGAAGTCTCAAGCTCAATTACATTTCAATATTCTACAACCAACCCCTCTCTCATCTTCTGCAAAAGTATATATAGAAGAATGAGGAGGTGAGATATGATAAAAGATCTCTAAAGATAATTAATACAGACTTAAATGGCTTCTTGGCCTTTGGGGGGCTCAAAGAAGAAACTTACATACATATCCTCTGTATTAAATGATTTACATTAAAGATTAAGCTTGGTGGGAGCTTTTGTTGACCTTTGAGGCTCTGTGTGGTATTGAAGTTACTCTGCTGATATTTTGTCATTAGTTTATCTGCAGAATTTATCCTCTGGCTGCGTTATGAGGCAGATATTTGGTCCTGATCAATAACTTCGGCCTTTGATTGAATACTTTGAGGCACAGGTGGCATTTCGGTAGCTGGGAGGAATCAATTTGCCTCAGATGTGGCGGTGGAGGCTTTCTGTCTGATAATCCTTTATGATTTTTCTTTTAACTGATTTTGAAAATGGGGATTAGGCTTTTGATAAAAAAATTTAGACATAATCCCCACAGATCTGTCTCTAATATTTTGTCCTGGTACATTTTTGTCTTTGACACTGATACTCTCTAACTGTGCCTAATTCAATGTGTTTTTTTCTGGTGTGCAGGGTTTCACAGGGGTGATATGGCATCAATTCCTCATGAATCACTGATGAAACGTGAATTTGAAACCCTGCGAAGGATTTTATTTGGTGAATCGAAGGCGGGAGGATCATCACCCTCTGCCTTTGAAATTTCTTCAGTCATGGCATAAAAAACCATTTAAACCCTGCAACATACGAAAAACATTATAAAATGCTGCATGTATGGGTTTGCTGCTTCAGAAGGCACATGGAGGAAGCATGGCCATTGGATGGCATCATCCAATGGTCGAGATTGAACGAGAGTGGTCAAAGAGGAGGTGGAAGAATAATTTAAATCAGAGTCGTCAATCGCACAGAGATCGATGGTCGGGAGTGGAGGCGAAAAAATAACGTGAGAGGGTTACTTATTAAAAACAAATGGAGAAAATAGGTTAAAAATGGTGTGTGGGGTTCGGGATGATCGTGGGTCGTCGGATGAGATTGGCCCACACGATCAACAGTGGAAAAACAGGCGCCAATAAACCTTAAAACATGCCCGGACTTCAAAATTTAATTGAACCATGCTAAGTAAAGTTCCCGGGTCCAGATTTGTTGACTAGACGAGGAACCATGGAGACCTGCCCTAATAGAAAACTGTCGCATGGATTTTGATGTGGTGTTGGGACCACCAGCACTGTTGTGGACAAGGGGGCTGGGCGATGGAATGTGGGCCGTCGATCTACAGATTAGATCGATGGCGGAGATCCTTTAAATGCCACGTTGTAGCCTGGTTATCGCATGGGCATCTTCGGAGAGTGATCACAGTCTGATGAGCGGTCTCAAATCGGACGGTGGACGTCCATATCGCGCCGGGTCCACGTCCGATCTTTAATGTGTGATCGACGGTGGTTTTGTGAACAGTGTCCAGGCCACGTGTCAATCGGTGTATTGAATCGCTGCAAAATGAAAAATACTGCCCCACTCTCAAAAGTGGTGCGATGGATACCGTGTGGTTTTGCAACGGTGAGTGGATGGTGGGGACCACCGGGTGATGAATTGCGCGCTTTCAATCTGCAGATCAGATCGACGGTGGAGATTGACTTGAACTTTGAATTGGCGCAAAACCTTAGGAAATAATAAAAATTTCAAATTATTATAAATGAAGGTTTATACTTTGGGCGGAAATATTTATTTCGAATCGGATAGGCGCCCGCCTATAGGGCTATGGGTTCTATGGGGAATCATATGACCGGATTTTAAAGAGGAGGGGCTAGTCACAATCGGGAAATGCGATAAGTGCTTGGAAGGCTGGCACTCGGTTCCAGCACCAAGGCATATGGAGGGAAAGAGTTTTAGACTTAGACCAAGGGGGCTTAAGTCTATATAAAAAACGTGATTTTTATGTAATTTTCAATGTTTTTCAAAGGATTTGGAGGATTTCGATAAGGCAAAGAAAGAGTCTTGAAACCTTAGCAAAGGGTTTTGACGAAGGGAAAATGGGAAACATGAGGTTAGTTTTGGAAGAAGGGGGAAAAGGAAAATGGTGCTTCCAGCAGTATTCTTTCAATGAAATCAACAGGATTTCTGAGTGTAAAAATGGGCACAGCAGTAAAGATTTGGATAGAGGCATGAGGCCTTTAAGAGTCTTCAAGAGCCAACACTTTTTAGCAATAAAATTTGTTCCTTGAAGGCTCTAAAAAGTCTTAGCCACCTTTTGCTATAACAAATTTTATAGGTGGCTAACAGTGGCTCCATTTGGGGATGGTGCCTTCTTGAAGGCATCAAGAACTTTAGACTTGCATTCTCTGGGAGGTTGACCTGTGCCTCATCCATTTGGTGGCCCTTCCTTTGCTGGGATGATCTTTCTTTGAAAACATGTTAGCAGCCATAAAAACAATGGATTTTCATCAATACAACTTTCTACCTACCCAATCCTATTGATCTAACATTTTTTCTTCATTCGAGTGCACTTGGATTGGAAAACTCTTTTCACAACATTTTATTCTTTTGAAAGAAGGAAATCTAATCTATTTCTATTCCTTATTTCTCCATGGACTCAGATTAAACAGTTGAGACCATATAATTTTCTACCTAATCTATTGTCTGTTGGGATTAAACTGTCCAACAGACTTTATTCTCTAAATTCTACAACAGAAATTTAAAAACATTCAAGTTAGGATTGAACTGTCTAAGTTGATGCTAATCTATGGCATAAAAACAAGTTGCACATAGACATTTATTTTGAAGAAAATTTAAAACAAAAAAACTGGAAGGCCTGAGATATGAAATTTGAAAGCATCTCCTTCCTCTTGGGTATAGTTATGTTTTGACTTTGTTGTGAGTTGTCTTTCCTTGTTCTCTGGTTCATATTTTGAGCAACATAGAACCAGATTTTTACATCTTTTGACTCATAATTTGAAACAGTTTTGAGTCATTCTCTCTTTGAAATCTTAGGCTCAGATTTTGTGCATGTTTGAACCTTTAATTTCTATCCTAATCTATCTACTGATAAGTCAAGATTAAACAGTTTGGTGAATCGAATTCACTATCCTATCAACAGAAAATTTAAAACTAATTAGTCAAGATTAGGTAGTATGACTAACTAGAAGTGTGTTTTTAGGAGTGGCATTTAAGTTTGCACACTTTCAGATTCGTTTCTATTTTTGGTATGGGGCTATACCTTTCTTGTTTTCCCAATCTTCCCTATTTTTTTTCTTTTCTTTTTTTTTGTATTTTGTATTTTTTATAACTTTTAATGTAGTGGTGGATGAGATATTTATAATGAGGAAAAGATAAAAATGCTTTAAAACATAGCATGGATCAAGAGAAGTAATGTTTAAGCATCCTGCCATTGACAGGGCCCCCAAACAATTCTGCTCCATTCAACTCCTGTAAAAAATAAGCATTGTTACCAGCAGCTGAATGCATAGAGTAAGGGCCAAGCCATAAGTTGTCAAAGTTTCCATGCCCTCCCTTTTCTTCCCTCCTTAAGTCCCACTTTAAAACTTTGTCCCCAATTTTGAAATTGTTGGCCTTAGTTCTTTTGTCAAAAAGCTTTTTAATGCTGTCCTGTTTATGCAATGCTTTGTTATAAACTTCCTCTCTGGTTTGCTGAAGATGAATGGTCTGATTTATTCTTATGATCATGTCATTTTCTTCAGTTTGCAAATCTTGGATCAACTTCATCACTGGTACACCAAGGCTATTTGGAAAAATTGCATCAGTACCATACACAAGCCGGAAGGGTGACATGCCAATAGATTTCTTCAAAGTCAATCTGTCAGCCCAAAGTGCATGAACTAGCTTTGTGTGTGATCCGGATCTTGGGGGGGAGGCCCCCAAGATCTAAAAAGTTGAAATAGATCTGACAAGATCTGCAAAATTATAATGCCAGAAAAAAAGAGAGAACACAAAGAAAATAAAACCACAAAGAAACTTGTTTTATTAAAACAGAGAATAATTGTAGAAGCTACATTGTGGCGGACAATCTCTCCTTTTACAAAGTGAGGCTTGTTATTTATAGCCTTTTTTGATATACAATACCATAGGTGGATACCATGGGCCAATACCATGGGTAGATACCACTTACAATACCATGGGTAAATCCCATGTGTGGATGAATACCATGGGTGGATACATACCATGGGTCGCTTATAATACCATGGGTGAATAAATATCACGGGTGGATGAATACCATGAGTCGATGCCATTTACAATACCATGGGTAAATTCCATGGGTAGATGGATAATATGGGTAGATGAATAACATGAGTTGATGCCATTTTCCATTCGGATCATTCCTCCCTCCTTAAGAAGCAATGGTCTCCATTGCGTGAAGTTCCCTCTTGAGAATCCTTTGTTGAATATGAAGAACCACTGAAGAGAAGGGTTTTGTGTAGTTAACCCATAACCATGATGAACGAAGATCCGAGGATAGAGATACCCTGTAATGCTTGTGACCAACTGTGATATTGACAGTGTGTGGCCTAGCAAATGGACTTCGATGAAGTGTGGGTTTGTGGATGAACCAAAATCATGACAAATGAAGATCCGAGGATAGAGATACCCTATAATGCTTGTGACCAACTGTGTGACTAACAGTGTGCGGCCTAGCAAATGGACTTCGATGAAAATGATTTTGTGTAGTTGACCCATAACTGTGATGCTGATTGTTGATGAAGTAGAAAGTGCCTACATAGCTTGGGGTGGGAGGGCATGTCTCCAAATAACCCAAGCCGAACGCTGCTATGATCAAACTGATGAATGTGAAGCAGGTGCCTACTAAAGCGGGGTGGGAGGGCACGTCTCCAAAGGGAACCCGCTCCGAATGCTGCTCCAGATTTTAAATGAGCATAACTCGGTCAATATAACTCAGAATATTTATTATAACCTGTTTTTGGAAATGGAATGATCATTCTGCATCATTTCATGTGTTTGAAACCACTATCTGGAGACTCTAGACTCTCAGATTTGCGCTGGAACTGGCACGCCGTCACAAAATTTCTGAAAAAATAGTTGATTTTAAATCAACGATAACTCCCACATCCGGACTCCGATTCAACCGATTGTTTTTTTGAACTTGGGTGATTTTTCAAGAGGAGCTCAGATCTATCTCCATTTATTTGAAATTTTGTACTAAAAATGACGAAAAATGACAGGAGAGCCGCCGTCCATGAATTGTCGTCAGAAAAATTGCTTCAACATTGCTGATTTTGAATTAGCAATATCTCCCTCATCCGAACTCCAATTTGGCCGATTTTTTTTTTTGAATTTGAGTATTTTTTTGCAAGGAATCCAGATCTGGTCTTTGTTTTTGCAAATTTTTTACCAAAAGTTTCAGATCTGATCTGAAAACTCGCCGCCCAAAAACATTCATGGATTTTGCTGAAGATTGCTGCAAAACATTGAAGCTGAAATATGTTTCAAACCCTCATTCCCATGGAGGCGTAACCTGAATTTGATACCACTGATCCGGATCTTGGGGGGGATGCCCCCAAGATCTAAAAAGTTGAAATGGATCTGACAAGATCTGCAAAATTATAATGCCAGAAAAAAAAAGAGAGAACACAAAGAAAATAAAACCACAAAGAAACTTGTTTTATTAAAACAGAGAATAACTGTAGAAGCTACATTGTGGCAGACAATCTGTCCTTTTACAAAGTGAGGCTTGTTATTTATAGCCTTTTTGAGATACAATACCATAGGTGGATACCATGGGCCAATACCATGGGTAGATACCACTTACAATACCATGGGTAAATCCCATGTGTGGATGAATACCATGGGTGGATACATACCATGGGTCACTTATAATACCATGGGTGAATAAATATCACGGGTGGATGAATACCATGAGTCGATGCCATTTACAATACCATGGGTAAATTCCATGGGTAGATGGATAATATGGGTAGATGAATAACATGAGTTGATGCCATTTTCCATTCGGATCAGTGTGCCAAGAATTTTTATTGTCTTCCAACAGTTTCTTGATTATGTTCACTAAAATTTTGTTTGAGGATTCTGCAAGTCCATTACCCTGGGGGTAATAGGCCGTGGAATGGCCCAATGTTATCTGATATCTATGATAGAACTCAACCATCTTCTTTGATCCAAATGCTGCTGCATTATCCGTGATCATCTTGGTAGGACAGCCAAATCTGGAGAGAATGTTAGTCTCCATGAATTTTATAATAACTGAATCATTGGCCTGCCTACAAGGTATGGCTTCTATCCACTTAGTGAAATAGTCTATGGCAGTGAGAATCCATCTATGCTGAGTGGAAGATGGGGGACGGATTTCTCCTATGAAGTCAAGTCCCCACTGTTGAAAAAGGGCTTCAACAGTGATTGGATGCAGAGGTAGGGGCATCAATTTTCCCTTGCCTTCAAAAAGTTGGCAGTTATGGCAAGCAATGATCATCTTGTGTATATCAGGAAAAAGAGTAGGCTAATAGAAACCAACCCTCAAAATTTTTTTTGGCTAGTGTCTTCCAGTATAAATTACCTCCACACTCTCCTTCATGGAACTCGTGCTTAACATTCTCTGCATCAAACTCAGGCAAACATTTAAGCAATAGACCGCTTGCACTTTTCCAATAAATACATTTATCTACAATGCAATAGTTAACAACTTTTAACTTTAAGAAACTTGCCTTTGTTTTTGTCAAACTAGGAGGTGTATTCAAATTAAGCAAAACATAAATAATGTCAGCATACCAAGGAGAATTCATAAAATGGTCTTCAACAATAGGAGTTGAGAATCCTTCTTGGTCATCCAAAGCATCAATCATATTAATATCAAGAACTTCGAAACTTGATTCAGCCATTAATCTAGCTAGACCTTGGCCTTTGATGAGTTTAGTGGGTTTTATCTCTAAATCATATTCAAGGATAACAGAAATCCACTTACCTCTCTTACCATCTGGGTCTTGTGTTAGAATGTCTTTAACAACTGAATTTGGGACACAGGCAATGATGTGTGAGTGAAGGATGTATACTTTGAAGTCTTTCAAAGCTTTAAGAAAAGCAAAAGCTTGATTCTCCATAATGTTATACTTCAGAGGGGCATCCCTAAATGCCTTACTAAAGAATGAAATAGGCTACTCTTGTCCTTGTGGATTTTTCTGTAAAAGGACAGAAGCTATGGTATGTTCTAATGCAAATGAAAAATATAAAAATATTTTGAAAAATCAGGACTTATAAGAACCGGTGTTTTGGTTAGCGCTTGTTTCACCAGTTCAAAGGACTTCTTTGCTTCCAAGGTCCATTCTACCCCTTGCTCCTTCTTTAACATGTTTGTGATAATCCTAAGGAGCTCAGCCAAGTTGGAGATTAACCTTCTCAAAATGTTAATCTTTCCAATGAAAGATTGCAACTCTTTGATGTTTCGAGGATGAGAGATTTGCAATATGGCCTCAATCCTCTTTGGATCTATCTTAATACCCTCTTTTGAAATGATGTGCCCAAGAAGTTTACCTTCTTGGAGACCAAATAGTTTCTTCTTAGGGTTTAAAGATATCCCAATTTTTCTGCATTTCTCGAAAATTTTTCTTAAATGTTCTATGTGCTCTTCATCTGTTTTTGAAAACACAGTGACATCATCAAGGTATATAATGATGAAGTAGCCCAGTTCTTCCGAGAATGCTATGTCCATGGCTCTTTGAAAAGTTGCTCCAGCATTCATTAGACCAAAAGGCATTTTCACATACATGAAAGTGCCCCATGGTGTAGTAAAGGTTGTCTTTAATTGATCAGCAGGGTGAACTAAGATTTGATTGTACCCTGAGTAGCCATCAAGCAAATAAATTTTTCTAGACCCTACCACCCTTTGTAGAATATGATCCATCTTAGGTAAAGGGTAGTTGTCTTTTAATGAAGCTTTGTTTAAGTCTCTAAAGTCTATACAAAGCCTGATCTCTCCTGTTTTCTTCCTAACTAACACCATATTAGATACCCACTCAGAATATCTAATAGGGACAATAATACCAGCATCATACATTTTCATGATCTCCTTCTGAAACAAAGGCAACTAAACAGGGTTTATTCTATGCAGTTTCTATTTGAATGGTTTTTGGCTTTCTTTGAGAGGGATTTTGTGCTGTATTATTTCAGTGTCATAGGATTTAAGTTCTTCGTAACTCCACGCAAAAACATCAGAGAATTATCTAAAAAGCTCTATGTATTTGAGTTTAATTTGAGCTGGTAAAGTCTTAGACGGTTTAATCATAATGGGTTTAAGTTCACTGCCTATATTGCACTCTTCCACTTTAGTCTCTACAGGTTCCAGTTTTGGTTTATTTGCCACATCGTTAAAATCGAACAACTCTTCTAAAGGGGTCAGACCCTTAGCCAAAATTTCATCTTTAGAGTGCAGAGTTTCTAACTCCTCAGTTTCTAACTTTTCATTCAATTCTATTTTGTTTTTTACGTTTCTAGTCAAAATTTTAATATTGACAAGCTCAGGAGACGGCTCTTCTTCACCAAGAAAATTTCCTTCACTGCAGTCTGTATCATAGTTTGAGTCCGAACTGTGTAGTTCGAATTCATTTTTGAATTGCATGAAGTCATCTATTTGTTTGTCTTCGTCAAACACTTGCCAGTACTTTTTATTATCAGGCACAGTTGGTCTAAATTTCACCTGAGTTGTGCAATATTTAGTGTTATATGGCATTAAGCATGTTTTAGCTGCAAAGGCTAAATTGTGGGCGGCAATATTTTTTTTTCTTGGGACAAAAATCAGTTTGGACTCCTCGAATGTTTTTAAAAGGTCCATGACATCGTTTCAGTAGGCCCTAAGTCTGGGATGATTTGCATTATACTCCCCATTAACTTGCCTAATGACTAACTCTGAAACCCCGTACACATTGATTTTTCTGGCTCCTAACTTTTTCAATAGATGTAAGCCTAAGAGAAGGGATTCATACTCCGCTATGTTATTGGAACACTAAAAGTTTAATTTGCAGGAAATGCATTCTGTGTGGTTATTTTCAGTGTTAGAAGTCTAGAAACCTGCACCGGCGTTAGTTCTAGTGCAGGATCCATCAAAGTACATACTCCACAGAGGATTATTTTCAGTTTCATCTATTTGGTGGTTGTCCTCTTCAACTAACGTGCTTCTTGATTGTTGTGGAATGTCAACACTTAGTTGCATTTGTTTTAACTCCTCAGGTTCTTCATTGGGTTGAGGATTGTTTTCTTGACCGTCAAGGTTTAAGAGTAATGGACTCATGACTTGAAGCTCAAAACCTTTGTTTAGTTTGCTAAGGTTCTTTGGTTCAGCAAACAGTTCGGATACTCCTACGTTATCTTCATCCTCCTCTCTATCTGTCATTAAATAAAAAAAGGTCACTTTTTCACCAAAAGTTTCATTATTGAACATGATAAAAGAATCAAGGCCTGTATTTACAGAATAAAGGGGAGAGTTCTGTGGTCTGTCTTGTCTTGTGACTGTGTATTGCATATGAGACTCCCTGTAAAGTCTTCTATTCTGATTGAAAACAAGGATGGTCGCATAGGACATGTCCATTTGCATAGTCCCTTGTAACTTAGCCCCCCAGGATCTTGATAACAACATTCCATATTTTGGGGGAAAATCAGCCACAACAATATCCATTAATAAGCATTTGGCTGGAATCTGGGCTAAGTTAACACAGAGGTCTTTGATTAATCCTAAAAATTTTACTCTTCTTGAGTCAAAGGAGTAAAGATCTTTGTAAGGTCTGGTGATTTCTAAACCAAGGCTCTCCATTACATCTTTTGGCATTAAATTATGAGAAGCCCCGGAATCATGCATAGCATTGTGAAAAATCTTGTCATGAACGTTTAAACTCACATAAAAGGGAGGCACAGGTCCCTCTTGATACATACCTTCAATCTTTGGACCAAAGATAAGTTCTGGTTGGTCATCATTAAGATTGACAGTGTCCTCATTCTGTTCAATGTTTAAAGCCTTCAAAATTTGGGTCATATATACATGTTGGGCAGCTAAATCTGTCAGGGGAACAGAGATTTTGATCTTCGAAACTTCCTGCTCTAGGCTGAAAGGAATTTGATTCTTTAAGGTACTTGTTTCAGCCTTATTAGCTGTCACTCTATCAGCAATGTCAGCTTGTTGATTCATTTTATTTATTTTTGAAAAAAATGTTTTAACAGGAGTACTAGCTGAGATGTTAGTACTACTAATGTATGCACTCTATTTTTCATCGTTTTGAGTGCCCTTCTCTTTACCATTATCAGAATTTACAGACATTTTTTTGTCCTTTTGTTTGACCATTTTAGGCTTGGTTGTAGTGCTGCTTTGTGAAGGCTTGTCAGAGGTTTTAGCGTTGGGATTTTGTTGACTGGTTTTGCTTCTAAGGTCATATTCTTTTTGAGATTCTATGATGACATTTTCCATGTCTTGATGATAATTTTCATCATCATCTCTTCTGTCATCATAAGGTGTGTATAGACCTTGTTTTCTATCATAATGCACCTCAAAGTCATCATTATCTACTCCCAGCATGTTTATATCATCATCCTCTGTTATTTCATCTGCTTCCTCAACCTTGCTTACATAGTTTTGATGAAAGGGAGGAGTGATCTGTTGATCATCTTCCTTAGGTTTGTTTGGGGGTTGGTTCCTTCTAAAATTCTGGTTTTGGTTCTGGTTTCTATTTTGAGGAGAGGCTTGGTTTTGACTTGCTTGTGCTCTCTCAAGGATGCTCATTTTATTCATCATCTCCTCCATCATTCTTTCCATTTTTGAGTTTGAAGTATAAGGTGTGTTTTCCTCTCTAAAAGAGACTCTCTTCTCATTTTTCATTCTTTCTCTCTTCTCCATTAAGTTGACTTCCACAGAAGGAGCACCCTTTTGCATCTCTTCAAGAGTTGCAAATTCTCTCTCTCTCAGCTGATAGGCCATCTCAGGGTCAAACCCTTCAGGAAAATTGTTTAAATCTGATCCTTTTGGAGGTTTTAGTTCTGGGGAAAGTGCATTATATACACTATTGAATATGGTACAATAATCTTGTACACTTTCCCCCATGTTTCTATGGAGATTTTTGTAATCAGAAAGGACTTAAAGAGGGTTTTTCTTTACTTCCCATTTGTTTAATAATGTTTGATGGAAGGCTTGGAGATCATTAATACTGTGGGGGGTTAAGCCTTTGAACCATTTTCTTGCTTCTCCCCCTAAGCTCTGATCAAATAGTCTAAGCTTGACAGAATCATCATCAATTTCATTTCTTTCAAAGTAGTCATTCATCTTATCCAGATGTTGTGATGCAGTTGTAGCATTGCTAGAATCATACAATGGAATTTTGGACTGATAGTCCTGTGGAAGATTGACTAATGGAAGAGGAAGGACTAAGGGAGCATACCATGCTACCATGATATGTGGTGGGGGTGGATTAACAAAAGGGAAAGTGGGCTGAAGTGAAGTGGTTTGGACAGTGGATCTAGGGTGAGAAAAAGTGGATGAAATAGGAATAGACTGCTAAGCTGATCTTGGATGAGAGACACCTAGGTTGTGAAGGAAATGTAAATCATGAGGTGTTGTTTCTGTGCTACCGGGATGTTCACTTGTTTTAGGAGATGAAAGTGAAGACTCAGAATCTAACTGATCTAAATCACCAAGAGACTTAGTTCTAAAGGTATTTACCAAGTCAACTTGTGATTGTTGTAGAGCTGAAAGATTTTTAGGGACCGAATTAGCTCTTAAGGGTGATCTGCAAATAGTTGATAATTTAATCTTAGGAGACTTCCTAAGAATATTTTCTGGGTTACCGACTATTTCAGGTGGATCAGGGTCTGGGTAGGCTCTAGTATGAATCTTTATAGAAGCCACTATGCTGTGTTTTTCAGACCCAAATAAACAAGAAAATTTCAACCAGATATGACAATCTTTAAGAGGTTAACTAGTCTGTTTTACAATTTTAAATCCTACAGTCCTCTAACTGAGTTTGAGTGATATTATAATAATAACGGTTCTTCCCAGTGGAGTCTTAAGGTCTCTTGAGGATTGTGGAGCCTCCAAGTGGAATTATTTAGCTCCTAAGGAGGTAAAAGGTTTTATGGTCCACCACCATGTTTATTGGATACCAATCTAAAATATTTTTGGTGTTTTCTGAGTTATTTTTCATTTGTGTGGTTCTTAAGAATATGCTAAATCTGTTTCAAAACTTAGCTACGGTTATGAGACAAAGACAGTGTACTCTTATGGCTAAGCCAGCTAATTTTTCAAGGTTAGATAAAGACTTAAGAGAATCCTAGGGTTTACCTAGTTTGTCACTAATTCAAACAAGTTCCATCATTATTACCATTCCTCGGTAGTGCTTGAAAAGGCTGCTTTTCACTCACAAGTTTTATGAAGTTTTTAAGGGAACCTAAAGTGATCTTTGATGTCCTATAGTTACCTTAAAATGAAAAAGATTCTGGGTTCGATTCCCCAACGGAGTGCCAGAAATTTTAGCTCCCTGTAATCAGCAAGATTGGAAAAAGTCCGGTCGCAGGGAGAAACATCGTTTCAACCACTTTGGGATTCCAGGATCTAGCCCTCCTGAATTCGGAGAGGGATCTCTCCAATAAGTGCAAAGGTGGATTTGTCTTTGAAGTTTGGGGTAATGATATTAGGCTAGTTATGAAGGCCAAGGGTTTTTTTGTTTTTGGATGGTTGAGCATGATTACTGTTTGAGGTAGAAATTTCTAAATGCAAATAATTTCAAAGGTGAGGAGTTGCAAGCAAATAGAACAAGATTTGGCCAGGAAAATAGATAATTATAGGTTTTATTCCATTGGGCTATGGAGTCATAATAAGGTTTAATTGGAACAACGAGAGGAAAGAGTGGTCCATGGGGCAAGTCATCTATGTCTAAGGATCTCTTTGAAGATTGATTTATGGAATGAATTGATACACAAGAAGGAAAATTAAACAGATGCAGAACAAAGAGCAGCCCAGGATTTGGTAAGTACTTTTAAACTATCCATCCTTTGAAAAAAACTTAAGAAGAACATAAAAGCAAACTAGGATCTAGCAAGTACTTTTAAACTAGCCATCCTTTGATACACTTTCATAGAAAATATTTAAAACAAAGGGAAACTTGAAGGCAACTGTTGGAGTAGAAACTAGCGGGTTGGGCTCACCACAAATCCTCTCCTAGCTCTGCTTTACTTGGTTACTTTCAAGACCAACACAAAGATAACATAGAATGGCCTAAGATCTGGTAAGTACTTCTAAACTATCCAGCTTTTAACACATTCCAAGGGAAACATTCAAACAGTCTTTGGGGATAAAACTAGGACCAGGGCACACCATATCTTCCATAGTTCATCTCTACTTAACTAATACTAAACATAACATTCAAGAATAATATTCAGCTAAGACAATAAGACAAGGGAATGCCAGAATTCCTATGCTTAAACTGAATTAAATCATTCCCAAATAACACAGATTGGAAGAAAACATTCAGATAAAGATTTTCAGTCAAATAAGGCTACTGATATACAGTAGGTCCTAACTCTATGCATGCTGTTATTTATAAGAGAAGATGAAACACAGTGAAAATAGAAACAAAATGACAAATTACAATGACAGAAACATCACCGTCAACATAGACTGGGATCCCATAAATCAGCTTATATTGATGCTCCAAACTAGTTCCAGCTTTAAGTCCAATGCTTTAGTTTAGCAACCATCTACATATCTCAGCCTAACCTATCAATCGCCAATAGAGCTCCAAGCGCATGTGAACACTATTTACAGATAGAAGTCTCAAGCTCAATTACATTTCAATATTCTACAACCAACCCCTCTCTCATCTTCTGCAAAAGTATATATAGAAGAATGAGGAGGTGAGATCTGATAAAAGATCTCTAAAGATAATTAATATAGACTTAAATGGCTTCTTGGCCTTTGGGGGGCTCAAATAAGAAAATTACATACATATCCTCCGTATTAAATGATTTACATTAAAGATTAAGCTCGGTGGGAGCTTTTTTTGACCTTTGAGGCTATGTGTGATGTCGAAGTTACTCTGCTGATATTTTGTCATTATTTTGTCTGCAAAATTTATCCTCTAGTTGCGTTATGAGGCAGATATTTGGTCCTGATCAATAAATTCGGCCTTTGATTGAATACTTTGAGGCACAAGTGGAATTTCGGTAGCTGGGAGAAATCGATTTGCCTCAGATGTGGTGGTGGAGGCTTTCTGTCTGATAATCCTTTATTATTTTTCTTTTAACTGCTTTTGAAAATGAGGATTAGGCTTTTGATAAAACATTTTAGACGTAATCCCCACAAATCTGTCTCTAATATTCTGTCTTGGTACATTTTTTTCTTTGACACTAATACTCTCTGACTGTGCCTAATTCACTGTGTTTTTTGCTGGTGTGCAGGGTTGCGCAGGGGTGATATGGCATCAATGCCTCATGAATCACTGATGAAACGTGAATTTGAAACCCTGCGAAGGATTTTTTTTGGTGAATCGAAGGCGGGAGGATCGTCACCCTTTGCCTTTGAAATTTCTTCAGTCATGGCAGAAAAAACCATTTAAACCCTGCAACATACGAAAAACATTATAAAATCTTGCATGTATGGGTTTGCTGCTTCACAAGTCACGTGGAGGAAGCATGGCCGTTGGATGGCATCATCCAACAGTTGAGATTGATCGGGAGTGGTCAAAGAGGAGGCGGAAGAATAATTTAAATCAGAGCCGTCGATCGCGCAGAGATCGACGGTCGGGAGCGGAGGCGAAAAAATAATGTGAGAGGGTTACTTTATTAAAAACAAATGGAGAAAATAGGTTAAAAATGGTGTGTGGGGTTCGAGATGATCATGGGCCATCGGATGAGATCGGCCCACATGATCAACGGTGGAAAAACAGGCGCCAATAAACCTTAAAACACGCCCAGACTTCAAAATTTAATTGAGTCATGCTAAGTAAAGTTCCTGGGTCTGGATTTGTTGACTGGATGAGGAACCATGGAGACCCGCCCCAATAGAAAACTGCCACGTGGATTTTGATGTGGCGTTGGGACCACCGGCACTGCTGTGGACGAGGGGGCTAGGCGATGGAATGTGGGTCATTGATCTGCAAATCAAATCGACGACGGAGATCCTTTAAATGCCACGACGTAGCTTGGTTATCGCATGGGCATATTCAGAGAGCGATCGTTGTCCGATGAGTGGCCTCAGATCAGACGGTGGACGTCCATATCGTGCCGGGTCCACGTCCGATATTTAACGCGTGATGGACAGTGGTTTTGTGAACAGTGCCCAGGCCACACATCAACCGGTGTATGGAATTGCTGCAAAATGAAAAATATCGACCTGATCTCAAAAGCGGTGCGATGGATACCGCGTGGTTTTGCAACGGTGAGTGGATGGCGGGGACCACCGGGTGATGAATTGCGTGCCGTCGATCTGCAGATCAGATCGACGGTGGAGATTGACTTAAACTTTGAACTGGTGGAAAACCTTAGGACATAATAAAAATGTCAAATTAATATAAATGAAGGTTTATACTTTGGGCAGAAATATTTATTTTGAAGCGGATAGGCACCCGCCTGCGGGGCCATGGGTTTTATGGGGAATCATATGACCGGATTTTAAAGAGGAGGGGCTAGTCACAATTGGGAAACGCGATAAGCACTTGGAAGGCTGGCGCTCAGTTCCAGCATCAAGTCGTATGGAGGGAAGGAGTTTTATACTTAGCCCAAGGGGGCTTAAGTCTATATAAAAAACATGATTTTTATGTAATTTTCAATGTTTTTCAAAGGATTTGGAGGATTTCGGTAAGGCAAAGAAAGAGTCTTGAAAACTTAGCAAAGGGTTTTGACAAAGGGAAAAGGGGAAACATGAGGTTAGTTTTGGAAGAAGGGGGAAAAGGACAATGGTGCTTGCAGCAGTATTCTTTCAATGAAATTAGCAGGATTTCTTAGTGTAAAAATGGGCACAATAGTAAAGATTTGGACAGAGGCATGAGGCCTTTAAGAGCTTTCAAGAGCCAACACTTTTTAGCAATAAAATTTGTTCCTTGAAGGCTCTAAAAAGTCTTAGCCACCTTTTTATATAACAAATTTTATAGGTGGCTAACACGATGGAGGAAAGCTATGGGGGCGGAAAGGTGGGTAGGGCCCATGGTGACGTCGATCTTCTTTGTCGTGGGGTGAACGGTGGGTTTCGTCCTAGTCGTTAGATCTTCCGATTGGACGACGGAGATTGAAAGATGGGGCGAGTTATTTGAAATGAGGGAAGGAAGGTAAGTGAACGGGAGGACGGGGAAAACACGCGACAACCGTTGATCTTATCAGATCAACGGTCACAATCTGTCTTGATAAGAAAGGTCGGGAAATGGAAAATCAAAGGAAAAAAGGGTTCGGAAGGGTTTTCAAGACCGTTTAGCACCCGATTGCAGGGCTAAGGATGCATGGAGGAAGGGGCTTAAAGGCCATAATCCCTCGGGGGCTTAAATGTCTTATAATGTAAAAATATTGTCTTAGGCCCAAAATTAGTGCTTTTTAAGCCAAACTGAAGGTTCCGATAGGAAAAAGAAGGGATTTTTAAACCAAATAAAGGAAAATTAAAAGGTTTAAAGGGTTTTAGGATGAGATGGAGGTCGAAATGAAGGTCTTCAGAGGAATTTTTTGTGAAGGGAATAAGGGTGACAAATGAGGATTCTGTGGGAATAAAATGGAGCAAATGGAGGCCTTTCAAAGCAGTCCCTTTCACAAAACAGTAGGGCTCATCAATGGAAATAGCAGTGAAGATAATTTTGGAGGATAAGGACATCACAAGCCTTCAAGGATGATAAATTTTCAAGGGAAATTTTCACTTGAGGGCTTGAACACAGATTTGGCCACCTGTTTTCTTTGACAAATTATTATAGGTGGCCAACACAGTAGCTGTAATCATCATTGGAGGATTGAGAAGCTAGATCTAGAGCTTCTAGCTTGTAGATCTGAAGGAAGGATCAACCCTTCAGGCTTAGATATGATCTTGTGACCTATTTCAGCCATATATTTGTCATATCTAGCTTCAGATCTGTAATCCTAGCAGATAAAGGATCAAACCCCAGGAGGATGATTTTCCAAAGTTGTAGATCTAGAAAATCATTTCTGGGTTATCTTGGGAACCCATCACATTGGCCAGATCTTGAATATTTGCATCATCAAAGCTAATTGTAGAAATTATATACAAGATGCATGTATATATCCAGATTCTCTTGATCTAACAATATTTTATCTTCTTGCTAAATACAGAATCTTTCCACTGTTAATATTTTGTGGAAATTAAAATCAATTGCAAACACATGAAACAATAAAAACAATCGCACATAACATAGTTGCTTAACGGGAAAGCCTGAAGCTAAAAACCCCAACTATAATATATTATGTATCATGGAGATCATTTAACAATCTCATACAAAGATTAGTACATCAAGCTCTCAGTACAATACAATCGTCACACACTATCATGAAGAAATCTGCAAATCCATGCACCGATTTCTTGCCACCTGCTATCCCGCCTCCAATGCGCAATACCTGCTGAATAATAGCTCTGAATGAATTTTAATTACCCTTGCCTTGACTGCACGATCCTCATTGGCAACTCCAATGTGTGTGTGATGCAATCAATGCATCACTATAGTCACAACAGATAGTCCATCTTGCCCTTTCACCTATCTCTCCCCTAGGTCTCCACTAGAACTTCCATGCACTGTAGTTAACTATTGTATTGTTTAGTTGATTAATGAGTTATTATTTGTGAATTAATTAATTAATTAATTCACTACACTCTCACTAGTGTATCATTCAGTTAGACTAGATACAACTAGCTCAACTGAGTTTAACTCCATTAACTGAGTTAAATTGAATAAAAACTCCATGAACTACTCTTCCAACTCTGTCATAACTTTTCCACTTCAGTTCTAACTGAATCCTCCATGAATGGACCACTAGTAAACCCTAGGAACTGTGTAATTCCTTCAGCCCACTGATTTTCCAAATTTGTACACTGAAATTAAGTGCTCCAAGAGAATAAGTTGTTGTTTATTGTCGGATTATTATTAAGAGCTAATAATAATTGACACTTCTATTTTTAGATCGACGATCTACAAATAGACTTCGCCCAATATTCTAAAAATATAATTTCATCTATTTTTTCAACTTGATCAACCATCCACAAATAGCACCCTGCAACTTCTGAAATATGATCACCATGTCTAAAAATATACATAGTCTAAAAATAGACTCATGCCAAAAATAGCCTGTGGGCCCACTTAGTGAAGGCGACTCTTTTCAATAAGCTCATCATCTTGTTGAATCTCAACACTCCCTCTCAACAAGATAGGGATTATCCTTCACCCCGATCCTTCCTCTATGGTATTCGAATTTTCTCCTGGTGAGTGCCTTCGTCAGAATATCTGCATCTTGATCTTTCATAGGAATGTGCTGAAGCAACATGATCTTACACTACACACAATCTCTGATATGACGGTACCAGATATCAATATGTTTAGATCTATCATGAAACACATGATTAATCGAGAGTTTAATGCAACTCTAATTATCACAATGTATCACTGTAGGATCTAAATGTGAACCAAACAAACTGACCAGGATTTTCCTCATCCAGATAGTTTCACATGTAGTTTGAATTGCTACCATGTATTCTTCTTCCGCTAAACTGAGTGCCACAGATCTTTATTTCCTATTGTACCAAGAAATTGTCATAGATCCGATACTAAAAATCCCTCCTAATGTGATGTTTCTATATGTTGAGCTTCCTGCCCAATTTGCATCTATGAAGCCATGCAACTTCACCTCATCGATCTGCCTGTACCATAAACCATACTCAGATGTGCCCCTGAGATATCTCAGGACATGCTTGTCTACCTTCCAAAAGAGCTTGGTAGGCTTAACCATCACTTGTGAAAGCTGGTTCACTACATAGCATATGTCTAGTCTTGTATTAAATAAATACATGAGCGAACCCACCAAATTTCAATAAACAGTGGCATCCACTACCTCTGCCGATGTAGCATCCTCTTTCCTCCTATTTCCTAGAAGAGGAGTGTCGATAGGCTTGCAGCCTTGCTTGTGAAACTTCTCTAGTATCTCCCGGGGATACTTTCCTTGAGACACAAACTGTTCACCTTCCCATTGCCATATTTCCAATCCAAGGAAATAATGAAGGAGGCCCAAATCCTTCATCTCAAACTCCTTTGCAAGATCTGCCTTGCATGAGTGTATCAACTGCTCATCACCCGTTAGTATTAAATCATCAACATAAATAACAATGATTAAAAGCTTACCCTCCACCACAATTTGGTACAGGTTTGCTTCCACCTCACTCTTGGTGAGGCCAAGTCTAGTGAAATAGTTGTCGATCTGAGTGTACCAATCAGGAGGTGCTTGCTTCACCCCATACAATTCTCTTTTGAGTCTTCACAAATGTGACTCATTGCTGAAGATCTCAAATCCTTCAGGCTGCTCAATGTACACCTCTTGATCAATGATCCCATTAAGGAACGCAGTCTTCAAATCCATCTGATAAATGTGCTAACCCATCTGCGTTAAGAAAGAAAGGATGGTCTGTATGGAAGAATACCATATGACAGGTGCAAAGGTTTATTCATAATCAATCCCCTTGATCTGTGAGAATCCCTGGGCAAAAAATATTGCCTTATACTTCTCGACGCTCCCATCAGTAGCTTGCTTTACCTTGTAGATCCATCTTGATCCTACAACTAATTTTCCCACTAGCTTTGGAAAAATATCCCAAGCACTATTTTTGACAATGGAGTCATATTCCTCCACCATGACATCTACCCATGTGGGCTCCTACACTGCTTCTCCAAAAGAAGATGGCTCTTTCATGATACACTTGCTCATCAGAGCCATGTATCCAGTAAATCGGTCAGGTGACTATCTTTTTCTGTGCTGTGATTGAGGGACTCCTACATTCTGTGCTGCATCAAGCTTCAGTCTCTCAACTTCTGTGGTCCGCTTTCTGCCTTTTCTAATGTTTTGCTCTGCATCAGTGGACTTCTCCACTCCATGAATATCCTCTTGTGGCTGATCCACATCTATAGGCTCATCTTTGGGAACAAGAAGTTCCTCCTTTGCATGCAAGTATAACTCCCTCTCAAGCGATAACTTCATGGATTTCACCTCATTGAATTTTATATCCCGTCGCACCACAGTCATCTTAATTTCTAGGAAATACACAAGATAATTATGGGGTGTTTCTGTGTACCCCACAAATATCCCAACTTTTGCAGTTGACTCCAGCTTCTTCCTGGTGTCCTTTGTCACATGAATGTAAATAGATGAGCCAAAAATCTTCAAATGAGAAGTATTAGGCTTCTTGCCAGTAAAAGCTTCTTCAGGTGTACTCATGCCAAGTACTCTATGAGGACAACAATTTTTCACATAAACCACAGTGTTGCATGCTTCCGCCCACAAGTGCATTAGTAGGCCCTAGTCCCGTAGCATCGCTCGTGCAACACCCACGATCATTCTGTTCTTCCTCTCAATGACCTCATTCTGTTGTGGGTTATGAGGCACTATGAGTTCTCTTCGAATTCCTTCTTTGCTATAGAATTCTTTGAATTCGCCTGAGATATATTCACCACCATTATTTCTCCGTAGAGATTTCACTTTCTTCCCTGACGCCTTCTCCACCAATGCTTTAAACTCATAGAACTTTGAGAATTTTTCGCTCTTCTTCTGCATGAAGAAGATCTAGAATCTACGAGAATAGTCATCAACAAATATAACATAATACTTGTGTTTTGTTTTTGAAGCAACCGAGAAAGGTCCACACACGTCTGTGTGAGTTCTCTCCAGGATCATTGAAGCACGGTCCTCCTTCTCATGAAAGTTGGTCTTCACAAACTTACCCATAGTACATCCATTTTATTGATATGAATATGCAAGAGTACCCTTGGGAAGTCTAGTATAAATTTGCTGCAAAATCTTCAAAGTGCCATGGTGAAGATGGCCCAATCTCCTATGCCATAATTCACCCTCATCCCAGCTCACCACTTATTATACTTTTCCCACCATTGTAGCGAAACCATCTACCTATAGTTTGTAGAGATTCTTAACTCGAACCACTATATTCTTGGTTTGACCCGTTGTTTTATGTCGAAGGAAGTCTTTTCCCTCACTGAAAACAACATCATAACATTTGTCTTCCAACATTGCGACCGAGGCCAAGTTATTCTTCAAACCTGGAACATGCATAACATCCTTCAAAAAGAATGGATTACCAAACTCCTTCTCAAAGGTAATGGTCCCAATTTCGGTCGCACCGTATCGACCATCGTCGCCCATCTCTATATGCATCTGGAGGTCCTTCTCCTCCAAGACACTAAACAACTCCTTGTATCCCGTCATATGGAAAGACACACCACTATCAAGATACCACACCGATCCCATATAGCTTGAAAACAAGGATACGATCAAAGAGAAATCAATTTCAAATTGTGAGGCTAAGGCCTCTCAAGTTACAGCTCCAACAACCTTCTTGTTCTTCTTCTTCTGTGGGTAGCTAGTGGCAAAATTCCCATGTTCGTGATAGTGAAAACACTTCACTTTAGACAAATCCTACTTCTTGCCTTTTGCATCGTATTTTGAAGGAAATTTCTTCCCCTTCCCTTTCCTTTCTTTGGCAGCCAAAGCACAATTCTCTTCATCTTCATTCTTCGATGAAGAGCCATCCCTGGTACCTCGCCTTATCTCCTCCTGCACAAGATCCGACCAAGTCGATCCCATCCTGGCAGTTTCTCCCATCCATTGAAAAAGTATTTGTAGCTATGCCAAATATTCAGAAGCCCAATGAGAGCCAAGCTCACCAAGTCTTCATCATCAACAGTAATCCCCACACTTCCCCATTCATCTCTACAGTGGAAAAACTTCGTGACATATTTTGGAATACTATAGCCCTTTTCCATTTTTATTTTTTTTAGCTTTTCTTTCAGCGCCAACTTCCTCTGGTCGCTGCTACTTTGGAAAAAATCTGTCAAAGCCTTCGACATTAAGAATGGAGTGGCTTTCCCATGAAGGCTAGACACAATATGGTCCTTCACACCTTCCAATATAATTCTTCTTGTCTTTTCTATCTTCTTTTTCCATGCATCAAGTAATGCAGCATTGCTAGATCTTGGCTTAGGAACATCACTATCGATGAACTCCTTCAGTCCATTATCCTCCAACAACGCCTCCATCATATCCTCCTAGGCTATGTAATTCAAGCTCCCATAAAGGGTGTTATTCATCAATAATTTTGATCCTATCCAAAGATAACTAAGTTGACAATCTCAGATTTCTAGAAACAATATTTGCAGAAACACTATGAGTTCTAGAAATATCACTACCTTCATTATCCTAATTCTATCAATTTACTGAAAATATTCACTCAAAACCTCCAAGTTATCCTGCCATCTCAAAAAGGAACTGATTTCAAACTATTTCCACCATTTCATCTCCATTTGATTCCCCCCATTTTATTTTTTCTACCCCTATTATTCTATCAGTCCCTTTTCCTTCTATAAAACTCATTTTTTCTTCATTAAACCTCCATTTCCTCTAAAAAACCTCTTAAACCATCAAAACCCCTTCATATTGGTTCAATAACACTTTTTTCACCTATCGGAAAACTCCAAAAAGCTTAAAAACCCTCTTTTGGCCTATTTTCCGCCCATTAAAGAAATTAGGCCTTAAGCCCTTTTCGGGCTTAAGCCCTCTACTCTTCTTCCTTATATGACCAAGGGCCTGCAACCACCGCTTAAAGGAATAAGTCCCTGGTCCCACTTTTCCTCCACGGGACCCTATCTCAGTGCCTTCTTAAACTCACTTCGAATTATTTTTCCCCGCGCCTTTGTTTTCTCCAAATCAAATCTCCATTGTGGATCTTCATGATCCAATGGCTGCCATCCAAACTCACCTTTCTGTTCCCCTCCTGACCTTTCCACTACCCAAAAAGATAGCTGACGTCACGCTCTTGGCCCCACCTTCCACCCATCACATTTTACACCTTGTCTCGTGTCCTTTTTGCACCTTCAATCTCACCGATTGAGATCGGATGGTCCAAATCCGATATCGCGCAGAATTAACACTGAGGTTTAACCCCTCTTTTCCACGCAAAAAAAAGTGGTTTTTCTCAGGACATGTGGCGATCGATGAATGGAATCACGTGCTCCCTCCTCAAAACCACTCACCACCCAACTTCAATGTGAAAACCGTTGGTTTTCTACAAAACCGCTACCCTCCATTTCTGCGCCAAATTCAATTTTTTTGTTGATTCCTCCTAATTCTTCCTGTGGAACCCCTCCTCCCGTGCATATCCTCTTCCTCCGAAATTAATCCCGAACCCCCACCATAAGCCTCTGAAATGTAGTATTAACCAAACAACGCAAGATTTATTAATGTTTTTTTTTTTTATTGCAGGTTTAAATGGTGGCCGGGAGCCCGAAGGGCCATCCCAGAGTCAAATTTAGTGACTGAGGCCTCAAGATGACGATTTGAGGGTTTGTAAGTAAAGAAGAAAGGGATCCGGGGTTCTATATCAATGATTGATCGATGCCTCATAAGCATTAATCCTTTTTTAAACCCTCCAACGCATCAAAGAAGCCTCCTACATGCAGAATCAGAAAAAATCAGTGAAGATTGAAGACCAAATAAGAAGACAGAGTTTAAAGGCTTAAACGAAGATTAAAGGATGAAAGCACAGTTAAAGACAGATAAAAAAAGGTTTAAAGAATTCTGAAAAGTGATAGAGACAGCATGATGAATTATGAAGGCCAAAAGCATAATCAGCCTTTTAACACAGTTTTAATGATGAAATTAAGGAAGGTTAGGCTAAAAGCAGCCTTGAATACATCAACCAAGAGCAGTTATTCATGCATAAAATCAACTAGCACCTTTAGCCTACTTTCTACCTAAAAAGATAAAACAAACAGTTATTACACTAAAGAATATATTTAAAATTGTCAGACAGTTATTGTAAAGATAAGGATAAGCCTTGAAAGTCAATCTTTTCTCCTATCTTTCTATCAGAAGTTAAGACAGAGTTATTGAAACAGAGAAGTAGTTGAACATATTCCTACCTTATGCCTTGCATGGTTTTCAAGGTTAGGAATGGATTTACTCTATATTTAATGACTCTCAAACCCTAGATCAATTCCACCTCCTCATTTGCAGCATAAATACCGCGCTGGAATTCATTGTATTGTTGGCATTTGATGACTCTTTGAAGTAATATATAGTCTTGCTGAAGTTGAAAGGAAATTGATGTTTTAGGACTTGTGGATGTCTTGACCTGTTTGTTAATGGAGAAATCTCTGTCATTGCATCCTTGAATTTGGTTGTTGGTGAAGTATTCTAAATATGTTATTGTTATTTCCTGTTCCATTATGTTTCACCATTCTCTGTTACAGTAGAGTAAAAAGTTTAGGCTAAGAAATGTCTTTTGAAAGCACCTTAGTTCTGTTTACTCTTCACTGTATTAATGTTTTATACTGCTAAGATATTCTAGAGAAATATTAATTTCTCTCTAGAACTCTTATGCTTGTTTATTTCTTAAATAGTTCAATACAGTTGGTCTCAAGAATGATTTATGGTTTTCCCTGCTTACTTGTTGCCACTTAAAAACTGTTTCTAAAGTCTCCCTTTAAAGTACCACTGTTTAAAGTCTGCCAAAGAGGTTTTGTTCTGATCATACCCTTTTTAATTGCTTAAATAATTGTTTTGAAGGTCTTTATGGTTGTAATATAAGATGTCTAGGAGTTCCCTCTTCTATGAATGCAGTTATTTGTGAATCTTGAATGTTTTCATATCATTGAAGGTGAAATCACTAGAAGTTAAATGAGTTTCTCGCCTTCTATATTTCATTAGATAAGTTTGTCTTGGAATTATTATTTTCTAAAGTGTGGTTTCTAGAATTTATGGTTAGCCCTGTCTATGGAATGCCTCTTTATGTTCAGATAATGTTTTAAGTCCCTTTGTTGAGAAGTACACATAATTAAGGATTCTTAATTTCCCTTAGCTCTACTTTTCATTCTAAACCATTGATGTCCATTTCATTTCACCTGAAAGACCTTATAGATCCACTGGTCAAGTTAGATTTTCCCTTTGATATCCCAGATTCATCTACAAACTTGTTACAACTTCCACTTGATTCCATTGCCCAATGACTTAGAGATTTCCATTTTCTACCTATGCTGCCTAGATCATCATGTCCAACCAAACAATCAAACAAACTCATGCTTCATAAATAGCCTAAAATCAACCCTTAAAAGAAAACAAGCTCACATCTTTGCAAACAATTGAGAGATCCCTCTCTAAGACTAGGTCCTAGAGCTCTAAAGACTGGTTTTTATGTTTCCTTGTAACTTGGTATGCCAATATGCCAAATCATAGGACCAAAAAAAAGGGCATACTCCAATCACAACCCATTGAAATACATTTCAATGTATACTCAACTTTTGCACCAACAATTTTCTGTAGCAAAGTTGAATTGTCCGCTAGCACAAACTCATCAATTCTTCACAATTGCAATCTTCAAGAATTAACACTGCTCTAATACCATGTAGAAATTATATACAATATGCATGTATATATCCATATTCTCCTAATCTAACAATATTTTATCTTCCCGCTAAATACATAATCCTTCCACTGTTAATCTTTTGCGAAAATTAAAATCAATTGCAAACACATGAAGCAATAAAAACAATTGCACATAACACAATTCTTTAATGGTAAATCCTGAAGCTGAAAACCCTAACTATCATATATTATGTATCATGGATATCATGTAACAATCTCATACAAAACTTAGTACATCAAGTTCTCAGTACAATACACTCGTCACACACTATCATGAAGAAATATGCAAATCCATGCACTGATTTCTTGCCACCTGCTAGCCTGCCTCCACTGCACAATACCTGATGAAGAATAGATATGAAAGAATTTGAATTACCCTTACCTTGACTGCGCAATCCTCATTGGAAACTCCAATGTGTGTGTGATGAAATCAATGCATCACTATAGTCACAACAAATATTCCATCTTGCCCTTTCACCTATCTCTCCACTAGATCTCCATTGGAACTTCCATGCACTATAGTTAACTGTTGTATTTTTCAGTTGATTAATGAGTTATTATTTGTCAATTAATTAACTAATTAATTCACTCCACTCTCACTAGTGTATCATTCAGTTAGACTAGATACAACTATCTCAACTGAGTTAAACTAAATAACAACTCCATGAGCTACTCTTCCAACTCTGTTATAACTTTTCCACTTTATTTATAACTGAGCTCTCCATGCATGAACCACCAGTAAACCCTAGGAATTGCGTAATTCCTTTAGCCCACTGATTTTCCAAATCTGTACACTAAAATTAAGTGCTCCAAGAGAATAAGTTGTTGTTTATTGTCAGATTATTATTAAGAACTAATAATAATCGACACTTCTATTTTTAGATCAACGATCTATAAATAGACTTCACCCAATATTCATAAAATATAATTTCATATATTTTTCCAGCTTGATCAACCATCTAAAAATAGCATCCTGAAACTTCTGAAATATGATCACCATGTCTAAAAATAGACATAGTCTAAAAATAGACTTGCACAAAAAATAGCCTGCGGACCCACTTAGTGAAGGCGACTCTTTTCACTAAGCTCATCATCTTGTTGAATCTCAACAATAAGCTCCCTAGGTCTACATTTTACTTTTCAACATTTAAATGTATATTAGCAGCAGCAGT
Organism: Pinus albicaulis; assembly: GCA_034641835.2. Lineage (NCBI taxonomy): Eukaryota > Viridiplantae > Streptophyta > Pinopsida > Pinales > Pinaceae > Pinus > Pinus albicaulis. The sequence continues at coordinate 272,703,956 of CM076574.1, forward strand.
GATAACGCAGTATTGTTTCTGTAAGCTCACCAGTTACGCAGTGCTAGTTGCAGCACCATTGTAGGGTGATTCTAGGCCTTCTCTTGGGTTACATCTACTGATTTTCTGAACATTGTGCAACTAATTCATCTCCATATAATAAAATGGCTCAGCTTCTCTGTAAATTATGATGTTGTCTTGAGATTTATTGTTTACTTAGTTGTAGTTACTATATTGTGTTTAAGTATAACTGCATTCTCCCTTTTGGGAATATTACAGTAAGGCTATGATGCACAAGCTAGGAACAATCTACTCCATGGGAATAATGGCCTCCTTGCCATAAACCATCTGAAACAGTGTTTTCCCAGTCAAATTCTTGTAAGTGGTTCGATAGGCCCAAAGGACTGACGAGATGCGCACATCCTAGTTGCTACGATTGACATTACAAACCTGGGTCAGTGCCTGCTCCAAGATTTTATTAAAAGCTTCTACAACTCCATTTTACTGTGGATGATATGGGGTGCTTTTCGCGTGGTGGATCCAAAATTCTTCAGTCAAGGCCTGTATTGTTTCATTAACAAAATGCGTACCTCTATCACTCATTAAGAACTTAGGAAAACCAAACCTGGTTATAATATGTTCAAAAATGAAGTGTGCAATGGTATCTGCAGTGAAATCCTTCACAGCTTGTGCTTCGGCCCATCTAGTTACATAATCAGTCGCAGTGATGATGCAGCGTGCACCTGTCTTCTTTCCTGGCGGGTTGATGGGCCTCACGAAGTCTATGGCTCATTTTTCAAATTATTGCAGGGCCACCTGGGGTTGCAGGGGCATTTCATCTCTACACGACGGTCATACTATCCTTTGGCAAGTGTCGCAGGCTTTGCAATAATTGTGAGAGTCCCTATGCAGTGTGGGCCACCATAGCCCAGATCTCAGGATCTCCTGCGCCATTACCTTCCCTACGTAGTTACCTCCTTCTATGCTTCGATGGGCTTTTTCTAAGATGGAGTGTCTCTCATGCTCCAATAATTAGCTTCGTAGCACCTCATCAGCTCCTAGCTTCTACAGGTGGCTTGCTATGATGGTAAAATCCACTACGCGAGTGACCAGCTCTTTCTTTTGCTGTACCGAATATTCTGCAGGAACCATCCCCGTAGTTGAGAAGTGAATGATGTTAGAAAAGTGTGCATCAACTATCTTAATAGAAAACATATACGCATTGGGAAATATTTCTTCTAGGTTGGTTGGCTCTTCACCACTTTCGATTCGGGATAAGTGGTCTAGCCTGGCATTCAGATTCCCTAGCTTCATGATAATCTCAATCATATTCTTGAAATAGCGTCAGCCATCGGCAACTCATCCCCCCCAAAACAGGCTTATTCACTAGGTACTTCAAAGCTGAGTGATCTGTAAACATCTTGAAGTGCTCTCCTAATAGATAATGCTAGTATTTTTGTAGGGCGTATACCATGGCCAACCCCTCGCGCTCAGTAGCGGAGTAGTTGTGCTCCGTACTAGAGAGTTTTCTACTAGCAAATGCAACTGGATGGTCGATGTATCCATCTCTAGGCTACATAAGGACAGCTCCCAGGGCGATCCCTGGCGCATCTATGTGAACATGGAAAACCTTTGCCTAGTCAAGAAATATGAGGATAGGCGTAAAGACCATCTTTTCCTTGAGTAGTTCGAAGCTCTCCTGGCACTCCGCATCGCAAAAAAATGAAACATCATTCTTTGGAAAATTTTCCATAGGTGTTGCGATCAACGCATACCCTTGAATGAACTTCCTATAGTAGCCTGTATGTCCGAGGATATAGTGTAGCTATTTCTCAGTTGCAGGGACTGCCAAGTTGAGAATACCTTGGCTGGGTCGACTATCAATCCTTGTCAACAGACTATGTGGCCTAGCAAGCTCTCGAAGGGTATGCAAAATATGCACTTCTTTATATTCAAGGAAATCTGGTGCTTTCTACAAGCATCCAACATCCTGCGCAAGTTTGATACGTGCTTCTTTACCACCCCGGATATGGTCCAATCATCAAAATATACCTCCAAAAACTTGTGGATGAATTCCTTGAACATTGCGACCACCACCCACTAAAATATGGCAGGGGAATTCTTGAGCCCGAATGGCGTGACAGTGTACTGAAAGGATCCCCATTCAGTGGAAAATGTAGTTTTTCTACAATCTTTCGATAGGATACTGATCTGATGGTAGCCCAAGAACCCGTCCGTGAATGAGTATGCTTCCTGCCCCCCCACATTATCGAGGATTTCGTCTGAGAATGGCATGGGAAAGGGATCATGTATGTAGGCATAATTCAATTTGCGCAGGTCAACACATATATGTATTTCCCTTTAGTCTTTTTCTCCTGAACCACCATAGGACTTACCCAATCTGACTGTTCGACTGATTCGATGATACCTGCGGCTATCATTTTTTCAAGTTCTTCCCTGACTTTCTTCTTATACTTGGGGTTCAATCGATAAGGGCGCTCCTTCACATGGTGCACATCTAGTTTCAAAGTGATGTGCATGACCCCTAGGTCCCCTGTAATCCCTTTGAGTTCTAAGAATTTCATCGGGAATAGGTCCTGGTATTCAATAAGGAGTTTCGTGACTCTTTCAACAGTATCATCATCCCAGTAGTCCCTTATTTTAGTTATCTTAGGTTTCTCCTCCATTCCAATGTTTACTTCTCGTAGCTTAAGAGGCTTAATGAAATCAACGGGTCTTCAGTGGGGGTCTAGCAGCTGTGCCCTCCCTCCGACTCCGGGATAGAGATATTTCACAGGTCTTCATCACATTCCTCCATTGATAGATTACGACAATTGAAAATATCCTGCATCTGTGTCTCCCACATTGGTGCCCCATGTGTTGCACAAGGGTGTGATTCATCAAATACGAATGCATCTATATCCTGCAGAGCTTCGTCGAGTGCCTCTATTCCACCTATCAAACTGAATGTCCCTACAAACTTTTCCTTCAGGGTTTCCTAGTGGAGGGTGCGCTGGTGTAGTTCTGTATCTAAATACCATGCAGTGGGGATTGGCCCCAAGGCATGAATGAACAATTGGACCCATTCATTCATAGTTTTTTCACACCATTCCTCCATCCATATGGACAAGTGATTGTGCGGGTCCCCTGGGCCAAAGAAAACCTTTACACATAGGTGAATCGAGGGTTAAAACCGCAGGACCATCATCTTGCGACACTCTTCCCAATCCTGAAATGTCCCCTTATGCGTGTCCGACCATCTCGCAAGGGTTGCACAAATGGCTAGATTAAGGGCCCACATCCTTCGCTCCCTTGGGAATTTAGCTTCAAATGTTTTCAAAAGCTCCCTAATACTACCAGAACCATCAAAGTAGGTGTAATATTCCAAATTGGAAATAGCAGCAATACAAGACATAATAATGTAAAAAACAGAAAATCTGATCATGACATGAGAGGGATCAATATGCAGCCATCATTATATTAATATATTAGCAAAAATATACAAAACTATCTTAAGGGACAAGCCACTCAAGCAATAAGAACAATCCTCCAACGATCAGAATAATCAGCACATGAGTTGTTTCAACTATATATAATGCCGGAGAGTGGTGACAACAGTGTAGTTATTGTTGTAAACATAAAAAAATGGAATATGGCTGACATAAACAAAATAAATGCCCAGAAAAGAAGATGTGGGCTCTAATACAGGATTTCTAGCCAACCTAGAAAAGATTGCTAGAAATACCAAGAAATATACAATGTGACAAATAACCCTGGGGTTGAGATGTCACTACAAACTAGATAGTATTTCTAGATAGAAGTTTTATCCCTCTACTCAGAAATAGACCCTCCTGATGAGCTCAATGAACCCTCCCAGCAATTGCCTCCAAAAATAACGTAGTTCAGAATTTTGACTACGTTGTGAGGGATGGTAGATGGTTGGCCTGATGCCAAATATGTGAAAATATGCCCAGGATCCATAATTTTTTATCCTCCAATGGATAGGCTACCTCTCCACTAAAAAAAAAGCCAAGAAATGGCTCTATGTGATCCTCCTTTGCTGCACCCTGCAACACAACCTAGCTCTAAACAGAAACTGCGTTGTAGCTGAAGGAAGTAGATTGGCCAGATTTCTGGAATGAGGAAATGCAGCTCAAAGAACCTCTCCTTCCTTGAGGATGAGGTAGGGATTCCCAATCAGGAACACCCTTGTGCTAAATAGCACAACAACCCTGCTAAACAACAAGAGGAAGTAAAGTCTTAATAAACCAATATCAATAATAATCTAAAACATGAATAACAAAGGCTGCCATCCTCTCCATATATAGCAAGTGAACCTCCTCACATTGGGTCCCATCCGTACTTTCCACCAAGCTCATGTAATTTTTCCTCCACTAAAACTGTGTTGTCTCATCATAAAGGCCACTCCTCCATGACATCATTGTTGACTTGGTCAAAGTTAACTGAATCAACATGATCCAATCCCCGTTCACACCCAAAGGTGCTTAATCTAGCTATTTATTCTTCCTCCTTTCACATTAGGAGTGTTATTATTTCTCCTAAATAATTTTATCGGCCTCCCTACCCATTTATTCACCTACCTAGTGATGAAACCAACTATAATATTCCATTTAGATGAAGGCTAAATTTTTGGAATATTATAGTCCTCCCCTCCAAATGTTTCTTGTCCTTAAGCAACTATAAAGGTGGAGAAAAATTCCTCCCTTCCTCTTCTTGTGGCGTCCTCGTCAATAAATTCCACCACACTCAACATAATCTGCAATAAATATTCCCTCCAATGGTTCCCCCCAAGTATGCAAACCAAAATGGTTCACATCATGAAAAAGTGGAAGGTGTAAGTGGAAACCTTCTTGTTGTCCCATGGCCTTCTCAAGGTAAGAGTGATGATAAACATAGGGAATCTCATCCCCAATGAGATTCTCCCCTACCCATGCCTATCATCCAAATGGAATGAGCCATTCTAGGTAGCTCATCAAAGAAATCATCAACCCCTGGTTTATGCAATGTATTGGGGTTTCATGGAGAGATTAGATTTTTCCACCCAAGTTGTTTCTCTCTCCATTTATGGTAAGTATGGGGTTGTTGCTGATCTTGGGATGAAATTACATGGCCTCCAATAATGTCCCAAGTTACCCCACCAAACAAATCAGCCATGAAGTGCCTCCTCCAAGAACTCAAGTTCTCCAAATGGCTCCTCCCACATGAAGAAAAGAGATGTAGTATGGCAATCATGGTTTGCCCATTGTTTCTCCTGAAACATGAAACATGTATAGTAGAGAGAATCATACTCCCAATGGGCACCCTCAACTCTTGTGCCACTCTCCCAACAAAGCTTCCTATAAACATAAGAATATCTCCAACATATGGAAGCACAAACCAAAGAATACAAGTTTTCATATGACAATCAGGAGGTGGATCATAGTTCCACATATGGAACCAGTGCAGTGCATCCCTTGCCTGCCTCAAAAATAATAATAATAATAAGTGTCTTTTCAGCCACAATCATCTTTAAGATAGGATCATGAAAGAAAAATATGGTGCCAATGGTGCACACCAAGAATCATGTGGCTTCCCCCACAAACCACCAATAGCATGGAAAACATCAATGCTGCAAATGGCCTCAAGTACATAAAAACATAATAGAAAAGAGGGGATAATCCTCCTTGGTGCAACATGATGCTCATATAAGGTAGAGGATTACAAATCATAATGCAAAACTGTACCTACTCTACCATGTACTTTGGTCATTGAGCTGAAATGGCTCAACTGAAAGCTCTTCCTCACCCCCAATGAGTAGGGAAGTGGCTGTGACATCCTCTCCATCACCATCCCAGCTATGTATCTCTCCATATGTTGATATATATCCTTATGGATGCCCTCCCAAGTGAACTCCTCCTTCAAAGAATGAAATGCATCAAAGTGCATGGAAAGAAATTCCACATGTGTTGTATGTAGTAGCTTCCTCTTGAGCTCAGAAAATCTAGTCAAGAAGACTCTACCATAAGAATAGATGACCTCTCCATCCACCATGTATCTATCATCTCCCTCTGATTCATCAAGAATCATGCAAGCACCAATATCCTTGGAGTACTCTACCAAGAGTTGAGATCTCTAATATGGATCAATCCTCCTAAGAGACAACGCTGAAGATCTGAAATGTGAAGCTCCCCACATGCTGTTGTCTTCTACTTTGACATCCCTCATACCAAATTCATCCTCAAAAGTGTTTCCATGCCCATCATGTAGTTTCTCATGGTCAAGTAAAAGTGGTAGCCTTTGGAAATTGGCCTCCCATGAGAAGCAGGCATCGAAAAAGAACCTCTTGATCTTAGCCAATGTAAGAATGAGTGGCCTCCATCTACTCCAATACATGAAGGATTCCTTCCACAAAGGAAGTACCCTCTATTTATCCAAATCCATGGAGTGGTCCCCTTGCACCATGGTGGTGCCATCCTCTATCACTGCAGCAACTTTTGTCAATGCAAAATATGTAGTGAGAGTGGGTGATGCTGAAAATGGGAGAATGTCTCCCTCCTCCTTGAGTCTACCCCTGACTCTTTGCGTTGTACTAGACTCCTCCAAGGTATTCACCCCTCTGGAATATAAGAGTGGTGAATTGAATGGAAATATATCTCTCACCAACTCTAGATCTGGTGGCCTCCCTGGTGGAATTCCCCCATGTAGTGAGACATCAAAATCTGAAGTGGACTTTATATATGAGTGGATTGATTTGTCCCTCGCTTCACTGCGCAATAAAGTCTCCTTATTTTGTGCAGAAACCTCCCAAAATAAATAAGGATGAATTCTCATAATCCCTTGATGTTTATCCTTCTCTTCTTCCATCTCACAAGATTCACAACCCATAATAATTGATGCATGCTGCTCCGAAATTGTGTTTTGGTTCCCACATGTTGGATCATTTAGAACTCCTTACAAAGACACAAGGGCTCCTCTGATGGAAGCAATGGATTCCTTCCCATATCCATGTGGTGATGGATATCCTCCTGATGGTACAACATTGTTAGCTCTTCTCTTCTCATCCTCTTCATCAATATTTGAAAATGCCTCATAATAAATGAGAGACCCTTGACCTTGGTCTTCCCTTGAAGGAGGAACCTCCATGTCTTCATCTATAGAAGAGGGCTCTTGAAGAAGTGGGGATCTTGCCCTTGAAAAGTTATCATGCATGTTTTTATCCCCTTTAACAGAAATAAGGAATGGAATTGGCATAATAGATCTCTCCAACTCATGCAAAGGTTTTGAGATTTTTAGTTCAAAAAATGATGTTTTACAATGTTTGATATCAAATATTCTCATTAATTTATTAGTGAACCTTGCATAAGTGTTTATATTTGCATGATAATATGAATTAGAACTACAAAACCACCAATCATGGTCCATACCTTTGAGATGCAGCGCTGCTACTCTAATGGCCTCCTTTTTGGAAACTTGATGTAGCTGGAAATAGGAATCTAGCTCCTCCACCCAAGCTTTGGTTGTGCACTTTACTGATCCATCAAAGTTAGATAGAAATATTCTACCTCTCTCGCTTCTATTATGATTTTTATATCTTATGTCTTCCTTGAGTTGGAAAAACCCTTGGAATTCCAAGTTCTCTTTGAATCTCCATGATTGAGACTCATACTCATGAAGATAGTCACTCAAGGTCTCCTCCCTTGGTGCATCTTCTTCCTCCATCCTTCTTGCAGTGAATGTGGGAAATAAATTGCATTGTCGATCTGCATGTGTGGCTGAATTTCCACACCCATCTCATGAATATCTAGGGCTTGATTCACTTTCAAACCCTCTAGGAATTTTTCTACACTTCTCCCCTTTCATCTCCTTGAGATCTGCTTTGATATTTTTCATAATTTGGAAAAGAAGCTGGGAGATCCTCTCTTCCTTCATTTCTCCAAATAATGGAGTCATGCCTTTTTTTCTTCTGTACAAATTTCCTTTTCTGTGAGGATAATATTCTCCTTGTAATGGCATAATGTCTTGAATGCACAGGCTGAACCAATATTATGCTCTGATACCCCTGTAATATTCCAAATTGGAAATAGCAGCAATACAATACATAATAATGTAAAACATAGAAAATATGATCATGAAATGAGAGGGATCAATATGCATCCATTGTTCTATTAATATATTAGCAAAAATGTACAAAAATGTCTTGAGGGGCAAGCCACTCAAGCAATAAGAACAATCCTCCAATGATCAGAACAATTAGCACATGACTTGCTGCAACTGTATAGAATGTCAAAGAGCGGTGAAAACATTGTCTATATTAGTGTAGTTGCTATTGTAAACATACAAAAATGGAATATGGCTGATAGAAACAAAATAAATGCCTAGAAAAGAAGATGTGGGCTCTAATACAAGATTTCTAGCCAACCTGGAAAAGATTGCTAGAAATACCAAGAAACATACAATGTGACAAATAACCCTGGGGTTGAGATGTCACTACAAACTAGATTTGAATAAAATGAGGCTATGAAAGATCTGACATGATGATGTCCTCCTCCAATAGTTTTTCTAAATATAAGGTTGATCCCTCTACTAAGAAATAGACCCTCCTGATGAGCTCAATGAGCCCTCCCAGCAATTGCCTCCAAAAATAATGCAATTTAGAATTGTGAATACGCTGTGAGGGATGGTAGATGGTTGGCTTGATGCCAAAAATGTGAAAATATTCCCAAGAACCCTCCTTTCTGATTCTCCAATGGATAGGCTACCTCTCCACTAAAAAACAAGCCTAGAAATGGCTCTATGTGAGCTTCCTTTGTTGCACCCTGCAACACAACCCAGCTCTAAACAGAAATTGCACTGTAGTTGAAGGAGGTAGCTTGGAAAGAATGTCATAATGAGGAAATTTAGCTCAAAGAACCTCTCCTTCCTTGAGGATGAGGTAGGGATTCTCGATGAGGAACACCCTTGTGCTAAACATCACAACAACCTTGGTAAACAACAAGAGGAAGCAAAGTCTAAATAGACCAATATCAATAATAATCTAAAACATGAATAACAAAGGTTACCATCCTCTCCATATATAGCAAGTGAACCTCCTCACATTGGGTCCCATCCATACTTTCCACCAGGGTCATGCAAGTTTTCCTCCACTAAAACTGCATTGTCTCATCATAAAGGCCACTCCCCCATGACAACGTTGTTGACTTGGTCAAATTTTACTGAATCAACATAATCCAATCCCTGTTCAAACCCAAAGGTGCTTAATCCAGCTGCTTATTCTTCCTCATTTCACATTAGGAGTGTTATTATTTCTCCTAAATAATTTTATGGGCCTCCCTACCCATTTATTCACCTACCTAGTGATGAAACCAACTATAATATTCCATTTAGATGAAGGCTAAATTTTTGGAATATTACAGTAGGGAATTTCTCTTACCTCTGAGGAGATACACCGAAAGTTATTTGTCATTCTAAGGAATCGCAGTGCAGATACATCATGTAAAGGATTCTGCCAATTTTCTATCTCCCCATCGGAGTCAGAGAAGCATTCATTATCCTTCTCCCAGCAAAGCACACCATCCCCCGTAGGATTGATCCAATCCTCGTCCCAAGCAGTTAATTTATAGATGTGATCCAGATCCTCTTCTTCACACACTAGTTCTTTATACCATTCTCCTTCCATGGGTTCTAATGGGACTATCGCCCTCGTAACCTCATTCTGAAAAACCATGCTCCTTTTATTTATGTTGATAATTCCTCCCATGTCTATTGCCCAATCCAGTCCTAGGAGCATAGGATAGCCCCCCCCCCATCTTCCACAATCTGAATTACCTCAAAGCCAGCACATACCTTAACTGCTGTGATATCGACCATAATCTTTGACAACCTCCCCAATGGTATGATATTTTGTTGGCTTTCCATGCGCAACTGTATAGTAGACCATTCTAGCTTAGGCTCTCCCATCCACTGAAAATATTTCTTGGGCAGTACATTCGCACCTGACCCTAGGTCCAAGATAACCTGATCCATTTCATAGTCGCCAATCTGCGCTGTTAGCCACATTTCCCGACCAGTGTGTTTCTTATGCTTGTAAGTTTTGTGCACATCCTTAACTTCCATGAGAGGGCTAGTTCTTTCTGCGCAGCTATCTATTAGTGCTTGAAGATTTTCTACTACCTTCTGGTTGCATAGAAGCTTCATACATGCCTGTAGAAATGGTTTAACTTCGTCGATCATTCTTAGGTTTGCTGGAGCCTTGGATGTAGAGGCCTCATCCTTAGTAAATTCTTTGTTAGCTGCAACAAAGGTTTACTTCTCCTTTTGTAGGTCCAATATTTCTTGCTTGACAGCTGCTTTCCGAATAAGAGGTTCAACTGTGGCTTTCTCCTTAGCTCCTTCAGTAGCCATGCCGTTGCGCGTTTTGACATTAATACTTGGTCCTTCATCACATGGCTTTTCCTTAACCCTCTACACATTCTGCATAGGTGTCTGCTCTTTTTCCTACATTTTATCTATCATGACTAGACAATCTTCAATCACATGGTCCAATTGTCGACAATATCGGCAAGTTTGTCTCGCAGGGTTCGAACAATCCCTCGCAAAGTGACCCATTTCTCCATAGTTGTAACATATAATTTTTCCTCTTCCCTGACCTGTGCCTCCACCCCTTCCCCCTCCCCTGCCCCATGTTGGGAAGCCTCCTCTGCTTGAGGGGGATAGTGGTGAAGAAGGGTCAGCCTGTACCCTATATAGGTTTCCTCGATCTATCATCAAGTCATAGGTCCAATAGTTATTCTCGGCATGTCCCACATAGGAGAAAAATCGACACCATTGTTGCTTCAATTTTGTAACATAAAAAAAATACGGGGACATTGGTTAGTATCTTGTAGCCCAGAAACACGACAATTAGTGCACCATAACGTTGGACCACTTGGCCCCATAGCCTCCTTAGGGCGCAATGGTCTAGGTTCCCCAGCCTGCATGTAATCTATTAGCAGAGGAAAGTGATCCTTGGTATGGCCAGACACCCTACATCTTATGAACCATATGTCTAGCTTAGCCTCTTTCCATCATTCTTTTTGTAGATTCTATATTGCCAGGTGCATTACCTCCAATTTTCCCTGGATCTGCTGCACCTCAAACTGAGCATCGTCTCTTGGCGCAGCCTCTAGTTTCATAGAAAAATCCAAGGCTTTCTCTTGCATATCAATTTCTTGTTGACCCATAGGTTTGCGTAGGTGAGGTAGCAGCATAGGGATAAACCATTCCTTGTGTTGTCTATCATCATATTGAAATTATCCACAATATAAAATTTGGCCCAATTTTCGACGGCCACTTCGTCACTATTCCGGCACATAGTCATCGCAAGAGCGACAGTTCGAGGACAGGCAAAACGTGGTTTATCATTATGTCGCAATTCCGACACACTGACAAAGTGTCGCACTAACGACACTTTTCCGTTGCTTCCAAACAAGCGTCGCTCTTCCGACGTTTCCCAAGTCGTCGTGCTTCCGACGTTTGTAAACTGTCGCAATTCCGACGAAATGTGGTTCGACGTTTTGAATGTCGCTCTTCCAACGTTTGTAAACTGTCGCAATTCTGACGAAATGTGGTCTGAAGTTTTGAACGTCGCTCTTCCGACGTTTGTAAATTGTCACAATTCCATCGAAATGTGGTCTGACGTTTTGAACATCACTCTTCCAACGTTTTTATACTGTCGCTCTTCTGATGTTTTTACGCTGTCGCAATTCCAACGCCGTACAGAAGTGTCGCAAGACCGAAGCATTGCAAAAGTGTCACAAGACCGACGCGTCCCAGAAGCATCACAATACCGACGCATTCTTTGGAGCAGATCTTTGTTTGGGCTGCTCGCGCAGTGGAAATCAGGACCCAAAAAAGATTAGGGCGAATTTGATAAGAAATTCGTGTCACAACTCTCTCTCCGTACGCCAGCCCAAATTTGGACCCGAAAAATATTAGGGTGGAATTCATTTGGTTTTCGCGTCACAAAATTGGCCGACTTCAGCAAGCTATTTTGGAACACGAATTTGGTTTGAATTATGGTTTATCGTCGTTTGAAGTCCGGCGGGCTCCACGGCTAAAGGGTTCATTTGAAGTTTTGACAAAGGTTTTGTTATATATTTTATTTTATATAATGCGCGGCGGAATAGTTTTATTGTTTTGTAAGGTCCCACATTGGTTTTGGTAATATTTTGTTTTAAATGCGACGTATATATGTTTTATATATATATTTCATATATATATTAAAACATTTATAAATTGTGGACCCCAGGAGAATTTTAATAGATTTTTTATTTGCACAGTTTTGTTATGCTTTTAATATATGCGTTTCATATAAAAGAAAATGGCTGTGAGCCTGTTTTAGAATGTAGTTTTAAAGTTTATTACTAGAAATTGCACCAGGAGGTGCAAGGGAACACCGAAAGGAGACAATAACATTACTTGAGCTCGCATTAGTGAGGCTCATTGACCTATTTGAGTAGAAGGATATAGAAATGGTTTTCAATCCCTCTCAAGCCTCTAGAAATGGAATTGATAATGGTTGCCACAAATTGAAGCTTGTGTTGATTAACATCACTAAAGTTTGAGGCATGATAAACCAAGATAACCAATATTAGTGCTACAAATTCAAATCAGGGATTATTGTTAATATAAAGAAAATCAATTTCCCGATTTTGATAAACCAACACTAATCTCTGCACATAAGGCTGCTTTAGGACTCTGGAGGGGATATGAAACTCGGCATGTAGAGTAATGTCATTATGCAAAAATTCAACGCATGCCATGTTCACTGGATAAATAAAATATGGAACACTACACAATTAGAAAATGACATTGCAATATCAAATCAACAGAAGGTCAACACATGCGAGGACAGGTGGGTGACACTGTTCAAGATTATGTCAGTGATGACGAATCGGAATAGTGTCCTGAACATAAACCCAAAAGTTTTTCATTTCCTTTTAAGAAACCAACACAAATTATGCAACACCTATACAATTGGGTAGGGATAGAATAATGTGAAAGAAATATTAAGGGAAGCTTTGAATTTCCATATACACTATTCAAATAAGGAGATACTTCAAAAAAATAAATTATGAAAGAAATAACAAGAAAGCCATTCAAAAACTGTCAAATTTGGAATTTTAGAAAGAATGCCCTCAATTGAAAAGTCAAATATAATCCATCTACAACTTTAGATTTCCAATATAATAAAAAAAATATCGTAAGCATATCCAAATTTAAATATATTTAAATATGTATCAGGTGGGAAACCTAAAACAACTCTAAACTTGGTCTGTAACCTAAACTTCTTCCACAACAGGTTCAAGTGACTCCCAAATTCAAATGCAGGATTCTACAAGATCACGGTAGTGCTTGGCATATTTTCTCTATGCAAGGCAAATAAAACAATAGACCATTTTCTTTGAACCATGCTTGAGCAACATGCTGAAAAGATGCCTTCCACAGGTTTTTATCATAGTCTCAAAGATGTAAATATTGTCAAAACCACTGTCACGGTCTTGTAGGCAAAAAAGTAATGGGCCATTCTCTTTAAACCACGCCTGACTGAGCAACATGTTGAAAAGGTGCCTTCCTCAGGTCTGTATCTGTCTCTCAAAAACATTAATATGATCAAAAGCACAACCACGGTCTTTTATATCCCCAGAAACGTACAAAGAAACTGATATTTTCCAAGGAATGAATCGTCATTAGCTAACCCAGAAGAGTGCCACAAATTACACATTAATTATTAGGATAACAACTTGTTTGAGGGCCAATCAACAAATAACATAGCACCATTGCTTCGTTGTGAAATCATTGTAAAGATGTAAGAGGGTTACATGAGTATTGGTTGACACCTGAAAGGCATTAGATATGTGTAACAGGAGAACAAAAAACATAGAATGAAAAATAAAGGCAGAAAAAAAACTAAGAATGCATTTTCAACTTTTTTTGTGTTGTTTTATAACAATGACGAATGGATTTGAATTTTATGAAAATAAGAGAAAAGAAGGAAATATTAAGGAGAATATAAAAGAATGTGACAGAAAATGAAAGATTTAGGTTGATCAAACCTGATCACCCAGCTTGGATACACTACATAAGAGAGAGAGACGAGCAAAAGGACCTCCTAAATGAGACAACAGAAATAGGAACAAAAGAACTCAACGAGGATGACATGAGATAAGTAGATATAAACAGTAATATGTTTCCATCCTCAAATCAAATACAGGTTCTTCTTATTAAAGCATATCCTGAAGATGAGTATTTATAATGAGATCTCCACGCCGAAAACTCCACGAGTGAATTCTATGAAAATTGGAAACTATTGGCTTGCCACTAACAACCAAAACAAAAACACTTACAACCCATGACTTAACATGTTATATTACCTAGAACAAATGGAGGGTTGTGAAGTATCACAACACAGTGATTTACTCAATGACCTAAACAACAAAAGTCTAACCAAAATGCTAATGAATCTGGCATACATGTAGTCAATTACCTTTGAGGATAATATATTATAGATTCAACATGTTAAAGTTTTCATTGTCTGCTAGACAAGGGCATGAAATAAAAACTGCAGAACAATGTAAAAAATATCCCCTAGGAATTTATAGATATGTTTAACGAAATAAAAGGGAGAAACACATCAGTCAGGGTTACCCTTTATGTTGATGCCCTACAAAAAGGTTAAATGAAAAAGTCGTACAACTTTGTAAGACTACCTCTGGAACAGTAATGTTGGTATAATGCATTAGGTGAGATTTACAGAGTCTGTATCAGGGAAATTCCAAAGCCTTCCAAGCCATATTTTTCAAGAAAATTCTAAATATTCTCATGGGCATGAAATATTCATCGGATTTTAGTTAAGCTGTTATAAAAAAATAGACAATAGAACTCAGCTTGAAGAGATATCTGCACCTCAGAAATGGTATATTAACTCTATTACCAGAAAAAAAAAATTCTATTTTCTGAAAGTGCAATTCGAGATCGAGAATGTGGTTTAAATAATGAAGAAAAAGAGATTAACTCATGTATATGATATTCAAAAGGAAAATTTAGTTTTAATGCTAAGAATAACAATACCAGATGTTAATATACACAGCCGAATGATTATAACCACTGTTGTAACTCACCATTTGTTTATAATCAGAGGATTGCTTCACACTACTTGATATGTCCTCAATAACTTCAATTAAGACTTTTCTATCAAAGTCACTTAAAATAAATCATAGTAATCTGCTTATTGTAGGCTGTGTGCTAGTTCACAGTTAGCAAGAACTTGGTCAATATATAAGTTTATTTTAAGCAATGATTTGACAGATATCTTTCCAAAAACCAGAATCTATGGATTTATTCCTAATTTATTTCAGCCTAATGCATAAATTAATCTAGAAGTGCAAAATGGCCTTTAATCTATAAATTTGCATTCTAAGTCTTATTAAAAACTTGTCATAAAGACAACATTGTAGAAACGCAGTATAAAAGAGAAATCCAAAAAATGATGAGAATGATATAGAGAATTACCGTGCAATATACAAGGTTTCCTTAAACCTTAAACCTTCCATATCCTTACGCTGAATGTTTGGTCATTTCACATATAGATAAAAAAATCAACCATGCTCTCAGGGTGTCAGAACTATACAAAATACATAATCACCAATAGTTTCTATACTAAAGAAAAATAATTTCTGATTATTTGCTGCATCAGTTTGGAGATATTCTGGTTAGATAGAGGTGATAAACTTTGCAAGGACAACATTAAAAGTGGATTACTATGGAAATTCTATATTGTGGGAACAAATAAAGACCTTGATCTATTTAACATCTGTTTCACTTTACTTATCATGATTCATGGTGTAGACATTTAGGAAATGAATGATTGTATTGTGAGATATTCAATCCATAGGAAGATAACTCAGGTTGGGAAATAGAAACATCACGTTGTAACAGAGGTCTTGGGCATAGAACAGGGGACTTGGGTTTTTTGGAATCAAACTTCAGGTTAAGATGCTCATCTGAAGAATGGCACAGTGAGCCTTAGCATGGAGTTGGGAGTACCAATTTGAAGTGCAGGTAGGGCATTGTACAATAGACCAGTTAGATTTTTGGACCCTAATACAAAAGTTTCTTCTTCTTTCAAAATGTGTTTCTCGTTTTTTGTAACCAATGTGGGACCTATTCTTGTTTCAATTGGGGATGGATCAGCATTTGTTATTGCTCCAGATGATTACACTCTAGGTAGCCCCGGAGGCTATTTTGGGGTGATGAGTCCAATAGGTCTCAATGAACTGTTGCCCTCGCCGGGGAATACTATTGCAGTGGAATTTGATACTGTTTTGGATGTTGAATTCCACGATCCTAATGGAAACCAGTACCTTCAGCTCCAGTACCTATTCACAAAAGAGGGTGCCATAGTCATTCATGAGTGCAAAGAGGGTGAATTACATGCATTGCAATAGGAGGTGTTGTTGTTGTTGCATTGGCCACTAGATTGTTTGTCTGGTTCTGTTACAAGCACAGAGTATTGAAAAGGACAGACAAATTCAGTTTAGATATTGTGAAATTGCCTCGGAAATTCACCTACAAAGAGCTCGGAAATGCTACGAAATAATTTTTTTGAATGTGATTGATAATCGATAATTGCAAGCAAGGGTAATCCCCTTGTGAAACCCAAATTTCTGAGCATTTTCTAAAACCTGATGACAAATTCATTGTAATGAGCAAGCGCCTAGGTCCATATTACGTCCAAATATACCAAGCACCAAGATCTATAAAAAAAATCCACAATATCTGCGAACTAAGAAGAAGAGGCAGAAAATGTATTCTTCTTACCTGTTCGAATAGTGGTTGGGGTTCACGTCACGGCAAAAATTTGACAGAGCCCATGTAGCATTTCTTATCATTGAAATTCTGGCAGTATCATTCAACTGGGCAAGCACCTTCCTCAGAGCTCCATGACTGAGGGCAAGATCCTTAAATGTTGCAGAGTTTCCAGCAATATTTCTGAAAGCCCAAACAGCCTTACACGAACACCAGTTGAACTCAAAGTTGGGTACTAGTTTTTTAAATCAAATTCCAAAATTACAAACATATAAAGATAGTTGGGAAGAATAATTTTATGCCTCTAAAATAAACGTGCTACCTATTCTTGAACATTATCATTCCCAGAGGTAAGAAGTTCCACAAATATAGTTAGTGCCCCGTAATCAATCACAACCTTTGTATTCTCAGAGGTTCCTGAGACTATATTAGTCAAAGCCAAAGCTTCTTCAAACTGCATTATCAATCACAAGGTATGACCATGAGAGCTATAATTTTAAGATAAAAATTTATCTACCATTGAAACTATAATTTTAAAATAGATACACCTAGTGATATAGACACCTAGTGAGAGTAGAGGTTAGGAAATTATAATAAGAATTATTACAAGATATCACTCACAGTGCAGTTGATTGTTCATTGTCTGCTATAACTATAATTTTAAAGAAGACACACTTAGTGATATAGACACCACCAAGTGAGAGCAAAGGTTATGAAATTATAATGAGAATTATTTCAAGATATCATATTACTCATAGTACAGTTAATTGTTTATTGTTTGGTGTAATAATTGTTTATTATTTATAAACACAATCAAACATATTATGAGGGACAGTGATGAAATTGACAACGGTATCATAACAAACCATAACGGGCACATCCCCTGGCAAGATAGACTCTGAATAAGAAAGAAAGAAAAACAAAGTGATTACTTACAGGATCATAGGCTTCCTGAAGAAAAAGATCCAGAGCAGCATCTGTAACCCCTAAAGCAACACCTCTCTCTGTAAGACGAATTTCTACATCTTTCATATGTAGTCTAGAAAATTTTCTAAGCTCATCACGAGAAAGAGGATCAAATAAAACTATCTCATCAAGTCTATTCAATAGCTCTGGCCTGAAATGTCTTCTAACCTGCAAAAATATTCAAAGGCATGTCAAAGCACTGCATCCAACTTCGTGATAAAATTACATGAAAAATATGCATACACAGAGTCCAGGAGAATGAAATGGCAGGTGTATTGGCAGCTGCCGAAATGCAGCAACTAAAATGGCAGGTGTATTGGCAGCTGCGGAAATGCAGCTACTAAAACAACGGGCCTGTCAACGGTTGCAGGTGTGTGGATTGTTGCTGGTATTTTCAGACCGATTCCATGTAAATATACCAAAAACCAGTGGTATATCAAACCTAGAAGGTAACCCGAGAGACTGTAACTGTGAGATTAAACAAGTAACAGGTGTCGTGCCTAGATAAGAAGTGTTGACGAAAAAAAAATTGATCTCTTTCATAACAGAATGCCTATCATCCTAAATATCTAGGACATGTGGCACTCCATGATAAAGACACATGGTGTGTGGATTTGAGTTTTTTCAGGTGGTCAAGTGGGCCGAAAATAGGTGAAATGTGACACCACTCAGAGATTGACATGTGCCAATTGGTACAAGTGGTAGACAATTGGCATGCTCAAACAACGAGGTGATGCAGGAATGACATGAGGGAGAAAATATCAGAAAAGCCCCAAATTTGGAGAACTAAAGCTCATCACCAACCCGAGATTGACAACTTTACATGATGTAACCTATGAAATCGTAAATGGAGAAATCATAGTAACAATAAAGTAACCTATGTAACAATAAAGTTGGATTCATCCTGGGAGTGGTAATGGGAGAAATCATAGTGAACAACAGGAAACATGCAGAGTTGCTTACAATCAAATAGATGAAAAAAAACATACAAAAAACCTAGATAATAATCATGAACAAGCTTAATATTGAATTATGAACTGTAAAGGAACTTAAAAAATGTGACATTACGAACCTGGTCAAGCGCACAAGTAAAAATATCCTAGACACGACCCTGGTTGACAAGTTGTATTGCTCATGATGCAAGAGGATTTGTACCTGCACTGCCAAGTCAATCAAAATCCATCATTATCTATACAATAAATACAAGTAATTTATGTAGTATTTTTTACTCTAAGATGCATTCTTATGATAATGTTAGAACATATGTTGAAAATGTCAAAACATACCTGAATAAGCTCCTCTTCGTTTCAAGAACAATTTATTGGAGTCGCATGAACTTGGAACAAGCCTCCCACGATCCGAAAGAGTAGCAACTAAGTCAACAGTGACTTTTTTGTTGCTACACTGGATCGAGGGAGGTTTGCTCCAAGATTAAATTGCTCCAATAAATTATTCTCTACTAAACAGGGCCAACCACGTGAAGGTGGAAGCTCTTATGGCCCCTCCCCCCCCCTCACATCACTCTCAATTCCCCAATACCCAATCTATATTTCATTTTTTTACTTTCATGAGCATAAAAAAAAATATTCAATAACTAATAAAAAAACAATTCAACAAAAAGTACGCAAGGAAACATTGCAATTAATGCTTGACATAAAAATAGTATGATAAATGAGTTTTTTATATAAAGCAAAAAAACGTTCCAAGTATGGTAACGTTTGTCTTATAATAATACAATATTTTACATTGTCAAATTTTCTTTTTCTTCTTCCTATTTTTAAAGCTCCTAATTACATCATCAATATCATCGTGCTCTGCTCCTGTTTCGTGCCTTTCACCCCGCACTGCTGACCTAGTTGCGTATTCACGATGTCTGGGCTCATCCAGTGACGGGGCATCGCCTACAAAAACAGATAATATTAAATTTTAATTGTCAGTTTTTAAATATCATTGAACTAGTTCGGTAATATTAATAAAAAAAAAATTGCAATGAGATTATTTACCTGGTGCACCAGTTGTCGCCGTTGGGACTGTTGCCCTGTCTTCCTCTCTGGTGGTAAGATCCTCAAGGGAAACATTCTCCGTCATTTAAACAAAAAACGTTATAAGGACAACCATCAAGGTATAATTAGAAAAAATTATAAGTGGAAATTAATTACCGTCACGGCCCTCACTGATAGTAGCATTGTCGGCCTGGTCCCCACTACAATGATCAGGTTGCACGTGAGGAGCATCTACATCTGGCTCTAAAACTGGGTTATTTGCCTCGTCGGTAGTGTTTCTCCCCTGATTTAAACAAAGTTGTTAGACATTAAATTTATGGACAAAAAAAAACATATTGAAAGGTTAATGTTTTACCTTATCAGGCATTCTGGATCTTGGGACCTGCCCCAAGCTTCTGTGACGTTCAACTACGGCTTAATAACAAAAATGGAAAGCGATATTTTTATCTTCCTCTGTAGTTTCTATTCCGAAGTCATCACCCTACATTACATATGATTGTGTATTTTTAATCATATTTGATAGGATTACAAAAACGTTGGAAGGCGATACAATTAATTATAAGATGCTTAGCTACTTAATTACAATTCTTGCGGCCAATTTCAAGTAGCCGCCCTGGCCTAGCTTGTGATGGCCCTTTTTTTCAATCCTAGCTTTGGTTGCCTTTGAGGTGTCAGGCAACCTAGCATCAAAATATTAAAGTCAGATATGACGTAGCACACTTTTATTTTAGACATAGAGAAAATTAAAGCTATTGAATTAAAGTTTTAATTTACCTTGCGGGTCCAGTTGGCATTTTTCCTTCTTTCTTTGCCCTTTTCTCTTTTCCGTCATGGATGAGTGCTCTCCACTCACTCTCTGGAACTGTGAGAGGACGCTCATATCTAGGGTTAAATTGCAATTGTGTCCTACAGGTGTCCCTGGTATATTTCAAATATTTGCCGGCTACCCGAGCCACCGTTGTTTTGTCAAATGTGCCGACCCCAAAAAGGGCTTCTAGATAATCTAGAAGTTCTTTTTTCAGGTTGGAATTCTGGGAATTCCACCCTGTGCGTATGGTTGGGCCAAAAATTACCAACACATGGCTCTCCAGAAACCTGTAGAACTCATTGTTTCCTACACAGAAAAAAGAAGAAGATATTATCATTAATTTAAAAATAAAAATCATGATAAATATGTTTTAGATAAAGTACATGAAATAGTTAAAATATTAAAATTTACCTGGGAGTTGTACGTGATTTATAGGGACACCTTCATCGTTCACCAACAACGTGCCATTAATGGTCCCTGTGGAGCTGACATGTGTAGCTCCAGGAAACACAATAATGTAGTTGGCCATATCAGCCTCATCACTGCCAACACGTTCAGCGATTGGCTGGGTGTTTGCTTGGGCAGGGTGTGTTTCTTGGCTGGCACCTAAAGGAGTAGAAGGTGTACGAGAGGGTTGCTGGGAAATATCTTGCCCTTGTGTCCCACTACCACCAACACCGGGTTCAACAAGTGTCAGAAAACGCTACATACAAAAGAACTTTTTGTTAGTTTAGTCAATGTAAAAATTAAAAATCAAACTATCACAATTCATCTCATGCAGAACAAAAAAAATATCCTTTTGACTTTTTATTATTACCTGATATCTTTCTAGCTGGCTCATAAGATGTTTTATCCTCTCTTCTATTTCAGGTGTTTGAGGCACGTCTATCAAAGTATTAAATTCCGACCTTGCATCTCGTGCCTTTTTTTGCAACAAGAACACTGGAGATAGGGATGAAGAAAGCTCTTCCTCAAAGAGGGAATCATTAGGTGTACCATGGCTAGGTGTCTACATATTTGAACAAAATTAATATTATTTCAATTATGTAAATAACTAAAATACCTGAAGATAGAGCAATGCTGGCACTTTACATGTTCTTCCACTGACCTCTTTTCGCGATCATCCCGTCTCGGGGTTGTTCCTGTACTGCCCTGATCAGTCTGCCACATTGCAATAAAATTATAAATGTAAAAACTTGAAAACAATATCTAACTTGAAAACACAAAATTAAAACTGAAATAATTTTTAATAAGACACCAAAAGACAGAGCTAGAGTTTCAAATATGCCTTGCATTGAATTCAGTCCTGGAAACATGTCATTGCACATTAAGGCACCCAAACAAGAGATGAGTTGACAATGAAGACCTTATTGAATATATTGTTGGAGCAACTTCTAGTAAACTTGTTGTGAAGACCTTGAGGACATTTTTGGAGCAACATTGTTGAAGCTAATGGTATAGCATTGTTGGAGACGATCTTGAAGGGCCTTGAAGTGAAGCTTTTGGAGCAACTATTGAAAAATCCTTAGAGCATTTAAGTAAGGCAATTTCTATCTTCCATCACCTTTTTCCTTTCAATATCCTTTAAACGATTTTTTTGATATTTAATGTTTGAAATCATGTTATAATTCCTTGATTATATGTGTTTGGGGACTTTCCCTTTGAAATTACCCAAAAATACCCTGGCAATTTTATCTTCAGGATGCATGTCTGACCCTATTGTTCAATATTTTGATTGATAGTAGCAAACATAGAGAGTTAGGGGGCTCTTGACTTGGTTTGGTTGGGCCATTAGATCCCTAACATCTACTAGGGAGAACCCCCCTTGATTTGGAGGAGAGCTAGCCCAAAGTGAAAAGAGGTTGGTGAGGTGACAATGGGGCTATTGAATTACACATGGTATCACACTTTAGCTTTAGGACTTTATCTTGAGAAGTGCGAGATTTTGCTATATCAATTCTCAAATTTTTTACAACACTATTGTTAAGAACTAATAAGAAGTGATGTTGAGGGGTTTTCGGGTATAAGAAACAATACCATTTAAAAACTAGGGTTCTCAGTCCTTGGCATTCCTTCACCTGGGCCTAGGGGCACACTAGAATAATTTCACACTAAACCATGCAAACTTAAAAGTAACTTAACAGATCTATAAAGTAATAATAATCATAATTCATAATTTCCTATTGTACAATATGATGCAAATTATTCAAACATGAAGCAATGAAGATATGCAATGTCTGAATTTCAAGATTGATGAACCAATACAAGAAGTTAGAAACTACAACTTTGATTCAATACTCTGTGTCCTAACTCCAGGAAGGAATCTAGTTTGTAGTACAAAACATGCATCGTGTATTATCAATTCTTAATTGACAACAACTAAAGGTCATCTACTTCATCAATTCCTTCCCATTTTTTGTTTTTATGTTATATTCCTTATAAAAGTGTCAAATTTCTCTCAAAGTAAGAAACCATTGAATAAAATAAAAAATAGTTGAGATATGATTGAGAAATGGTCATTTATTTCTTGAAAGGATCTTCACAATTTCTTTGGTTGCTTTTCATCTCAAGAAACAAGAAATGACCTAAGAAACTATCATGATGTAATATAAGAAACAACACGGTGCAATGGCCATTTTCAAAGCCAAATGATGTCCATTGAGGACATGGCCTTTATTTGGTTCTTGTTTCATAGGAGTTTCGGGTAGAAATGGAACTTTGTTGTACCATTTCCAGTAGTAAAAAGGGAAAACCTTCTTTTTCCATGGAAAATAATTTACCTTTCCTTTTTCAAGATAATCTAAATCACAAAAAATATGAACTATACTGCACACATTCTTGGATAATGTGAAAGTGGAAAAGGAATACCCTACACAATTGATGCACACATGTACATTTGAACACTAATAGATTTTTGTAGTTGAAATGCAATGCTTGTTTTCATTTAAATGTAGGGTTTTTAAAGCAGGGAGAAATAATGGCTGCCAAATTAATAAGCGTTTATTTGGGAAAAATTTAAATCTTGTATTGGGTGATGAGGATAATAGAGGGTATTGAATCTTGATTCTTGACATTGTGTTTAACTTGAATAGCTCAAATGATTATAAATATCAATGGATGAGTTCTTTTTTTCAAGTATGTCACTCAAAAATCTTATGTCAAAGCATTGTATGATGGCTAGAATTTGCTTGTTTCCCTTTATTCAGTTCAACGTAAAAAGTATATTAATATATTGGAGCACAAATGATAACTACAATTGTTTCCTCTGTAGTATATCCATCCCCAAGATTATGAAAAGTTTTCTCAAGTGGAGCTATTGGTTATTGATGAAGCAGCTGTAATTCCATTGCCTATTGTAAAGGCTCTGCTTGGGCCATATTTAGTGTTTTTGTGCTCTACTGTAAATGGGTAATAATTATAAATGAGCC
The DNA here is from genome assembly GCA_034641835.2 of Pinus albicaulis. Lineage (NCBI taxonomy): Eukaryota > Viridiplantae > Streptophyta > Pinopsida > Pinales > Pinaceae > Pinus > Pinus albicaulis. Next base: position 272,727,985 of record CM076574.1, read on the forward strand.
AACCACAATCACAGATTTTGTAACAATTCGGTTTCCATGGATAGTGATGATGATATTAACCCTATATATCAGTGACCTATATCTATATGAGAATGATCTCAACATTGACCTTGATATGGTTGTATGGATGTGACCTTTGGTATGTCATCAGAAAATCCCCAAATCTAGAGAACTAAAGCTCATCACTTTCGATTTGGAGTACTACCCTTGTGATAAAGTTGATGAATTTTGATCTCCCATTCTCTACCACTTTTCACTTCACCTTCAATATAGATCAGACCAAGGGCAATTCGTTACTGGGTGTTGAGATGGATGAGTTTGTCGAACTAAAATCCATAGCTTAAACTTCATGAAACTGGTGGAGTCAAATTCATGCAAGCACAAAAAAATCTTACACATCCTCTTCGAAACTCATCTAAAAGAAAATTGGAAGACATCTAGAGATAACCCTACAGCCTAACACAATCCAATGGAATTGACCAAAAAAACCCAAATAGAGTCAACCCTACTATAGGAGGAAGGGCCTGCAGTAAGAACTTACCATTTTGCAAGAGCTGAGGGTGATGCTGTTCTGCAAGATCTGAGGGCGAATGTTGTTTTGCAAGAGCTGAGGGTGAATGTTGTTCTGCAAGAGTTGAGGGCGAACACTGAGGGCGAATGCAGGGCGAATTCTATTCTGCAAGAGCTGAGGGCGAATGCTAAGGGCGAATGCTGTTCTACAAGAGCTGAGGTCGAATGCTATTCTGCAAGAGCTGAGGGCGAATGATATTCTGCAAGAGCTGAGGGTGAATGCGCGAATGATATCAGACGTTAATGTAGTTTTTAATAAAATCATTTTTATGTAGCGCGCATATAAGTGTCGTAGTTTTTAATAAAATAATTTTTATGTAGCGCACATATAAGTGTCGTTATACCGATGGCGGCCAAAGCGTCGCTATTGCGATGGCTGCCTCCAAACGTCGCAATTGCGACACTTATACATTGTGTCGCACTTGTGACATTTGGAGGCAGTTGTCGCAATAGCGACGCTTTGGGGCATAGTGTCGCACTTGCGACGTCTTCCTCCAAACGTCGCAATTGCAACACTTTGTCTAATTTTCGGTATTGCGACACTTTTCTCTAAATGTCGGTATAGTGAGAGTTTCGGGCAGGATTGAAAACATTTGAGGAAATTTCTGACATTTGGTCAAAAGCGTCGGAACCAAGTGTCGAAATTTCCCCCAAATGTACTAGTGCCATCTCTGATAACCATATTTAACCATTGATGAGCTTCCTTAGGCTTTCGGAACTACCATTTTAAATCTGTCTTAATATCCTGAATAGATGGATCCACATGTTTTCCTACATATCCCATATACCAGTCCAAGGCCCTTCCTTCAAAGGCGAGGGATACTTGCGCTCTCTTTACAGCATCAGTAGACACATTCTGCGCAGTCCATATCGATTCTTCTACAAACCAAAATCGCTCCATATCTTCATCTCCTACACCCTTGAATCTGGGTAGCTTCATGTGTGTGGCCATATCTTCTTCTAGTGGTGGTGGAGGTGTGGGTGAGTTCTTACCCTTATGCTAGCATGAAGGTGGTGTAGTTGAAGGGATATTTTCTTCATTCACAACTGACTCTCTTAGTGGAATATATATGGATCTATCCCCTTATCGATTGGTTCATTAGTACTTACCACTTCGTGTGGTACTCTCGCTCTAATTAGAGTACATTCATTTGGTGTGGCTGCACAGAACACCCTTTTCACACAGTAATATTTTGATTAATAATGGCAATGTTTTCAAGAACTTACCCCAAAAACCTTTAAAGAACCTCTTCTCTGCCTTAGAATAGGATATGAAATGATCAACTGCGAATTATATCACAAATCCTCCCAGCATGCTATCCACCCAGTGATCTACCGTATGGGTGATTGTATTGTCAGTCTTCTCCAGTCGTTGAATCAATTTGGTGTCCACCGCGTAACCTGATCGTCCTTCCAACATGTCTGGAATTCTACGAGCCTCGAAAACCACTCATGTAGCTCGTGCGAAAAGGTTACAAATAAAATCTCATAGACTTCGGTGAATATGTACTTGTTCTTCCACTTCTCAATTGTCTGCTTCGTGCTGCGATTCTCCTTTATACAAATTATTGAATCTGTCTTTCAAGCCACTCTTCAATTTCCACCCTCTCAAGTCACCAATGACCTCATGGCATTACCCGATATCTCTCTCAAAATTCTCCTGGTCCCGACAACGGAACCATTTTTTGGCTTGAGGGGTCCTAACCCAGGTTCGAAGGTTAAGGTTTGCTAATAAACCCCTATACTACTGGCCCTTTTGGAAATTACCTACTTTCACAGGCTAAGGTCTCACCCAAAGTAGTATGGGAGGGTGTTGGAGCCATGATTCCACACCCTAGGAGAGAGTAGGTAATACAAGGTAGATCTAGGTTGCAGCTTATTAGGTTCGCACAGAATGAGTCTATTCACATATCTTTTAATAGTGTAACCAGCATATAACCATAACAAAGCTATCAAATCTAATTAGTACATTCACATCCACGTGCACATTACCAAATACTATCACAGAGCATTAGAATTGCATCTAATTTTAGATCACAGATATACTCATGCCAATTCCTATACACAGATACATTCGCAGCTTAAATAAATATCACATATGTGCTTCTGCAGTAAACACAACCAATTCAGATAACACACAGATACTTCAATGATACTTTGCATTCATTAATATCAAATATCCACTTACAACCCAAACACAACCCATGCACATAGCCTAGCGGGGTCCGCACACAACAGAACTGAGGATCTCTGCGCACACAACCAACAAGATTCCTTACCCAAAACAACCCAAATAGATCTTAACAGTTCACACGTAGCATCAATATTCTTAATTTCTTACTTACTAGACCCAATTATCTATCTATTTATACTATCGTAGCCTTCGCTATCCTATGGTCTTCAAACTGTGGTTTGTGGACCCTAGACCTAACCTTTAACCCATTACAAAACATTAGGGGCTTTGAACCACCCCAAAACCCCTACGCAAGATTGGCTTTTACAAAATTGTATGAAAAATGTAGGTTAGGGAACCTCGTTCCAACATTGATCCTCATGTTTAGATTTTTTTTTTGTACTTGATTTTTATGTTGAATCTTCTTCTTCCCTTTGGCTGAAGAACTGATAGATGAATAAAGTTGGGCTATAGTTTGTTCTTCTACTATAGTGGTCTCTGAAACTTTGATAAACAAGGAAAATCAACCCTCCACGAAGGCCTAACTTCTGGCACAAGGTAACAAACTGTTTTGCTGGAATATAAAAACATTTTGATGTAGCTGTCACAAGAGTAAATGGGGCATAGCTCTGCATGCCCTAAATCTTGGTGAGAGGGAGTGACACGAAACTAAAATGATTTAAAATCTACTGCCAACTCATTCTATTGAACATTTCACTCCATCGGATTATTAACTAATAGCTTACTCATACCTCATCCTTGATATATTTCACTTTAATGAGTAACATTAGATTTAACTAGCCTTAGAAAATAAAATAGCCAACTCCTTTTAATAAATACTCCAATTAGAAATAGCCACCTTTCATGAAGGTAATACCTCTTGTTTTAGCATACCTTCAATATGCAAAGAGCCATATCTTTTCACCTGAGTAATGCCTCTTTTATCTCCTTGTACAAATTTTGCAGGAAATAGCCACTTAGGGGGTTTTCTTATAAAACCATATTTTCTAAAGATAATAACTGCCTTTATGGAAAATATAGGTATTCCTATGTTATTCCTAAAAAAACCGATGAATTTGGAATTTTGTCTTTAACCTTGGATAGAAATATCATGGTGAATGAATAAAAATTCTCAAGCTAAACCCATGACCTTAACTACTCAAAGCAGTTAAAATACTTACTAAAAGAAAATTTACCCTAATAATTATATGACACAAACAAACTATTAGACACAAAACTATTTTGGATTTTTGTGAAAAAATGATAAAACCTAATATATTTTAGCCCTCAAGGACCATAGGTTAGGAGTCAAGAGAGGATCAAAGACACAACTTACAATGATGTCTGACTTTGGAATTTTTTGAAAAATTGTGGTGCTAACAATACCTATGGTTGATTCTACCGCATCGAGATAAAAGAGGAAATCCTTTATATGATATGGTGGAATCAGTAAAGGAGAAGAGTTTAATGCTTTTTTCAAAGCATAGAATGAGTGTTGAACGAAGTCGACCCACAGAAATTGAACTCCTATTTTCAACAATCTCATAAATCCCTTCGTAATCTCAACATAATTGACGATAAATCTTTTCAATGAATTGGATTTTCCTTGGAGACTTTGAAGTTAACAAAGGTATACATGGGAAGAAACTAAAGTATTGTCTGAACCATGAAAGTATCTACATGAATCCCTTCAGTAGACACTATGAACCACAATAACCAACCAGATGTGACCGTGAAAACACACTTATTTGGATTCAACCAGTTTTTTAAGAACGACATCTCTCGAAAATCAACTGAACATGATGATGATGATCAATTCTCTTTCTAGGATGAGAAACTAAGTCATCCAAATAAGCTTTGATTATATGCTTTATATTGTGGAAGGCATAAGACATGGCCCGCTGGAATGTTACTCCAGAAGTTTGAAGACCAAAAGGCATATTTTTAGATGCAAAGGTACGCTAGGGGCAGATAAAGATTGTCTTATGTTGATCTTCAGGACAGATAGTAATTTGGATATAACCTAAGAGACTATCTATGAAGAAGAAAATATCATTCCCGACACATTCATCGATAATCTGATTGATAAAGGGTGTGGTGAAATTACCTTTAGGACAAGCCTTATTTAAATCTATAAATTCTATGCACACACAGACCATTCCTTGTTACTTATCAACTGAAAATGGATTTGAAAACCACTCAGCCAAAGGAAAGGGGTATATAAAACATTCCTTAAGCAAATTCTCAACCTCATCTTTAATAGCTACTACTTTCCAAGGGTTTACTGGTCGAAGCTTTTGTTGTATAGGCTTAGCTTTCACATATGTCTTGATCTCATGCTGGACAATTGATGGATCAATTCCAGGAATTTCTTCATAAGATCAAGCGAACACATCACAAAATTATTTGAAATGGTCAGTATGGATTTGAATTTCTTAAGGGGAACACTCGACTCTGATGAAAATATTTCTCTATTATATTGGGATCCCAGGAGATTTTCACCGGCATTTTTTCTGAAATGATAGACAGATTACCTTTGGTAAAAATATGTGCTAGAGCCAAAGGATTTAGAATTGTCTGAACATTACCAGTTGACAGAAATCTAGACAAACTTGACTCAACTTCACCTAAGTGTGGGAGAAATTATGATCGATGATGCAAATCATCCCACAGTCTTTCCACACCCTTCATCGCTTCTAGTATTTCCTCCTCAGATGGTAAAACATTATCAAGGCACCATAGCAGAATTTTAGTTAAGGGTTCAAGCCGGAGCCACATCTCCATCTAAATCCTCCAGAGAAATAGGAATCATATTAGAATCTGCAGCGTTAACAGTAAATTGATAAGAAATTTTGGCTGCAGACATAGGATATGCAATTCCACCCACTTTCCCTTCTTCTAATATGGTCGTAGAAGAGGGTAAGGGCCAAGGATTCGAAAAATAATGAGTTCAAATGAATTTTCTTGGGGAATGAGTCTTGGATGATGAAATATAATTTATCTAAGAAATAGGATACATAATATAAAATTTACCCATAAATGAGGAATGCATATCGATGCCTAGATTCTCAACAGGCTTCTTAGAATTCTTCACCAAGGGAACAGTAGAATCAAAGGATGCATTGGAATATTTTGAAGAATAATCCGTGAAATCAAGAGTAACGTTTCTCCCTTCATGGGGAAAGCATAAGAAAAATAATAATGATAATATAATGGCATCCATTTCAGAAATCCAATTTCATTCCAATAGAAGGTTATAGTCCAAATTAGCATCGACTATTTCTACTTTGATATTGAGCACCTTGCCCCCAACAAATATGGGAAAGGATGGAACAATGCCATGTCTCATGTGATAATGACCATCAAATGCAGTCAAGAGAGTAGGTGAAGGAACGACTTCAGGAGATTCAATTGCTTTCCAACATGAAATGGACATGACACATGTTGAAACTCCTTCATCAACTATAGTTCGAAAAATGATCATATTTTGGTATTTATATTTAATTTGAAAAGGCATATGATGAGAAAGTATCTTATTAATATTTGACATGGAAAATGTAATCATAAGATTATTTTTTGGATCTACTACCCCAATCGCAGTGAGTAGCATAGTCCTTTGTGATGGGCACAATTGGAGTACCTCTAACACAGACATCGCACAAGGACTTTGAGCGAGATCTTCTATAATGGAGTAGTTCTAGGTTGCCTTGGTATTAGGCTTAATCATTAAATTTTTAGCAGAGCATTTCGGCATCTAAGGTATAGGCTCAACTACGAGCCTCTCAATATGGAGTGGCTTTGAAGCATCAGGAGCAGCCTTAGCCTTAGAGTATTCTAATTCACCATAACTGACAAGCTCCATCATTAGCTACATTTGGAGGGGTTAATGGTCACCTTTTGCCTTATTAAGTCTGATTTTCTTGAATTTTAACTATATTATGGTCTTATGATGCTAGTGTAGATGGGGATTGAGGCTTATCATACTTCGAGTACCTAACATGAGTTAAATGGAGGAAATTCATGAAGATATTGCACTTTTGGTGAAGTTTTTGTCATTAAGACTCGGATTAGACATGAAGGAGAGATTCTAGGAGGATTGTCCACCCTCAACTCCCAAAGGTAGCCAAGGGATCCTTAAGATTCCCTCGAACAACTCGAAATCAAAGGCAGCCAAGTAAATTCAAGATCAAGTGCACCAAAGCTACACTTCACTTACAGTCTATGGACTCATCACCTAATTTCTAGGGAGTTGATGGTAGCTACCCTTTAGGTTAAATTGGGATGAGTAAGAGCTCATTAGGATTCAAACTTTTGAGAAATCTATTAGGCTCTTTTCTCTAGTAATAAGTTTTTAAGACTTTCAAGTGGATGTAAAGAGACTATCTTTTGCAATAAAATGAGTATTAAGATTGTGCTTCATTGATCTAGTTTTAGAGGGCTAGGCCTGTGGGTTACTACCCAATACATGTGCCTTAGTCTCTCTTATGTAATAATTCTTTAATTTCATGTCATTTTAGCTAATTTTTCTTGTGAGTATCTAGCTAGTTTTCTTGCATTTTCATTCATTGTTTGTAGTTTGCTTCCATTTGTATTTTGTTGGAGCTTGAGGAGGGTAGACCTTCCCCATAGGAAAAAAAATGTTTTTTAGTTTAGGATTTCTTGGAATGAATAAGCTAGGTTGATGTATTTCCATGGATATGTTTAGAATGCTATGTTATATCTCTCTTTGTAGGTTAAAATAGATTTTATTTTCAAATTAAAGTCATCTTTTCCATTGTCTTTATCATGAATTTGTCCATATTTATTGCATGAACAGGTAGTTTTCTTTCAGGTTTAGGTATCACAGCTAAGGATAACTTCACTAGCACCTCTAAATTCATCTCTCACCCTTCATCAACTATCTGTTCATCAAAATCGTGATCAACTCTAATTTCAAATTTTTCATCCCTACACCGTGAGCAAACCCTAGGGGTGCAAGAAAGACCTTCCAAGAGGTTTTTAGCTTGGAAAATGGGTGGGTAACCTTCCACTCATCTAAAAACACTTTCAATCCACCTTCCCTACCATTTTCACACCCATTTGTGGCCTCAAATTTCCCTTAGACTATTTCCTGTAGAAATTCAGGACATTCTTGTAGCACTGCAAGAAACATGTAGCATCACTTGAGGCAGCACTAGTGGGCCCTTCCTTAAGCCTATAAAGCACCATCAAAATCCTATAGACATGCCAAAACCGCCCATACACATTCAACCTTGTACCCATGTGTTCAAGCCTGCCATAAGCCACCTTAGCACTTTCTTCTCCTAGCTGCAAAAAAACACATTTACATCCATAGTTAGGTCATGATTAGTTGCATGATTAAAATAAAGATAGATAGAACATAGAGTGAGAAGAGTGTGTTTATCTATTTGGCCCATAAAAGTGTGATTAGGTTAGTTTCCTTTATGCAATTTCAATTCAACAATTTACTTCATGAAAGATTCCTAGTTTGCTTTCATTTCTTATCATAGCTTAATGTGTAGATTTATTTCATTGCAGAGTAGTTATATGTACTTTCTTGTTGTAGTGTAGTTCTGTAAGTGCTGATAGCGCCATGTCTTTGAATCATTTGTAGCCCTAGGCGTAAATTCAGAAGTGTGACAGACTTCATCTAGAAACCCTAGAAGTAGCACCCTTTCGTAAAGATTAGAAGAGGATGACATGAATAGAATTCATGTGTTGTGTATATAACACTTTCACCTCCAAGTTTGTATGAACCCCGTGTTGATAAAATAAAGAAGGGCAGCCTTTGGGAGTTGCAAATACCAGGGCTCACCACTTTTTTCCGCCGTTGTCGGGGAGGTGTCTAGTAGATGCTTTGAGTTTGTTTTAGAATTCTTTTATGCTTTCCTTTTACATGTTGTTTCAAAAATATTGAAAAATACAAAAAAATCAGATTTTCATGCCTCATAGGAGTAGGGATACTTAAAAAATATTTTTACCTAAAACCCGCACATCACCACATAGTCACCCTTCACTCTTCTTAGGTGGCTGTGAGGTTGAACAGACCATAGGTGAGCCTTTTGAAAATTTTGAAGAACCTATTGGGGAATAAGAAGATCTTGTTTCACCATAGGAACCTGCTTCACCTATCTTAACCATGGCTGACACTGAAGCCGGGGGAGCCTTTCCCATTAGAGAGGCAGATGGGGAAAATAGAATGAAAAACATTAAACACTCATTCCTTATACACTTTCATGGAATTACCTCAAAGGATCCCGACACATTCATGTTTGAATTTGTTATTGTTTGTAGGACATATGACTATGCCTCATATGATCAAAAGCTAAAGTTGTTCCCATATATCATTAAGGATGAAACCTTGCACTGGTTCATGGTTCTACCTAGGAAAAACATCACTACCTAGGAACATATGCAATAAGCCTTCAACAAAAAGTATAGGGACTACTATAGGTCCAAGGAAACTAAAAATGAGATAATCAAGATGACTGTAGGGTCTGATGAATCCTTAGAAGGCTATGAAGAGAGGTTCCATTTAAACAATAAAAGAGCCAATTGTATTCCTGATCCCAGATCACTTAAAATATTACTTCTCTGAGGGATCAGGGAGGAGGTGATAGAAACCCTTAATATGTTATTAGTAGGAGATATCTATCAATTTCCCTATGAAACAATCAAAACTGTCTTCAAGAACCATTCTAGGGTAGCTAGGAAGAAAAGCAAAGCTGGCCAAAGTACAACCAATACCCCTTCCTCTTCCATCTGCATCAAAAATGAGAATGGAAATACGTTGGAGGACTTCAAGAGTGACATGTTGCACACCTTTGCTTTGCAAGTTCCTTGGCTATATTTTTCCCTAGATGTACCAAAAAACACCCCAGAAATGAATGTCCACTAAATATCATAAAGGATTGCTTAGTCTGTGAGGAGAATCATGCCATAGACAGGTGCCCCTCCTTACCTGGACTCAAATTTTATATCAAGGTGGGGAAGTAGGACCAAAGCAACTATGTTTCATCAAAAAAAGAAGGCCTCAAGGCCCTAGGTCATATCAGTAGGGTATGCAAGGTGCATGTTACTCTTAATATCACAATAATCAGAATTCACTCATGCAATATTGGTACACCCCCACTCCTCCATCCTGGCCTACACATCCTATTTGGCATTACAACCCTCCATATCATCCTCAGCCTATGAACCAACCATTTCAGCAGTATGTTCCTCAAAAACCACAGTGGAACAATCCATCCCAAGGGTGGAGGCCTCAACATAATCAACCACCTACTCTAATGCCTCCATCCCAAACTCAACCTTAGCTTACTCATGTTTCTCCACCCAAGCTGCCCCAAATACCTACATAGCCCAATCCGAACTCGAACAACAGACATGCACAACAGGTTTATAGTGGAGAGACATCCTATCCAACTTATGTTATGACGATACAGGAGATTAATCTTAGGTTGGGAAGAGTAATCCTAGACAACCACCCTCCATATCCACACGTAGAGGTTGAGGAGGAACAGGAAGAAAGTAACACTTAGATCCAACAACCTCCTTTTCCAGAGCGCTTTATCACGTCCACCCAGCACACCCTAGAGGAGACTGAAATTCTGGGAGAACTGAATTTTTTTGGTGTAAATATACTACTTTTCCAAGCCATTAAGGATGCCCCTATTTAAAATAGGCTCATCAAGGAAAAATTCTTCAAGAAACCTAGGAGAAAGAAGAAATATACCCCCACCATCAATGTAGTAGGAAAACTGTATGAATTAATGTTGGGAAGGGTTATATTTCCAAAGTACCTGGACCCTGGTAGTCCTATTGTAGATGTGCACATAGATGGTGTCATAGTCCCCAATACTCTGATTGATCTTAGGGCTTCCATCAATTTCATGACCAAGGAAACTATGTTTAAACTCAACCTCCAAGGGACTTTGAGGAAAACCACAAAATATCTGCAACTTGCATATCAGTCGGCAGTAACTATGGAAAGAATTTTTGAGGATGCTATGGTTTCAATTGACTCTTGGGAGTATCTTGCAGATTTCTTGGTTTTGCAGCCAAAAACCAATTTCAATGGATATCCTCTCATATTAGGGAGACCTTGGTTAGCCACTATTTATGCTTATATTAGCTGTCAGGCGAGAAACATGACTATTAAGAATGCACCCTTGTCTAAACAATTGGTATTATATCCTCCAGCCCATCCTTTTATTGATCATGATCTACCTATATTGTTGGAGGATGAAGAATATGAGGTATATAACACTACCCCCATTTGTACCATAGATGTTGTTCTCAGAGGGGGGAAACTTTATGAACATGAACTCATCGACCATGTCATTCTAAATCAGTTCCCCACTAACAGTCCTTCTTGAAAACCCAGTCAAAGAATCTGAAAGCCAACCTTGGATGGAATTGCACTTAGTCGATTCAACCTCTAAAAACAGCAAGGTTGTAAATTTTAGCCCATCCAGATCTCTGAAAATCAACTCAAACCTCTTAGATGAAAAATAAAAGTAGCTATGCTAGCTTCTAAAATAGAACCTAGATGCATTTTCTTGGGATTACAAGGACATGAAAGGGGTGCATCCTTGAGTATGTAAACATCATATTTACATTAAGGAAGTATGCAAGCCTGCGTGACAACCCAAAAGAAGGATGAACCCAACTCTAAAGGACATATTCAAGGAATAATTGTAGAAAATGTTTGATGCAGGTTTCATTTATCCTATATCATGCAGTGAGTGGGTATCTCCTCTTGTCCTAGTCCCGAAGAAGAATGGAAAATGGTGAATCTGTGTTGATTATCAGGAACTTAACAAAGCCACCAAGAAGGACCATTTCCCTTTTCCATTTAAATACCAAGTCCTGGATGGCCTAGGAGGAAATAAGTTCTTTTAATTATTATATGGGTTTAGTGGGTATAACCAGATCCAAATAAGCCCTGAAGACCAGGACATGACTACTTTCACCTTCCCTTAGGGTACCTTCGCTTGCAGAGTCCTACCCTTTGGGTTGTGCAATGCCCTAGATACCTTCCAAAGAGTTATCATGAGCATTTTCTCTGAGCTAGTCCATGAATCGATTGAAATCTATATGGATGATTTCAAACCCTATGGGGATGACTTCCATGATTCTATCTCCAATTTGGGAAAAGTGTTGAAAAGGTGCATTGAGATGCATCTCTATAATATTCCCAATTAGTCAAGCTAATGGGAATATACAATTTTTTTTTTCTTTTCTGTCTCATGAATAAAATTGTGAAGGAGGATCAATAAAACTCCTAAACAACAAAATAAATCAATGCTCAATGTGAAAAAAGCTAAATCCGAGCTATTTTCATAAACACACTTAAGTGGGAAAGAGGCTAGATCAATTGACTGGGTCAACAGGACCAAATCAACAGTGTTGTATAGATGCAATGTATCTCCTAGAGGCACAGCACAGTCCATATTGGAGGCCACTCATGTGAATGAAGCTAATTCATCAAGATGGTTTAGGGTTTTGCAAGATCTCCACATTATAAAAGAAAGAGGAGGACACCAAGGAGAGGGTTGATCATTTGATATTTATGAAGGTATTTTCTGTTTAGAAATCCCTCATTCTCTAGATGTTTAGCTGAGAATAGTGTTGTTTAGCACTTGGGTGTTCCTGGTTGGGAAACCCACCTCCTTCCTAGAGCAGCTCTTGGAGGAGTCTTTTTACATCTTGTCCACTATCCGGAAGTTGGCCAAGCTCCATCTTCCAACTACAACTCAGATCTTGATGAGGATTTGGTTGTCTTTGTAAGCTGCAGCAAGTGGAAGCTAGATCTGCTCAAGTCTAGGCAAATATAGAGGCCCTTTTCAGTGGGAAGTCTTCTATCCCATTGTAAAGAGGATTCTGGATCTTTGGAGCTGCATTTTGAGATCTTGGAATCAGGCCAAACCAGTGCTAGAGGCTACAGCATAGTTTTCCTTCCATAACTGCGTTATTTGCAAGTACTCAGTTTTAGGGTGTTTTGACTACATTTTGGAGGAGAGATATCTGGTGATAGGATTCTCCCTTTCACTGTGGTGATCCATGGATTAGATTTCTTATCCATGTACCATTCAGATCTGATTTAATTATGATTTTTTTTACTGTAGAATTCCTAAATATTGCTACAGATCTGTAATTCTAGATCTCAAATCTACTCTTGTACTCTCATGTTTTACTCAAAACCCTAAGGGGAATCTGTAGAGGAACTCATCTAGTGTACAAATATGATATAGATATAATATTTTGTACACAGATATGTTCTAGATACGAAATGTAATATACAGCTACTTCAACCCATAAAATAACGCTTTCAAGCTTTGCAATCACATTATGTTGTTGCAGCACCTCAATCTTGAGGGTTTCTTCATGTAAATCTTCTATTTTTCTCTTGTACATTGTATGGGCCACATTATAGATCTTTTTTACTAATGTACATGTAATTTTGGAGCCTCCATATTGATCTCTTATTTTAACTCAGTGGAACTGCATTATTTCTGAAGCAGTATTGTTGTGCATGACTACAACCCCATTCTTTGGGTGTTTTTCAGCCATACTATGTGGTAGGAGGTCTGTTTACCTCACCCAGTTTGATTTGTTTTTTCTCTCCTTTTGGATTTAGACATTAGATCCACTGATATAAGGGATACAGGAGTTTAAAACTCATTTTATTGCACCAATTTGTGGAGAGAGCGTTATTCCATCAGGCTTTGATGTGCTTTCCCATTTTGGGATATTATTCTGGTATCAGTGCATCTTTCTTGGCACAACCTGTGCTTTTCTTGCAGAGCCAATATGCCTCCAGAAGGAGAAGAACCTCTCACTAATAGAGAGGAGAGGTACCAAAGAATAATATAGAATAAATATTACACAGAGGACAAAGAGAATAAGGGTGAAACCCATTTATCTGGAAGGATTAAAAGAGAAGAGTTTCCTAACGCTCTTTCTCAAGATATTAATGAGCTGAAGGAAGAAATCTAGGGAATGAGGAGGGAAATACATGAAAATCCCTCAAGGATATTCTCACATCAAATGAGCCCTAGTACTTCTTATTATGTGTGTGAGCATTCAGCCACACAACTTGATCTACAACGCTGTAATATGCCCACCTTCTTGTCAAAGGAAGAAGGAGGAGAAGGAACACCAAAAGAGGAAACTCTTAGTGAATATCTCCAAGATTATGAATCTTAGTCAAATAGATTCAAAGAAAATCTCAGTTTCCCAAAGTTTTGTCATTTTAAAGAAGAAAGGAGATCCTACAACTATAGAAGAAGGAGAGGGTGCATACAGCCCACTTTTGGTAGATTTTCTCTACCTGTTTTTGATTGATCACTTAAGAGCTCAGCCCAATCTTGGGTACGGCAGCTTGACACATATTTGTAGCTACATCTAGTCTCAGAAGAAGAAGGCATGAAGGTAGCAACGCTGCATCTTCAAGGGAAGTCCTATGTCTGGTGGCTATTTGAGTCATTCTCCTTGAAAAATGTCAACATTTCTTCTTATGCAAGGTTTACTAGGAGGTGTTGTACGGTACAACAACCCTCCCCATTTCAAATTTTTAGAATAAATTTCATTTAGAAATAGGTCCCCTTTCTTTCCTTTTAGATAGGAATAAAAGACTTAGAGGAAATCTGATCATTTTGAAATAAAACAATAAAGGTTCATTGTTAAAAGGGCATATATTTCATATCTTTAATAGCAAGTGTATATAAACAAAATGCAACATTGAAAAATTCCGATCCGATAAGATATAAAGACTTTTCACATTAACGTAATAACTAAAAGTATTCAATTGGAACAAAGTCCAATGTGATAAAGTAATCGCAATCGAAAACCGCAGATATCTTTAAGTTGTATATTTGTTTTTCAAAAACTCCGATGCGATTGAATCAATCGCAAATCGCAAATCGCAAAGGTTAAAAGTTTTCACATTTGTTTTATGAAACTCTGATGCGATGCGATTGATCGCAATCGCATTTCGGAAGAGTAATATGCCCCTATTTTATAAAACTCCGATGTGATGGGCTCTATTGTAATCACAAATCGCAAAACTAAAATGCAAACTCTTCTTTCAGAAATTTGCAAAACTCTGACGCGATGCGATTGATCGCAATCGCATTTCAGAGGAACAAACATAATAATCACTCATGATACGAAATCTCCGATGCGATGGACCCCACTGTAATCACAATCGTAAATCGGCGGAAATCATAATATGTTATTTGTTATCCCTTTGAAAATCCCTAATGCGATCAATACTTAGTCTTTTTTTTTTTTTTTACATTGCGCATGCAATATTTATTCATCGCAATTGCAAGAATTCAAAAGGGAAACTTTATATTCTTATTTCAAAAACCCCGGTCTCTGATTGTATGTTTACCATTAATATAAAATCAAATGAATAATCATGATTGATTTTGTTTTGAATGTGTGAGTGTGACTTGTATAGAAGGCATTTAAGTTTTAACACAGAGTTAATAAATTGAAGACAACGAATAAATCCTTTTGTATAGATGTTCTCTTTATTGCATTTTCACCATGTCTGAAATATTTTCTCTGTTGCAGAACTCCAGAACAACTAATCCTTTCATTCGCCGAGCAAGAGAAATGACACCAGACAAAGAAATATCTAAGAGATTGAGGAAATAAAAGGCCACTGTCGCTGCAAACACCCCTATGTTCACCATGGTACCTAAAGAGAAACTACCAAGAATTAAGCTGGTTACAGACACATAATGCCAAGGTCTTGGAAAACTATCTTGGGAAGAGGTATATAACCTCATTGAAAGGGAAAAACCTAAGGTCATTGTGGCAAAGGCAACAGTTCCTGACAAGGATGATTTAGATTTTGATTCAGAAACTTCTCTTCAAGCACTTGCGAATTCATTCCCTGCATCGAATTGCAGCTCTGGCAAACATTTTTCCCTACTATGATGTGATCCGGTGGGTGATAGATAATGTCACCATCCAGAACAAAACGTTTGTTTCAGCTGCTGGGATAACATTTGGTTCATTTAAAGTAGAGGATATTAAAGAAATGTACCACCTTCCGGACCCACAAAAAATCTATAACAAAGCCTTCATAAAGGAATTTGCTACAAATAATGAAAATCAGTCGGAGCCAATCAGAGAGTGGAGAAGAGCTCCAGAGAAGCACAAAAATGAAGCATTAGGTATGTACTCTGTGGAGTCCCTTTCACCTCCATACTATTATGCCACCGCAATGATGTGCCGACTGTTTGGGAATGATAATTCAGCTAGGTTTTCAATACAAATGGTGCCTTTAATTCATTCTGTTGTAAACTTCGAAATCATGGACTGCGCTGTCATCCTTTCAAATAAGATAGCCAATATAATTCTTGAGTATAGAAGGGATGAGAACACTAAAAACACAACCCCGTTTTACTTTTGTGCTTATATTCTAGATGTCCTTTGTTTTAACTCTGAATTTCCTATTCTTGGTTGGAAATGGACCCCCAAAGAACCCGTTCATATCCATATTTACCATAATTTCTTGTGTAAGGGGAATTTCAAAAACCATGTTTATATATTTTTTCATGGTTTCCTAATCCCTATTTATCAAACTATTTTTGATCGATTTCCTCCCAGGCTTTCTGAAAAAGCTAAGTGTAATTTATCTAAGATTGGTGACTGGTTTGGGGAAGAGAAGTTTACCTATGTCAGAATTTTTGGGAGCATTGTAGAACTCCATATTTTACCATTTTATATTCTCGATAAACTTTTGGCACAAGAGATTTCCTATCAGTTAACAGTAGAAGGTATGTCCAGGACTTTAAAGAATAACAAGAAATTGATGTGGCCTACCTTTCCATTTAATTGTGGAGATTTTACTCTTAATAAATTCACACATGATAAAAAAGAGGTGATCAAAATCAGAGATCTTAAGCTCTCAACAGTCCCAGGAAGAAAATATGACCCATAGAAGGTGGCATTTGATTTTACTACTTCAGTTTCAATTGCTCGATTTGAGCATGAACTGGATGAGTTTAATGATTTGTTTGTTTCTGTTGATAATTTTTCCCAAGTCTATAACTTAGCCAAGTATAAATTTCAAGCTGAAGAGATGAATTTGAAGAGATCAATTACGAATTCCTGTGCAAGAGTCTGAAATACAGCAAAAGGAAAAAGAAGATGCATCTGATAAAGCAGCTAAAGAAACATTTACCAACGGGGCCAATGTACAGACACAAAAGGAAGTCATAGGAACTAATCTTGTTGTGCAGAAAGAGAATAATAATGGTAAACTCAATGTACATATTGATCAACAATCTACAGCTCAGACAAGAAAGGAAAGCACAGGTACTGAGATCGAATGTGCATATTGAGAAAGGGGACACAGGAAAAAAACCTATTATACAAGCAGTAAAAAGAGATATGAGAAATAATTCAGATTCTCAACTTGGAAGTTAATAAACTACTGAAAAAGTAGTGGAATCTGCTGAACTTATAGTTTCTCCCCATTTGCTGAGCCAATAGGAACAATTTGCCCAGTAAATAGGACAACAAAATAATCCCCAAGTTAATGTTCTGGAAGATCAAGGTATAGAAGTTATTTCTGAACATCCTACAGGTGAAATTATGTTGAAAGTAGAAGATATTCCCCCTCTATATGTCTTTTATAGTCCTAAGCATGGGGATGCTGTTAGAAAACAGAGGAAGAGGAGAAGGACTGAACAGGACCCACTTTCAACATCACAAGTGGAATTTATGAATATTGTTTATAAAAATGCTGAGGTGAATCCATCGGAGGCTCTCACCAAATTATATCAATACGCAGGTGCCTATAGTGCTTCAACTATAGATATAGCTTCTGAAGTCTCCCAGTTGATGAAACAAAAATACTTACAGATAGCTATGTTGGAAGAATAGGCCACAGAGAATCAACAAAAGATTGTTCAGCTGGAAAATCAATTGCAATATCAGGAGCTCAGATCTAAATAGCTAGAAGAGTAGCTTAGCATTGAAAATAAGAAGATTTATGAGCAAGCCTTGAACAAACAGCAGCAGTTAAGTCAAGAGGTAGAAAAGTTACAAGATCTTCTGCAAAATGAGAAAAATGCAAAGATTGAACAAGAGAAAATATTCCAATCAGCATTGGACAAGTTCAAGGATTATCCTAAGTTAGCTCAATTCAAAACTGAAGCTCTTGAAATAAACAAACTGCTATCTCAGCAGTTAAATGAATTTTGTTTAAATTTGGAACAAGTTGAGCCCTTGTGCGAAATAACATCATCTTTGATAGATGAAGTAGTCACTCTCAGGCAAGAAATTGATGATGTTGATGATAAAATTTATGAATTCCTTTCATGGCAGGATACAAAGAAAGGAAGAAAAGCTAGTCTTCCCAGAATTGAGGAGAGACACAAGGAAATTTTATTTGCGGAATGGGAACAACAATTGATGAAATCAGAAATACCCATATCAAGAGCTAAAAGTTTGATTAATAATACAACACAATTGGTTAATGATAGCTTGTACGCCACTAATTTGATCTCAGATTGTACCCAAGGAAAATTACAAAAATTAAAAGAAGCATATTCCAGGTGGAAGGAAGAGATAATCAATAAGAATCAATAGATTAGAAAACTTCAAGGAATTTCATGGGATATTATGTGGACTTATCTGATCAAGCCACACAGTCAGCAAATGGCCATCAAATTCCTTTCAAGTGTCATTCAATGTATCATTCCTGAATTCTCTGATGCTACATATACTAGGCAGCTACATTCAAGGCTAAGTCATCCAACAGAAGTGAAAGATATGCTCAAAATCTGCCATCTGGGCACATTAAGCGCAGGAGATAATCAATGAATCGGTTTCACTTCAAGATTGCAATTCTGTTTCTAGATTTCTGATTAGATAGATTGTAGGAACAGTTTTAGTTATTTTGTTTTATTAAGTACCTATTTAAACCCCTTTCATGCATTTAGAAAGGGGTCTTAAATTTGTAATATTTTGACTTGGAGATTACATTTCTGTACTCCATTTACTCTTATATTTTTTATAAAGGATCACATCTGGTGGTTCTATGGAAAATTTCCTTTAAGATGCATTTATATATCTTGGAGTCTGTTTTACATTGAAGTTGTTGGATTTGGATATCGAATTGCATCGGAAAAGTATCAAAATGGATATGGTATTTCTATCTATTCACTGTTAATTTTTTTATGTTATGAGATATTCTCTTCAAAAATTTGCTATCATTTATATGTACTTGTTTTACAATATTTCTTTATACATATCATTTCTGAGTGTGTAGAAATATTTATCTTTTACAGTATATGCAAATGATATATAAAATGATGAATGCCATGTGTTATTATAACTCTTTTTAATTTCTTAAACAGATTTATCTTTATTTGTTACTACATATTTCAATTAAATTATAATACATTTTCATGGTTATTGGTTTAGTTGAACAATTTTAAAGTTATATTCATATTTGAGACCTGGGTTAGTTTTAGAATTATTTATCAGTTATAGATTAGATTAGATAGATTGTTTAAGTTATTTAGTCCCATTTCCCATTCAATAATTCCATCACCAACCCATTTAATTTATTAGGAAACTAGTCCTATCAATCCAGTCGGAGCCACCACACCAAATGGAAAGGAGTTGTCCTAAGGTCCCGACCGGGTGGTTATCCCCCAATGTTTGAAGCAACGATTTTCGAGGCTTCAACATTTTTGGTGCTAGAAGGAGGGAATAAGCTATGAATGGAAGATAAATCCAAATCTATAGGCCATTCTAAGAGTAACTTACCCTCATCACCTTCTTCAATTTCTTCCACATCTCAAATCACTAGAGAAGAAATTGATAAGAGTATTCAAACACCCACTACCAAAGTCTCAATTCAATCAAAAAATCAACCTCCTGAGTCTCCTGAAGTTGAAGCTTTAGTTCATAAACTTCAAGGATTCTCATTATTATTAGAATAGTCTAAAATATCTGAAGGTAGTGTTACCTCACAATTTGTTTCTTCTAGACTTCTCACTAGGTCACAAAGTGAAAAACTTGGTATTCCTCCAAAGGAATTTATTTTACCTAGTAGAGTTAAAACAAGAAGAACCCCATCGGAAATAAAGAGTGATATTAGTTCTTCATCGCAAATTCAATCATCTATTTCCCAAGCCCCAACTCAGAAAAGTCCAGTTGTCTCATCATCATCATCTACTCAAACAACATCTGTCCAAGCACCAATTGTCTCCTCTAGTACTTCAACTGTTATTACTCATACACCAGTTGTCACTTCTAGTTATTCAATCATCATCAAAATAATGGCACAAAGACCATGGACTAATCCAGGAGCTGTGAATATGCCTGCACCCTTCCATGATTTACCAGATAATCCTAGAAAATGTCTTCCAAAGTTCAGTCCTGACATGAACATACAAGCTAAAGAACACATAAATAACTTTATGCTTGCTGTAAATTTGAATGCAGTAGAACATGAAGATGTTGTGGTTAGGTTATTTCCTTATACTTTGCAAGGGGAAGCAGGATCCTGGTATTTTTCATTACCTTTAGATTCTATCACAAGTTCGGATATTTTCCAAGAGAAATTTTTGACCATGTATGGAGATGATAGATCAATAGCTACCCTAATCAATGATCTCTCCAATTTAAAGACTGAGCCTAAATAACCCATCAAATAATTTAATTACCGATTCAATAAACTCTTGAATAAGATCCCTACAACATCAAAGCCTAGTGAGAAGGTTAGAAGTGAATGGATTATCACTACCTTGCCTTCAAACGTAGCAATTTTTGTTGATAGAGTAGCTAAACCGACTTTGGCTGAGAACATGAAAGAATCAATTGCAGTGGAAAAAAGGATTATTGCTTTGGATAAGAAAAATGCCATTGAAGAAAGAAAATCCAAGAAAGTCAGCTTTAAGGACGATTCAAAGAAGAAGACACCAAGAGATCCATATGACATAGAAGGCTTACAGAAAGTTCTTAAAACTATGTCTAATGAGATGATTGAGATTAAAAAGCAAGTAGCAGAGACTTCTACAAAGAGACCATTCAGAAATTTCAAGAGAAATCAAGCTAAATCTAAACCTCCCAATTCAATCTCCAATGCAAAATAAGAAGACGAAGAAGAAGAAGATACTCCTCCAGTATCAAATGAATAAGAAGAAAGAGAAGAAATAATTGAATTACACGTAATTTGGGATTTCATTCTCCCTAACTCGGATAATGAAATGGAACAAGAAGCTATGCCTATAAGTACAAGGAGAAAATCTACATCAGAACCTGTTCCATCTGTTCCTAAGAAGAAAACTACAACTCCAAGTACCAAAGACAAATCTCCTGCAAAGAAAAATTCTCCCTTACCCACTCAGAATTAGCCATCATCTTCTAATCCTCCTACATCAACATCTAAAACTTTGGTGGTATCAGATCCTATGGATTATAACATTGTTGAAGACATGAAAAATACTAGAGTGAACATTTATTTACATGAACTCAGCAAACTTAAACATCAACAAAAGCTGCTATTAAAAAAATTAAATGCTACACCTATTGCTCCTCTACCAAGTGGTGTAGTTACCAAAGTAGCTAAAGGGAATAATAAGCCACCAGACAAGGTAGATGCCACAGATACTATTCTTATTGGAGAAATATCAAATTATCATACACCTCCTTTTCTGTTGACTTATGAAATCTACAACAGGAATTTGCATAATTGTTTGATAGATTCTGGAGCATCCTTTAATACAATGCCTAATTTAGTTTGTACAAAATTGAATATTGAACCACAAAAGTCTACAGTTCACATTGTACAATTGGATCTCTCTAAAGTACAAGTTGTAGGAGAAATCAATTCAGTTACCATTAGACTAGCTTCCGATCCTAGGATTGTTCAAAGAATTGATATTCTAGTTGCAGATATTCCTGAATTCTATGGATTAGTCTTGAGAAGGAATTGGTCTACAAATCTTAATGGTTATATCGTAACTAATTATTCACATATGTGGCTTCCCTACAAAGGGAAACCAAATCAAATCAAAATCAAGCGAGAAAAACACATGACACACACTGTAACTAAATTTGAACAACCAAATGAACCTGTAGCTTTCAACAACAATATCCTTGGAGGTTATTCTGCTGAGTCATTCCTTGGGAATTTCACTTCACCACAATCACCCTTTTCTGTAAATACTTTTGTTTCGCAAATTGAAAATTTTTCACAATCTGATTCTTTTAGAATTGTTAATATTTCTGATACATTTGTAGATAAACCTGTAGATAAGTCTTTATTTTGGTCATTATATTTTGATGGATCAAAATCTAGTGATGGAGCAGGAGCAGGATGCATTTTAATTGATCCAGAAGGAGAGAAAACCATGCTATCATGTAGACTAGAATTTGAATGCACAAACAATACTGCAGAATATGAAGCCTTGATTCAAGGGCTTTATAAAGCTATAGGGTTAAATGTCAAATACTTGAAAGTATATGGTGATTCCGAAATTTTCATAAGACAAGTAAGGAATACCATCCATTGTCTTTCAGGACATCTCAAACATTATCAAACCCTTGTGCAAGACCTTACCACTCAATTTTTAGCATTTAATATCTCTTCTATTCCTAGAAATCAAAACACATCAGCTGATTTGTTAGCTAATGTTACATCCAAACTCCTCCCTGTTGAAGATCGCATTCCTGATAGAATTTCAATAGAATTGATTTTTCGCCCATCTGTTCCTGATAATATCACAAACTGGAGAGTATTCTACCATGATAAAGACATATTGAATTTCTTGACTTCAGAGAAATCCTATGATGAACAAATTATTGATGAAGATGATCATGATCTGCAAATTACTTCAAAAAGTAATGAAAATCCTATTCCTAAATCTGTTGTTAAACTTGGGGGATCTATATGATATAAAAGGCAGATTCAAGAAAGTTACTAATGTTAAACTTCAAAGTTCTACTTTGAAGTTTGAATTAGTAAATCTTGGCTCTGACTCTAAACCTCAAAATGTTAATCTAGGACTCAATTTAACTCCAGAGGAAAGAACTGCTTTCATCAAACTTCTGCATAAGTATAAAAATGTTTTTGCTTGGAATTATGAAGACTTAAAAGACTTATGATACTTCTGTTATTCAACACAAAATTCCAATGCTGTCTGATGTCAAACCTGTTCAACAGAAGTTAAGAAAGATTCATCCAAATCTTGAAAGTCAAATCAAAACAGAACTCAACAAACTTTTGAAAGCCAAAATCATTTTTCCTGTAAGGTATTCTAATTGGGTTTCCAATATGGTACATGTCAAGAAGAAGAATGGTGATATTAGAATCTCCATTGATTTTAGAAATTTAAACAAGGCATGTCAAAAGGATAATTTTCCATTGCCAACCATGGAGCAAATACTCCAAAAGGTAGCTAGTTCTGAACTCATGTCCTTCCTTGATGGATTTTCAGGCTATAATAAAATATTAGTACATCCAGATGATAGGTTGAAAACCACTTTCAGAACCAAATGGGGAACCTATGCTTATCAGAAAATGCCTTTTGGTTTAATAAATGCAGGAGCTACTTTCGAGAGAGCCATGGACATAGAATTTAAGGGTCTGATTAATAGATAAGTTATTATTTATCTTGATGACATAACAATATTCTCAAAGAAGAGAGCCAATCATCTATATGATCTGAAACAAATATTTGAAAGATGTAGAAGGTTTGGTATTTCTTTAAACCCAAAGAAATCCTTCTTTGCTCTCGATGAAGAAAAACTCTTAGGGTTTGTTGTGTCAAAAGATGGTATATATATTGACCCGGACAAAGTGAAAGAAATTTCTAATATTTATTTACCTCATAACAAAAAATCCATGCAATCATTTTTAGGGCAGATTAATTTTTTAAAAAGATTCATTCCCGATTTTTCTCAAATTGTTTTACCTATGCAGAATATGATTAAGAAAAATTCAGTATTCAAATGGGGGTATAAAGAGAAAGAAGCCTTTGATGCAATCAAACAGGCAATAATTAATGCACCTGCATTGAATACTCCTGATTTTTCTAAAGATTTTATTTTGTATACTTTGGCAACCGAAACATCCTATGCTGTTGTTTTAACATAGCTCAATGATCAGCAATTAGAAGCACCAATTTCTTTCTTCAGCTCGAATCTGCAAGGAGCTGAGATGAATTATTCTGATGTAGAAAAACAAGCCTTCGTTGTGTTTAATTCAATAAAAAAATTTAGACCTTTTCTCTTAAAAACACATACAAAAATTATTGTCCCATTCTCTGCGGTGAGACAATTATTAATTCAAAAGGAAGTAGGAGAAAAAAGGGCTATTTCGGTCACATATTTGCAAGAATATGATATTGATATTAAGCCAGCCAAGATTGCTATAGGTCAAGGTTTTTTCAGATTATTAGCAGGAGCTCATAACATACCAGAAAATCAAGATCCAGACAATGCTGTTCAAGTAAGTCAGAGAAGTGTTACAGATTCTGAATCACAGTATGCTGATTTGATCTTTTACTTGAAAAATGGGTATTCTCCTTCTAATCTCAGCTATAAGAATAAACGTGCTTTAATATTGAAGGCTACTAAATATGAAATCATTGATGATGTGTTATTTAGAAAGAATTATGATTCAATCCTATTAAGATGTCTTGAAAATACTGAAGCAAAAAAGGTATTGCAGGAATTACATGATGGGCTAGCAGGCGATCATTTTGGAGGTGATACCACAACTCACAAAATCATCCATGCTGGATATTATTGGCCTAACCTTTTCAAAGATACACATGATTATGTGAGAAAGTGTAAAATTTGTCAAACTGCTAGTGGAAGACAAAGGAAGCCAGCTTTTCCTTTGCAACCAGTAAACATTGAGCAACCATTTGAGCAATGGGGGCTTGACATCATTGGTGAGATAGTACCTCACTCTTCCAAACAGCACAAATACATCCTTACAGCAACAAATTATTTCACAAAGTGGGTAGAAGCAATTCCTCTAAAAGTAGCCAATTCTGATGCAATTATTGATTTTATCGATCAATTCATCATTACCAAGTTTGGTGTACCTAACGCTCTTGTCTTTGACAATGCATCTTATTTCTCTGGAAATAGTATAATGGAATTTGCAATCAAAAGAGGTTTTAAATTGAAATATTCAGCAAATTATTATCCACAAGGTAATGGTTTAGCTGAATCTACTAACAAAAATCTCATCAAAATCATTAAAAGGACCATTGATCAAAATCAAAAGAATTGGCACAAGTCTTTAATATTTGCATTATGGGCTGATCGTATTACTCTTAAAGCTTCTATAGGAACTTCACCTTTCAATTTAGTTTATGGTAAAGAAGCTGTGATACCATCAAATCTATCTCTTCCATCATTAGCCCTAGTGCAATTCATTGAAGAAAATCCTTCCTCGTCCATTCAATTGAGATTTGATCAAATCCTTAAATTAGAAGAAGATAGAGAAAAAGCAAAAGATATTCATGAAAAACACCAACAGCTTGTAAAATCTTCTTTTGATTCAAGTTCCACCGGCTCAAAAAATTTGTCAATTGGTGATCTTGTTCTGAAATGGGATAAAGCACATGAAGAAAAAGGTAAGCATACCAAATTTTAGAAAATGTGGCTTGGACCATTTCAGATTGCTGAAAAGATAGGCTCATATACATTCATACTCCAAGATTTAACAGGAAAGAGAGAATCTCTTCCTGTAAATGGGCTTGTCTTAAAGAAATTCTTTTCATAAGGAGGTAACCCGTTCTTACCTATACATATTCCTTTCTGCAATATTTTTTTGTTTTGTAAATAAAGGTTGTTAATAGTCTCTAATTGACTTTTTACTATTAGAAAATGTCTTAGGAAGAATATTATAAATACTTATTTTGTGTAAATAAGAATTTTTAGGGAAATGGATACATTTTTGGATAGTTTAAAATAAAATGTTTAACTTTGAAATTTTGTTCAAAACATTTGCATGATATTTCGAAACCTTGAGAAAATGTAAATCATTATAAGTTTATTGAGCAGAGAAAGGTTATCTTTAAAAATTAAAGACTTTTTCAAGCTTTGGCACTCAAAAAACTCTGAAAATTTTCATCCATTGATTCTTAAGGATAAAACTATTTCACCCCATCCATTTAGGTTGTGATTTTTTAGAATGTAATTCTAAGAAATTATATGGAAAAATTTAAGAGATAATAGGTCTCATCGCGAGCCTTCTTACCATGATCATAAGGAGTAATAAAACTAGCATTACCAACACTGCATACCAAAACAAGGTAATGAATTATTAATGTAAGACAAGGGGTCTCATCACGAGCCAACTTGTTCAGTTTAATTACAACTAGTGAATGGCATTGTTACTAACTGGCTACCAAACTAGAACAATGGCTCTTAAATTAAAAAAATAAATAAAAGACAAAAAACATGAGATAATATGTCTTATGAATTTATTTTTAAAGAGTCATAATCTTAGTTGGATGGGACAATGAAATGGTTAATGGTTAAAAGGTAACCCTGTCGAGACTATGAACGTTTGCTGGCAGCAGAGGCAATTCCTATGACAATAGAGTATATTACAAAAGCTAAACTTGGGAAGGTCCCTTAATTCATTATTATCAACCAATCAAAGCTTGAGAAAACCAAAAAAAAAAAATTATCTTTGAGGAATTAGAAATAAATTATAAGTGATTTTTATTCTTTTTTAGAGTTAGATTTTATTTAAAATTTCTCTTAGATAGTTTTCATTATCTTAAAAAACTTTTACTTACTAGAAATATAGTGTTCATTTTATTTTTTCAAAGATAACTATTTCTTCCAGTGAATCGCCAATTGTTGTACGGTACAAAAACCCTCCCCATTTCAAATTTTTAGAATAAATTTCATTTAGAAATAGGTCCCCTTTCTTTCTTTTTAGATAGGAATAAAAGACTTAGAGGAAATCTGATCATTTTGAAATAAAACAATAAAGGTTCATTGTTAAAAGGGCATATATTGCATATCTTTAATAGCAAGTGTATATAAACAAAATGCAACATTGAAAAATTCCGATCCGATAAGATATAAAGACTTTATCACATTAACATAATAACTAAAAGTATTCAATTGGAACAAAGTCCAATGTGATAAAGTAATCACAATCGCAAATCGCAGATATCTTTAAGTTGTATATTTGTTTTTGAAAAACTCCGATGCGATTGAATCAATCGCAAATTGCAAATCGCAAAGGTTAAAAGTTTTCACATTTGTTTTATGAAACTCCGATGCAATGCAATTGATCGCAATCACATTTCTGAAGAGTAATATGCGCCTGTTTTATAAAACTCTGATGCGATGGGCTCTATTGTAATTGCAAATTGCAAAACTAAAATGCAAACTCTTCTTTCAGACATTAGAAAAACTCTGACGCAATGCGATTGATCACAATCGCATTTCGGAGGAACAAACATAATAATCAATCACGATACTAAATATCCAATGCGATGGACCCCACTGTAATCGCAATCGCAAATCGGTGGAAATCATAATATGTTATTTGTTGTCCCTTTGAAAATCCCCGATGCAATCAATATTTAGTCTTTTTGTTTATTTTTACATTGCGCATACACTATTTATTCATCGCAATCGCAAGAATTCAAAAGGGAAACTTTATATTCTTATTTCAAAAACCCCAATCTTCGATTGTACATTTACCATTAATATAAAATCAAATAAATAATCACGATTGATTCTGTTTTGAATGCATGAGTGTGACTTGTATAAAAGGCATTTAATTTTTAACACGGAGTTAATAAATTGAAGACAACGAATAAATCCTTTTGTATAGATGTTCTCTTTATTGAATTTTCACCACATCTGAAAGCTTTTCTCCATTGCAGAACTCCAGAACATCTAATCCTTTCATTCTTCAAGCAAGAGAAATGATACTAGACAACGAAATGTCTAAGATATCGAGGAAAGCAAAGGCCACTGTTGCTGCAAAGACCCCTATGTTCACCATGGTACCTAAAGAGAAACCAGCCAGAATTAAGCTGGTTACAAACACATCGTGTCAAGGTCTTGGAAAACTATCTTGGGAAGAGGTATATAACCTCATTGAAAGGGAAAAATCTAAGGTCATTGTGGCAAAGGCAACAGTTCCTGACGAGGATGATTCAATTTGATTCAGAAACTTCTCTTCAAGCACTTGCGAATTCATTCCTGCACCGAATTGCAGCTCGGGCAAACATTTTTCCCTACTATGATGTGATCCGATGGGTGATAGATAATGTCACCATCCAGAATAGAATGTTTGTTTCGACTGCTGGGACAACATTTGGTTCATTTAAAGCAGAGGATATTAAATCAAAGTACCACCTTCCGGACCCGCAGAAAATCTATAACAAAGCCTTCATCAAGGAATTTGCTGCAAATAATGAAAACCAGTCAGAGCCAATCAGAGAGTGGAGAAGAGCTCCAGAGAAGCACAAAAATGAAGCATCAGGTATGTACTCTGTGGAGTCCCTTTCACCTCCATACTGTTATGCCGCCGCAATGATGTGACGAATGTTTGGGAATGATAATTCAGCTAGGTTTTCAATACAAATGGTGCCTTTAATTCATTCTGCTGTAAACTCTGAAATCATGGACTGGGCTGTCATCCTTTCAGATAAGATAGCCAATAGAATTATCGAGTATAGAAGGGATAATAACACTAGAAACACAACCCCGTTTTACTTTTGTGCTTATATTCTAGATACCCTTTGTTTTAACTCTGAATTTCCTATTATTGGTTGGAAATGGACCCCAAAGAACTCGTTCCTATCCATATTTACCATAAGTTCTTGTGTAAGGGGAATTTTAAAAACCATGTTTATCGAGTTTGTCACAGTTTCCTCAATTTTTGGCCGATTTCCTACCAGGATTTCTGAAAAAGCTAAGTCTAATTTATCTCAGATTGGTGACCAGTTTGGGGAAGAGAAGTTTACCTATGTCAGAATTTTTGGGAGAATTGTATAACCCCATATTTTACCATTGTATATTCCCGATAAAATTTTGGCACAAGATATTTTCTATCAGTTAACAGTAGAAGGTATGTCTAGGTCTTTGAAGAATAACAAGAAATTGATGTGGCCTACCTTTCCATTTAATTGTGGAGATTTTAATCTTAATAACTTCAAACATGCTGAAAAAGAGTTGATAAAAATTAGAGATCTTAAGCTCTCAACAATATTGGGAAGACAATATGACCCAAAGAAGGTAGCATTTGATTTTACTACTTTAGTTTAAATCTCTCGATTTGAGCGTGAACCAGATGAGTTCGATGATTTGTTTGTTTCTGCTGATAATTTGTCCCAATTCTATAACTTAGCCAAGTATAAATTTCAGGCTGAAGAGATGAATAAATTCATGTTATTTAGAAGCCAGAGACTGCTCAAAGCTCATTTATATCAATTACGAATTCCTGTGCAAGAGTCTGAAATACAGCAAAAGGAAAAAGAAGATGCATCTGATAAAGCAGCTAAAGAAACATTTACCAGCGGGGCCTATGTACAGACACAGAAAGAAGTCACTGGAACTAATCTTGTTGTGAAGAAAGAGAATACTAATGGTAAAATCAATTTACATATTGATCAGGAATCTATAGCTCAGACAGGAAAGGAAAGCACAGGTACTCAGATCGATGTGCATACTGAGAAAGGGGACACAGGCAGTAAGCCTATTGTACAATTAGTAAAAAGAGATATGAGAAATAATCCAGATTCTCAACTTGGAATAGAAGAAACTACTGAAAAATTAGTGGAATCTGCTGAACTTATAGCTTCTCCCCATTTACTGAGCCAATATGAAAAATTTTCCCAGCAAATAGGACAACAAAATAATCCCCAAGTTAATGTTCAGGAAGATCAAGATATAGAAGTTATTCCTGAACATCCTATAGGTGAAATTATGTTGAAAGTAGAAGATATTCCTCCTCTAGATGTATTTTATATTCCTAAGCATAGGGTTTTTGTTAGAAAACAAAGGAAGAGGAGAAGGACTGACCAGGACCCACTTTCAACATCACAAGTGGAATTTATGAATATTGTTTATAAAAATCTGAGGTGAATCCATTGGAGGATCTCACCAAATTATCTCAATACGCAGGTGCCTATAGTGCTACAACTATATATAAAGCTTCTGAAGTCTCCCATTTGATGAAACAAAAAGACTTACAGATAGCTATGTTGGAAGAATAGGCCATAGAGAATCAACAAAAGATTGTTCAGCTGGATAAAAAATTGCAAGATCAAGAGCTCAGATGTAAACAACTAGAAGAGCAACTTGGCATTGAAAAGAAGAAGATTGATGAACAAGCCTTGAACAAACAACAGTAGTTGAGTCAAGAGGTATAAAAGTTACAAAATATTCTATAAAATGAGAAAAATGAAAAGATTCAACAAGAGAAAATATTCCAATCAGCATTGGACAAGTTCAAGGATTATCCTAAGTTAGCTCAATTCAAAACTAAAGCTCTTGAAATAAACAAAATTCTATCTCAGCAGTTAAATGAATTTTGTCTAAAGTTGGAACAAGTTGAGCCCTTGTGTGAAATAACATCATCTTTGATAGATGAAGCAGTCACTCTCAGGCAAGAAATTGATGACGTTGATGATAAAATTTCTGAATTCCTTTCATGGCGGGATACAGAGCAAGGAAGAAAATCTAGTCTTCCCAGAATTGAGGAGAGACACAAGGAAATTTTATTTGCAGAATGGGAACAGCAGTTGATGAAATCAGAAAGAGCCATATCAAGAGATAAAATTTTGATGAATAATACAACACAATTGGTTAATGACAGCTTGTATGCCACTAATTTGATCTCAGATTGTATCCCAGGAAAATTACCAAAAGTAAAAGAAGTTGATTCCAGGTGGAAGGAAGAGATAATCAATAAGAATCAACAGATTAGCAAATTTCAAGGAATTTCATGGGATATTATGTGGACTTATCTGATCAAGCCACACAGTCAGCAAATGGCCATCAAATTCCTTTCAAGTTCCATTCAGTGTATCATTCCTGAATTCTCTGATGCTACTTATACTGGGAAGCTACATTCAAGGCTAAGTCATCCAACAGAAGTGAAATATATGCTCAAAATCTGCCATTTGGGCACACTAAACATAGGAAATAAACAATGAATTGGTTTCACTTCAAGATTGCAATTCTGTTTCTAGATTTCTGATTAGATAGATTGTAGGAATAGTTTTAGTTATTTTGTTTTATTAAGTACCTTTTTAACCCCCTTTCATGCATTTAGAAAGGGGTCCTGAATTTGTAATATTTTGACTTGGAGATTACATTTTTGTACTCCATTGACTCTTATATTTTTTATAAAGGATCACATCTGGTGGTTCTATGGAAAATTTCCTTCAAAGAATTGCATTTATGTATCTTGGAGTCTATTTTACATTGAAGTTGCTGGATTTGGATATCGAATTGCACCGGAAAAGTATCAAGATGGATATGGTATTTCTATCTATTCACTGTTAATTTTTGTTATGTTATGAGATATTCTCTTTAAAAAAATTCTATCATTTATATGTACTTGTTTTACAATATTTCTTTATACATATCATTTCTAAGTGTGTAGAAATATTTATCTTTTATAGTATATGCAAATGATATATAAAATGATGAATGAAAATTTTTATTATAACTCTGTTTAATTTCTTAAACAGAGTTATCTTTATTTGTTACTGCATATTTCAATTAAATTATAATACATTTTCATGGTTATTGGTTTAGTTGAAACAATTTTAAAGTTGTATTCATATTTGATACCCGGGTTAGTTTTAGAATTATTTATCTGTTATAGATTAAATTAGATAGATTGTTTAATTTCTTTTAGTCCCATTTCCCATTCAATCATTCCATCACCAACCCATTTAAGTTATTATGAAACTGGTCCTATCAATCCAGTCGAAGCCACCACACCAAACGGAAAAGGAGTTGTCCTAAGGTCTCGACCGGGTGGTTATCCCCCAATGTTTGAAGCAGCGATTTTCGAGGCTTCAACAGGAGGCTAGTGGAAATATTTGATGTACATGCTAAAAATTTTTTGAGGAGGAAAATCAAGCCAAATGAGTTTGAATCTTTGCATGAGTTGGAGCCTACTCCATTTCTGAATATTGATGAAGGGGTTAAATATCTGCAACATGAATTGCCAAGGGAAAAGGCCCTACTTTAGCAAGAACATTCTTCTCAAGAAGAAGACGTGAGTGCCATTTCCTCAAGGAGAGATCAAGAAAAAGGATATCTTATTGATGAGGCATACACCATTGATGAGGAGAAGAAAGAGGAAGAACTGAAAGGTTACTCCAGCATTGTGACAGTAGGAGGAGATCTATTTCTATTGAGAGGTGGAGAAGAAGCCATTGCTTCCACTAAGAGGGCTCTTGTATCTTTGCAAGAAGGCCCCAAGGATCCTATACATGAAGAAGATGACCAAAAAGTGTCTATGCTAGTATACAATAAGACAGAACAAAGGAGGGGTCACAATGATGTCATAGCAAGAGATGATCCACTAGTGCATGAAGAAGAGAAGGGAGAAATGTTCCAATCAAGAGCACTCTTGCATCTTTAAGAGTGACACTACATTATCATGGGACTTCCACAAAGAAATCATAGGTGAACTTACATAGTGGAAGTAAGAAGATGTTGATCCCATTTGACGGGCATGTGAGGATGAACCATGAGGCATCACTGTCTTGTGGAAAACCACCTACAAGACCACCTGATTCAGAGTTGGTAGAGGGTGCACCACATCTTTGTGCTCCACTCATGAATCCAAGAAGGATTGGATAATTATAAGACAAAGATACAGCACTGGGAGGCTTGGGTAAGCTCAAGAAGAAGGGAGATCTTGTTCCCTTATCATCACCACCCACTCTCGTATCTGGATATACGCTAAGGGAAGAGAGAAATGGAAGGATCAGCCTTCCAACACACACATTTGACATAGGAGATGTCAAGGAGGAGATCAGAAACATAATAGACATTTCTATTGATGCACCATTTGCGCTATCATTGTTGAACAATCTAGATCTGTGCTGGAAATGCCAACTTCTAGTGGATTATTCCAAAGATCTACACACTTGATACTTGATGACCAGCTACATGAAGAGGGATATTTAGTCCAACAAGAGGTCATCTATCATCATGGTAGAGTATTCTTGTCTAAAGCCTCCAAGCTCAAGTAGAAGATAATACAAAGATCTTACAAAGAGTTCTGTTTCAACCATATGTACTCCATGAAGATCTACAACATCATCATGAGAAGCTTTGATTGGGAAGGCTTGAAAGAAGAACTATATCAGAATTTTCAAAGATGCATGAAGTATGTGGAGTTGGGGCAGCAACATGACTCCATAAAGATGTTATTTCAGCCATCTCTTCCTTCTTTGGGAAGAGGAGAAATATTCATTCGCAACTTCATGTGTATGAAAGGTTTTGATGGTGAGGGATATGATTATGTAAGTCAAGTTTTATTTTCTAATTATACATATTATTTCACCATGTTTATACATGCCATGGCTCCAAGGAGGAGTGATATATCATGTAAATCTCATGGCAAATAGTGGGCCACTCAAATTTATAAATTTGGCCACTCCCTTGATGAACAAAGGTGGATTCTCTATCATGATGGGTGCTTCCCTAAGGCACCAAACTTATCTCACACTTTCAGCCATAGTGAGATAACATGGGCAGCAAGTAAGTGGTGGGAAGACAAATTACCACATCTTGACCTGATGTAGGTAGGAGATGCCCTGCGCTGGTACCATATGTTGGACTATGACCCACCTCCTCTTGTTCAAATTTATGTTTATGTAATTGTAACTTTGCTTCCATACATGGATGATGCAGTTGTCCTATTTTTGGATTTTTATAGAGGAAGAATAGGAGGCATGTGTGTACCACATGGGATGGATACTCTCTTTGTATACTTTGCTACATATTTTAGGGAGAGCAAGGGTTCAACCATGTTTGTTTCAGTAGAATTCTTGACTCTTTGTGGGATGGATTATGTACATCTCATAATGACTTTGAAGGGACAACTCATGGAAGGTTGGATTGGTGAACACTCAACTTATGCAGAAATTTGGATCCTTGATGGTGTCACAAATGGGGAAGGAGAAGTGTTGCAGCACTCGCCCTATCAGTTTCTTGAGGTCAAGCAACATTTTGGAGGGGAGGGCTGTAATATTCCCAATTAGTCAAGCTAATGGGAATATACAATTTTGTTTTAATTTTCTGTCTCATGAATAAAATTGTGAAGGAGGATTAATAAAACTCCTAAACAGAAAAATAAATCAATGCTCAATGTGAACAAAGCTAAATATGAGCTATTTTCATAAACACACTTAAGTGGGAAAGAGGCTAGTTCAATTGACTGGGTCAATAGGACCAAATCAATAGCACTGTCTAGATGCAATGTATCTCCTAGAGGCACAACGTAGTCCATATTGGAGGCCACTCATGTGAATGAAGCTAATTCATCAAGATGGTTTAGGGTTTGGCAAGATCTCCACATTATAAAAGAAAGAGGAGGACACCAAGGAGAGGGTTGATCATTTGATATTTTTGAAGGTATTTTTTGTTTAGACATCCTTCATTCTCTAGTTTTTTAGCTAAGAATAGTGTTGTTTAGCACTTGGGTGTTCCTAGTCGGGAATCCCACCTCCTTCCTAGAGCATCTCTTGGAGGAGTCTTGTTACATCTTGTCCACTATCTGGCAGTTGGCCAAGCTCCATATTCCAACTACAACTTAGATCTTGTTGAGGTTTTGGTTGTCATTGTAATTTGCAGCCAATGGAAGCTAGATATAATTAGATTTAGGCAAATCTAGAGGCCCTTTTCAGTGGGGAAGTCTTCTATCCCATTGGCAAGAGGATTCTGGATCTTTGGAGCTACATTTTCAGATCTTGGCATCAGGCCAAATCAGTGCTAGAGGCTACAATGCATTTTTCCTTCCATAACTACATTATTTTCAAGTACTCAGTTTCAGGGTGTTCTAGCTACATTTTGGAGGAGAGGTCTCTGGTGATAGGATTATCCCTTTCACTGTGGTGATCCATGGATTATATTTCTCATCCATATGCCATTCAGATATAATTTACTTATGATTCTATTTACTACAGAATTCCTGAATATTGCTGCAAATCTGTAATTCTAGATCTCAGATCTACTCTTGTACTCTCATGTTTTTCTCAAAAACCCAAGGGAAATCTGTATAGGAACTCATCTAGTGTACAGATATGATATAGATCTAATATTTTGTACACGGATCTGTTCTAGATCTGAAATACAATATACAGTTGATTCAGCCCATAAAATAATGCTTTCAAGCTTTGCAGTCACATTATGTTGTTGCAACACCTCAATCTTGAGGGTTTCTTCATGTAAATCTTCTATTTTTCTCTTGTACATTGTATGGGCCACATTGTAGATCTATTTTAATGATGTACATGTAATTTTGGAGCCTCATATTTATCTCCTGCTTTAACTCAGTGGAACTGCATTATTTCTGAAGCAGTATTGTTGTGCATGACTGCAGCCCTATTTTTTTTTGCTCTCCTTTTGGATTTAGACATTACATCCACCGATCTAAGGGATCCAGGAGTTGAAAACTCATTTTAGTGCACCAATTTGTGGAGAGAGCATTATTCCAGCAGGCTTTACTGTGCTTTCCCATTTTGGGATATTACAATCTCTCCCTAAGCCCAAAAAAGTGAGTTTTTTTAAAGAGCAAGAGTTGTATTGGGACACCCAATCTCCCAAGAAGGAATACAGGTGGACCCAAGAAAAATAAATATTATCAAAAGGGTACATGATCCTAAAAAGTAGAGATATTTCAAGAGATTCTTAGGGTTAGCTCACTATTATAGAATATTTATCAAAGATTTAAGTAAGATGGCTTCACCCCTATTTGGTTTATTGGAAAAATGTTGTGAGTTTACTTGGTCCAGTATTTGTCAAGAATATTTTGAGCTCATTAAGCAAAATTTAACTACTAACCCCATTCTCTGAGGTCTGAATTAGACTCTGCCTTTCCACATCCACATAGATGCATCTGACAAAGTTGTGGGGTAAGCATTAGGGTAGTTAGAATACAAACTACCTCATGCAATTTATTTCTTCAGTAAGAACTTGTCTAAGGCCGAACTGAATTATACTGTCATAAAGAAGGAGATGTTAGCCATTGTCCATTATTTAAACAAATTTAGACATTATGTCACAGGGTATCAAAACTTTGTACACAATGACCATGCAACCATCAAGTATTTAATAAAAAAAACCAGATGTTAATGCTGGGATAATTAGATGGTTTCTACTATTACAATAGTTTTACCTAATCATTGTTGATAAACCTGGAAAGGAGAAAGTTGTTGCAGATTTTTTTATCCATGATAACTCTATCTATAGATGAAGAAGGAATGGTGGATGACTAGCTACCAGATGAACACCTCAATGCTATATTGGCACTCTCACCATGGTTTGTTTTCATAGCTAACTACTTGGTTACTGGAAAGTTCCCACCTAATCTATCATTAAAGGAGAAAAGCAAGATCATCAGAAAAAGTGCCCCTTTCACATGGATTGGGGGATATCTCTTCAAGCTGGGCCCTGACCAAATTCTCAGAAGATGTGTGAGGGAGGAAGAATTTTTTGATATCCACTTTTCATGTCATGATATCCCTTGTGGAGGCCACTTTTATACAAAAAGGACTGCCTTCAAAGTTTTTCACGCGGGATACTATTGGCCTACCCTTCACCAGGATTTCAGAAGATACACTAGTAGGTGTGACCAGTGCCAAAGCATGGGGAAACCTACACAAAGGGATGATATGCCTTTTCACCCTCAGGTGTCTCTTGAGCCGTTTGAAAAATGGGCCATGGACTTCATTAGACCTATTGATCCACCATCTGGACAGAAAAGTTATAGCATAGTCTGCACTGACTATATGACAAAGTGGGTTGAAAAAAAGCTATGAATATAGCAACTAAGGAGAAAGTAGCAGAATTTATGAGGAAGAATGTGTTTTTGACAAATTTGGATACTGCAGAGAAGTAATCCTTGATGAGGGGGAACAATTCACATCTAATCTCATTGGGAATATTCTAAGGAGGCACAAGATAAAGTGTAATACTTCTACTGCCTACCACCCTCAAGTGAATGGATAACTGGAAGTGACCAACAGAGACTTGGAGAGTATCCTAACCAAGGTTGTCAGCATCAATAGGAAATATTGGGCGGAAATATTGGTAGAATCTACCTGGGACTACAACACTACTTAGAAAAAAATAACAGGATTCACTCCTTATGGCCTCATCTATGGTAAGAGAGCTCTGCTTTCAATTTAATTCGAATTCAATACCTTAAGGGTGGCAGCTGAGTTATACCTAGATATATCAAATGCCCAAAAAGATACGTTGCTGCAATTAAATGGATTGGATGAGTTTAGGATGCAAGCACTCCTTCACACAGAGGTAATTGAACTACAAAGGAAGGTCTGGCATGACAAGTAAATTAAGGAAAATACCTTTCAAGAAGGAGAATGGGAATTGTTGTATCACTCAAGGTTTAATTATTTCAAAGGAAAACTAATGACAAGATGGCTCGGACCATACAAAGTGGACAAATGTTATGATAATGGCACAATTTAGATTACAACCCTAGATGAGGAAGGAATGCCCCTACTTGTTAATGTTTACAGGCTTAAGGTTTACAAGAAGCACCTGTATAGGGAAAAATTTCTAAATTCCATGAACACAGAGGTGTATGTCATGGGAAACTCCATAGTTTCCAACGCATCCTAGAGAAAAATATAAAGAAAAGGAAGAGGCATGGGTGAAAACCCCTCTGTAGTGCCCTAGGCCAAATCCAGGGTTGAAAACCTCGATGGGGCAGTCCTAGAGAAAAAAAAAAGAAAGAAAAAGAAAGAAATAGATAATAAAATATCCTTGGGTGAAAACCTCTCTTAGGTGCCCAAGGCAGGCTTGTGGGTTGAAAACCTCTATGGAGGCAGCCCACTTTCCTTCAAAAAAAAAGAAAAAAAAATGGAAAAAAGTAAAGAAAGAAAAGGAAAAAGAAGAAAAATACATATGCACTTATGTGTTTTTCTATTTTGCAGGCTATTGATTAAATATGGTTTTTGGGATCCAAAGGAGAAATTTCTCGTCATTTTCTCTTCTCCTCTGCTTTCACACTCCATCATACATCCCTTTATCCATTTCACCCATCAGATAGGCAACAATTTCATTTGTTTTCCTAAACTCTAATTGCTATAGGTACTGTAATATTCCAAAATTTTCACATGTTTATTGGAATATTAGATTTCTTAATAAACTTAATTATAAGTAAATAAAATGGTGGAGGGACCCATAAACCCAAAATATAAATAATATCCACTTTTTATGTGTGAATGTGCATTAATTAGATCTAGATCTACATTATGGAGTAGTGGAGCAGCTACTTAATGTGAAAGGAGTGGATATCATGTCTCATTAATGAGATAGATCATGGAGATTGAAGCAGTCAACTAAGATCATAGAGGGAATCAAATGTACGATCATAGAGCATTCATGATGAGATAATGAAGGAAGTGGTGCATCAATGCACACATGATGGAGAGGGTGATCATTACATGCATACATGATGGAGATCATGTAGATACAATGCAATCAACATGGAGACTTATGTCCACATGCACAACGAAGTTTAGAGGTGGACCAAGGCTTGGGAAGGCTCACATTGTATATAAGGAAGATGAAGGCAGAATAGAAGGAGGCTTTTGTATTATTTATTTTGATCTATTTAGATCTAGATTTTTCATGTGATATTTCTATGCACGCTTAAGCTGTTTAGTAAAGTCTGTAGTGTTGTTTAGCACAGGGTGTTTCCGAGCGGAAATCGCACCCTTACCCATGAGGGACTTCAAGTGCCTACGCTCGGAAGGTTTTTATTGAGCTACATTCCTCATCAAGCATTGGTGCCATCTTCAGGAGGTTCTTTCTAGCATCCCAGATAGGAAACTAGTTGAGGATTCATCCATCCACTTGTGCTTCATGTTTATTCTTCCAGGAGCAGGAGATATATATCCGGCATTCAAGCCATTGTATTTTACCTCCATGAAGTAGCAGTGCCCTCAAGGATTGCGCAGTGCAGTCTTGTAGATCTATTGGAGGAAGGAATTTTTCAACATTTGAGTTGGAAATCCTGTGAGAGACCATATCCTCACTTTGGTTTCATTGTTTCCATCCTTCAAGAGTTGATTTTCATATCTTAGTAGTGGTATATTGAGCCTCCTTCTCTTACAGTGCATTTTTCTAAAGCTGTTGAGTATTCAACAGAGGAGGATATTGGAGGAGCTAGATGTTGAGATTCTAGCTTGAGGATCTAGTGAAGGGATCAGCCCTGTTAGAAAATTATATATTACAGAGCAATGGAACAAATAAAATATATGCGGAAACACAAACACATAAAACACATAAAACTAGAGAGACATAGATATACGTGGTTCACCTAGTTTGGGCCACGTCCACCCCGAACATCCAATCCTTCCTTTCTATTATCCAACAAAATGAAAAGACACAACCTACAGCAGATCCATTGTAATATCCTCTGTTCTCTCTCATAGTCTCCTTATCTGTTTCTCACTCTGAGAATACACATGCAATACACAGCTGCAATACAATACCCTTATACAAACAAGGGGTTTCCTTCTAGGGAAAAAAAACCCTAAACTAAACATAACTTCTACCGTTAGATCATCCACCTAATGAATGGCCTAGATTGATTAGAAATTACTATATTTTTACAAGGAAATTTTAAATATGTTTTTAGCTTCAAGGGGCGCTGCCCCCAAAACCCCTCACCAAGGGGGGGCTCCATAAATTTGTAGCCGCCCCCCCCCCCCCCCCCCACCCCCTAGACCCCCCAGGAAGCGTTTAATTACGGGCATAGTTGCTACCCCATTAAGGTACAGGGGTCCAATGCTGTGATACAAAATAAAAAAGATAATCAGGCTCCACACCCAACAATCTTCCACTTGGAGACTGATTGTAGCAACTCCACAACTACTTCATTTGCTGGACAATGAC
This sequence comes from Pinus albicaulis, assembly GCA_034641835.2. Taxonomy (NCBI): domain Eukaryota; kingdom Viridiplantae; phylum Streptophyta; class Pinopsida; order Pinales; family Pinaceae; genus Pinus; species Pinus albicaulis. The sequence goes on from CM076574.1 coordinate 272,767,886, forward strand.
TCCTCTTTGGACCTGGCTGTTTCTCATCTTCATCGTCATCCTTGAAGACCAATTGAAATTGAGCATAATCTCAGTTTCTCCCTGCTTACAACTTGTGTTAGCATATCTGTAGGATTCTGGATAGTGTGTATCTTTTCCCGATTCAACTGTCCATCTTCCAATACTGATCGTATGAAATGGTACTTGAGTTATATGTGTTTAGTCCTGGAATGAAATGCTAAGTTCTTTGCAAGATGAATGGCACTTTCGCTATCACTATATAATGTGCCCATATCATGCTTCTTACCCAATTCATCCATAAACCTTTGTAGCCAAATCATTTCTTTACTAGCCTCTGTAGTAGCAACATACTTTGCTTCTGTTGTTGAAAGTGCAACAACGCTTTGGATTTTTGAAACCCAACTGACAGTTGTTCCACATACAGTAAATACATATCCTTTAGTGCTCCTCCTGTTATCTCTGTCACCTGCCATATCTGCATCAACATATCCCTATAGAGAAATGTTTGAACCACCAAAGCATAATGCTTGATTTTTGGTACCTCTCAAATATTTGAGAATCCATTTTACTACCATCCAATATTCTTTTTCCTGGATTTTTCATGTACCTGATTACAACTCCCATTCCGTGTACAATATTAGGCCTTGTGCAAACCATTGCATACATTAAGCTTCCAACTGCTAATGCATATGGAACTTTAGACATATAATCCATTTCTTCTTGGGAATTGGGGCACATATCGTTACTAAGTTTGAAATGGCAAGCAAAAGGTGTACTAACTGGTTTTGCATTCTGCATATTAAATCTTTTCAACACCTTTTGTATGTACTCATTCTGAGAAAGTGTTAATTTGTGATTTTTCCTGTCTCTAGTTATTCTCATACCAAGGATTTGTTTTGCAACTCCCAAATCCTTCATTGCAAAGGAATTTGCCAATTTTATTTTGAGCACATTTATTTCCTGCATGTTATACCCTGCAACAAGCATGTCATCTACATAAAATAACAAAATAATATAACTTCCATCATTTTTCTTTTTCAGATAAACACAATGATCAGAATGACATCTAGTATAACCTTTTTCAGACATAAACTTGTTAAACTTTATATACCACTGCCTTGGAGTTTGTTTTAAGCCATACAAGCTCTTCTTTAGCCTGCACACTAATTTTTCATTCCCTTTGACCTCATATCCTTCTGGTTGCTGCATATAGATCTCTTCCTCCAAATCTCCATGGAGAAAAGTTGTCTTTACATCTAACTGTTCATGATGTAAATCTTCTGCTGCTACAAGACTTAAAATAGTTCTAATTGAAGTATCTTAACAATAGGAGAAAATATTTCATCAAAATCAATACCTTTCTTCTGTTCAAACCCCTTCACCACAAGTCTAGCTTTGTAGCTTTGTTTTCCTCCATCTTCTTCCTTCAGCCTGTAAACCCATTTATTTTGCAATGTAGTTTTACCTGCAAGAAACCTGACTAAGTCCCAAGTCTGGTTATGCATTAAGGAGTCCATATCTTCTTTCATAGCTAGCTCCCACTTCTTCCTGGTTTCAACCTGCATTTCTTCTTCATAACATTTAGGTTCACCAGAATTAGTCAACAATAAATAATATAATGAAGGAGAGTATCGTTCAGGGGGTCTACTTATCCTGGTAGATCTTCTAACACCACTTTCAGGTGTTTGAGGTGTCTGTTTCTATAGTAGTGGTTTCCATTGTTGTGGCTGTTGATTATTATTATTTTCACAGACCTTTACTTTTTCTTTGATCTCATCAAGAACTGTGTATTCTTTGTTTTCATTTTCCTGTTTCTTTTGCTGCAACTGATTCTTATACGAGACATTTTTTTTGAATATTACATCTCTTCTCCTAATGATTTTGTGATTTTCATAATCATATAAGCGATAACCAAAAGCATTAACACCATATCCAATAAAGGTACATTTATTTGATTTTGCCTCAAGATTTTTTATGTTTTCTTTATTAATATGGACAAAGGCCTCACAACCAAAAGTCTTTAAAAAAGAGTACTTTACCTTTTTACCTGTCAATGTTTCCTCTAGAATACCACCATCCAAGGAACTTGAAGGCCCTCCGTTTATCAAAAAAAACAACAGTATCTACAACATCTACCCAAAATTGTAAAGGCAATCCTACATGCAAATCTCATGCACCTTGCACGCTCCATGATTGTTTTTTTCATCCTTTCTGACACACCATTTTATTGCGGTGTTCTTGGAACTGTCTTCTCTCTGCAAATTCCATGCTCTGAACAATACCTATCAAACTCTTTGCTACAATATTTACCTCCATTGTCTGATATGAGACACTTCAACTTCTTCCCTGTCTCAATCTCAACCAAATATTTCCATTTCTTGAAAGTATCAAATACATCAGATTTATTTTGAATACAATAAATCCAAGTTTTTCTAGTTGCATCATCAATAAAAGTAACATAATAACAAGATCCACCTAGAGATGATACCTGAGCAAGTCCCCATACATCCGTATGAACAAGCTCTAATTTTTCGCTCTTCTTTTCCTTCCCAACTCTGAGAAATATGACTCTCTTCTATTTTCCATAAAAGCAATTCTCATAGAAATCCAAATCAACATTCTTCAAATCCAGCAACAAATTTCTTGAGCGAAGAATCTTCATCCCCTTCTCACTCATGTGTCTGAGCCTATGATGCCATAATGCTGCATCCGCTCCTTTGGAAGTTAAATCATTAACAGAGTTAGAAATACCATTGCATAAATACAATGTACCAACCTTTTCGCCTTTTGCTATGACCAAGGCTCCTTTGGTGACCTTCCAAGTTTTATCTGTGAAAGTTTTCACACAACCTTCACCTCCTAACTGCCCTGTTTAAATCAGATTTTTCTTCATATTTAGAACATGCCTTACCTCCTTTAATAGCCATTGGTTTCCATTCTATTGTTTCACAAGAACTTTACCCATTCCAACAATTTTACAGGGTTTATCATCACCCAAACGAACTTGTCCAAAATCTCCTTAAACATAGTCATGAAAATATTTCTTATCAGGTGTGGCATGGAATGAGGCCCCTCAATCTACCACCTGTTAGGTCTCTATAATTTGCAAGATTGGAAAATAAAAATTTCAAAGCCTACATATGAACCACTATGGGATTCTAGGATCTAGCCTTCCTGAATCCAGAGAGGGATCTCTCTATAAGTGCAAAGATTGATTTATCTTTAAGGCTTTTTATATGTGATATTAGGCTGGTTATGAGGAATTAGTTTTGGTTGGGAAAATATATGTGAAGGTGAAGGAAGTCTAAATGAAGGGTGAAGGTGAATGAAAGTGAAAATTGATTCAGCTAAGAAGATAGGCAAGAAACAGTTTCAATCCATTGGCCTATGGAGTCATAGTAGGATTTAATTGAAACACCAAGGTTCAAGAGTGGTCTATGGGGCAAGTCATCTATGTCTAAGGATCTCTTTAAACTTGATTTTATGGAATGAAATGAAACAATAAGAAGGGGAAATAAACAAATGAAGAACAAAGATCAGCCTAAGATCAAGTAAGTACTTTGAAACTATCTTGCTTTTGGCATACACTTAAGAAAGACATAAAATTAATCTAATATCAGGTAAGTACTTAAAAACTAGCCTGCTTTTGATGCACTTTCAATAGAAAACATTTAAAACACAAAAATAATAGCTTAAGATCAAGTAAGGAATTTGAACCTATCCTGCTTTCAGCATATTCGAAGGGGAACTTTTCAAAGCAACTATTGGAGAAGAAACTAGAGGACAGAGCTCACCATAGACATCCCTAGCTCTGCTTTACTTAGAAAACTTATCAAGACAACACATAAGATAACAAAGAATAGTCTAAGATCAGGCAAGGACTTTGAACCTAGAATGATTTCAACATACTCTTAGGGAAACTTTCAGACAACTTTTGGAGATAAAACTAGAAGACAGGGCTCACCATATACTTCCCTAGTTCAACTTTACTTGGCAGAAACTGAAAATAACATTCAAGAAAAATTTTTAAAGTTTAGACAGTAGGACGAGGGAACGCCAACATTCCTAAATTGCCTGGACTGTATTAAATCATTCTTAATCAACACAAATGGAAGAAAAAATGTAGATAAAGCTTATCAGTAAGAGCACGGTACCTTTGACAGTGAATCCTAACTCTATAATTGCTATTCTTTATCAGAGAATATGGACAAAATGGAAACAGAAATAAAATAACAATTTACAATAAGAAAAACATCACCGTTGACATAGACTAGGATCCCATAAATCAGCTTGTATTTGATACTTCAAACCAGTTAAAATCTTCAAGTCCAGTGGGTCTCTACAACTTCAAACTTTTCATCTCGACTTAGGTATCTTCAATTACAAACAGAGTTTACAGCAGCTTTAGTAAACTATTTACAGGAAACAGATATGCAGTCACCAACCTTATCTCATCTTCTTCAAAAGTATTTATAGAAGAAATTAGGAGGTGGGATGGGATAAAAGATCTTCTAGGTTCAATTAATACAATTTAATGTTTCTTGGCCTGTGAGGGGCTCAATGGAGAAACTTTCTTATATTTCCTCTATATTAATTGGTTTACATTAAGTATTAATCTCGCTGGGAAGATTTGTTGACTTTAAGGCTCTTTGTTATCTTTGCAATAACTCTGCTGACAGTTTACAATAAGTTCCTTTGGTTGAATTAATTGTTCAGTTGTATTGAGGCAATTATCACTGACAGAGGAAATAACTCTGCCTCCTTTGAATGCTTTGAGGCTGCAGGTGTCTTTTGGAAGCTGAGAGGATTCAATTAGCCTCTGATGTGGCAGTGGAGGCTTCTCGGACTGATAAATATTATTGTTTTCCTTTAAACACTGTTAATTTGCTTTAGCTCTGTGTGTTAGGCTTAATTAGGCCTAATTTTTGTATTTTTTATTCAAACTGTGTTAAAATTGAATGGATTATGTTTTTAAATAGTCAATTTAGGCTGTAATCCCTCAAAACCGTATAAACAACCTTCAATTCTTCATCTCTACTGTAACTGGATCTTTTAACACTGATACTCTTTGATTGATTTAGTTTTGTTGTGTCTTGTTGATGTGCAGGTGCACAGAGGGTTTTAAAATGGCATCAATGCTCATGAGGCACCGATAAACTTTGATGGAAACCCTGAAGAATGATCTCTTTCATAAATAAAGGCCTAGGGGATCGTCATCCCCGACCTCCAATTTTCTTTTAAAATAATGCACAAAACGTTGAAACCTAAACAAACAAACGAAACTATGAAAAATCCTGTGGGATAAGGTTTAACTGCTTCAGATGGTTTAGGTTAGATCACAGTCGTTGGATGAAAGCATCCAACGGCGAGGATTACTTTTCCGAGGTCGAAAGGAGAGTTGGTTGGATGAATGGTGCAGGAGATTAAGTCTGGGCCGTTGATCTGAAAAGATCAACGGTCAAGATCAATCATGGATATATAATCTGGAGGGAGCCACATTATAGCGAAATGAGAGAAATTACAAAGGAAAATGGGTGAAAAAACCTTTGGCCGAGGAAAAAGGTTAAAATGAAATTTGGGGTTTCTTGAGGGATCCTGGGCCGTCGGATTAGATCGGCCACAGATATCAATGGTGGAGATTTATTTATAAATTCCCATGGAGAATGGGTGGAGGGCAATGAACAAACGGCGAGATTGAATGTGGGCCGTTGATCTGCAAAGATCAACGAAGGAGATCAATTTTGGGAAAATGAAATGGGAATGGGAATGGTGGTTTCGACTGGAGAAACATCCAGTTTTACACGATAAAATGGAGGAAAGGCAGTTTTACCTTTTTTAATACGATATGTGTTACTGGCTGACACGTGGCCTTTTAAAACCACCCTCATCGCGTAATTTTGAAATGTTATCTTTCGGGCTTAAAATTGCGCGAAACTGCGCGCTGGCCGTCAGATCTGGGGTCTTAGATAGGATGGCTGTGAGGAGATCCCGATGGAGGATAGATGCACGGGTGATAAGATGTGGGGCCGAGTCTAAGAGGTTTTAATCTGGACCGTCAGATCAGGGAATGAACGGCGGAGATTTGATCTGGGGAAAGGTAGGACCCAAAGGAGTTGGGCTTATCGTGTTTAATATGGGCCGTCAGATGAAACAAATCAATGGCTCAAATTCAATATTGGGGTTTATGAAACGGGAAATGGTGCAGGGGTTGGGCAGAGAATGGTCATTGTGGGTCATTGATCTACAGAGATCAACGATGGAGATTCACCGAAAAACTTTATAAAGCGGGGTTTCATGAACTTTATTAAAGGGTGAGGGCTTCAATCTAGACCGTCGGATGTATGCAATGGATGACCCAGATCTAATCATTGGATCGCCAATCGACATAGGAAAGAGGAAAGGCGCACAAAAAATCTCCGATGTGATTGAACGAGGACGGAGATTTATTTAAGAATTCCAAAGGCGGATATGAGGGCTATTGAACAGAGCAATAAGGGCCGTCAAATATGGGCCTGGCGGAGAAGATAAACGGCTGAGAAGCCATCAGAAGGTGCCCAATCAGAGGGGGAAATAACCATTAAAATATGCCTGACAAAAAAATTCTCCGATGTGAGATCCCGAAGACCGTTTGATTGTTATAGATCAACGGTTGGGATTCACCCAACTAATGAACCGTCAGGACTCTTTGAAACATAAGAAAATAATATTTTTATAAAATACAAAGGGAAATCTGTTTCAGGAAGGGGTTTTATATAATTTTTAGCACCCGATTGCGGGCTCTGAGTTATGTGAAGGAGAGAGGAGGAGTCGGGGTGTTTTTTTAAAAGGAAAGAGGCCAATCGCATCGGGATTTTTCGTTTAAACAAAGAAACGTGCCCATCGCAAACCTCCGATTTCGATTAGCGCTCGGGACTTAACTCTTGGTCCTAGGTGCGGGTTATATGGTGGGGAAGTGGTTTGGGGGCTAAGGCCAAAAGGGCTTAAGGCCTATAATGTAAAAAATTGGGTTTTTTATGATTTTTCAAGGATTTTCAAAGGATTTGAAAGCTTCCGATAAGGCAAAAAAGGAGTTTTAAACCTTATCAAAGGGTTTTTTATGAAGGGAAGAAGGGAAATGAGGGAGAATAGAGGAATTTCAGGGGGAAAAAAGGGGATAAAATGGAGGTTAATTATGAGTGAAAGGAGGGGTAAAATGAGGGGAAAATGGAGTTTTTGCAGCAGTATTTTCTTTAAGAAAACAACAGATTTTCAGAATTGAAAGGGAAACAACAGTGAAGATTAACTCAAGGATAAGTCATCTTCATAACACTTCAAGAACTAACAATTTGGCAATAAAATTGTTTCTTGAAGGCTTTCAAAAAATGATTTAGCCACCATTTAATATGACAAATTTTATAGGTGGCTAACAATGGCTCCACATGGGGATGGCACCTTTTTTAAGGTGTCAAGAACTTCAGACTTGTATTCTCTGGGGGGATGATCAATGCCTCATCCATTGGGCTGCAACTTTCTTCACTTGGATGATCTTATTGTGTTCTGATAATGTTAGCAGCCATGAGAAACAATGGAACTCCATCAAACAAGCTTTCTACCTACCCAATCCTATTGATCTAACATTTTTTCTTTTTTGAGAGTGCATTTGGATTGGAAAACTCTTTTACAAGCATTTTATTCTTTTGAAAGAAAAAATTAATCTAGTTCTACTTCTTATTTCTCCATGAACTCAAATTAAGCAGTTGAGTTCATAATCTTCTCTACCTAACTACTATCTGTTGGGATTAGACTGTCTAACAGATTTTTATTCTCTAACTTCTAAAACGAGAAATTTAAAAGCATACAAGTCAGGATTGAACAGTCTAACTTGTTGTTGATCTATGGCATAAAACAAGCTGCACATAGATTATTATTTGTAGAAAATTAAATCAAAATGGTGAAGGCTTAATATCTGAAAGTTTTAAGCACATCCTTCTCTTTTCTTCAGCTCTGTTTTTGAGTTTTTTTGAGCTCTTTTTTCTTTGTTATCTAGTTCAAGTTTTGGGCTTATTAGAACCAGTTTACTTCTTTTTTTGACTCAAAATTTAAACAGATTAGAGTCATTCTTCTTTTGGAATATTAGGTTCGGATTTTGAGCTTGTTTGAACCTTTATTTTCTATCCTAATCTACCTAACTGATAAGCCAAGATTAAGCTGTTTGGCAAATCTAATTCACTAACCTATCAGCAGTAAATTGAAAATTAATTACTCAAGATTAGGCTATATGAATCAACTAGAAGTGTGTTTTTTAGGAGTGGCATTTGAGCTTGCACACTTTCAGATTTTGTTTCTCTTTTTTGGTATGGGTCTGTACCTTTATTGTTTTTACAATCTGCCCTCTTTTCTCTTTCTATTGTTTTTGTATTTTTAATTTTTTATAACTTTGAATGCAATAATGGATGAAATATTTATAATGAGAAAAAAGATATAAAGGCTTTCAACCATGGTAGGGTCAAGAGAAATGATGTTTGATCATCTTGCCATTGACAGGACCCCCAAACAGTTCAGTTCCATTCAATTCCTGCAAGAAATAAGAATTGTTACCAGCTGTAGAATGAATGAGATAAGGGCCAAGCGATAAGTTATCAAATTTCCCATGCTTGCCCTTGTCTTCTCTCCTTGAATCCCACTTTAACACTTAGTCATCAATGTTAAAATTACTGTCTTTTGTCCTTCTATCAAAAAGCTTCTTGATGCTCTCTTGCTTTTGTAATGCTATGTTGTAAACCTCCTCTCTGGTTTGCTGAAGATGTATAGTCTGATTAATCCTTATGATTATGTCATCATTGTCTTTAGACTGCACTTCTTGGACCAACTTCATAACTGGCACACCAAGGCTGGTTGGAAAAATTGCATCTATTCCATACACAAGCTGGTAGGGTGACATTCCAATACATTTCTTTAGTGTTAACCTGTCAGCCCATGGTGCATGTACTAGCTTTGTGTGCCAAGACTTCTTTTTTTCCTCCAGCAACTTCTTGATTATGTTTACCAAACTCTTGTTTGAGGATTCTACCAGCCCATTACCTTGAGGGTAATAAGCAGTAGAATGACCCAATGTTATTTGATATTTGTGACAGAACTCAACTATTTTCTTGTATCACAATGAAGTAACATTATCATTGATGATCTTCCTAGGACAGCCAAATCTAGAGAGGATATGAGTCTCAATGAAATTTATGATGACAGAGTCATTGTCTTGTCTAGAAGGGATGGCTTCTATCCATTTGGTAAAGTAGTCTGTTGCAGTGAGAATCCATCTATGCTAGGCAGATGAGGGTGGATGGATTTCTCCTATGAATTCAAGTCCCCACTATTGAAAAGGAACTTCAACAGTGATTGGATGTAGAGGTAAGGGCAGCAATTTCCTCTTGCCTTCAAAGAGTTGACATTTATGTCAAGAAATGATCATTTTATGGACATCTAGAAAGAGTGTGGGCCAATAGTAACCAGTTGTATGGATTTTGTTGGTTGTAGTCTTCCAGTAGAGGTGTCCTCCACATTCTCCTTCATCGAACTCGTGCTTAACCTTCTCTGCATCATTCTCAGGAAAAGATTTAAGCAATAACCCACTTGCATTTTTCAATAAAGACATTTATCTATAATGTAGTAGTTTACAACTTTTAACTTTAAAAACCTTGCCTTTGTTTTTGATAAACCAGGAGGTGTATTTAGATTAAGAAAAATGTATATAATATCAGCGTACCAAGAGGAATTCATAAAATGGTCTTCAACAATGGGAGTTGACAATTCCTCTTGTTCATCTAAAGCATTTATCATATTTATGTCAAGAACTTCAAAATTTGATTCAACCATTAATCTAGCTAGTCCTTGGCCTTTAATGAGTTTAGTGGACTTGATTTCTAAATCATATTCAAGTATCACAGCTATCCACTTACCTCTCTTACCATCTGGGTCCTGTGTTAGAATGTCTTTCACAACTGAATTTGGGACAAAGGAAATGACGTGGGAGTGAAAAATGTAAACTCTGAAGTCTTTTAAGGCTTTGACTAAGGCAAAGGCTTGTTTTTCCATAATGTTGTACTTCATAGGAGCATATCTCAATGCCTTGCTAAAGAATGCTATGGGCTGCTCTTGTCCCTATGGATTTTTCTGCAATAGGATAGAAACTATTGTATGTTCTAATGCAAATGAAAAAATGTAAAAATCTTTTGAAAAATCAGGACTTATTAGAACTGGTGTTTTGGTTAATGCTTGTTTGACCAGTTCAAAGGACTTCTTTGCTTCTAAGATTCATTTAACCCCCTGTTCCCTTTTCAGCATGTTTGTAATGTTTCTAAGGAGTTCAACCAAGTTGGGTATGAACCTTCTTAAGAAATTTATCTTTCCAATGAAAGATTGAAGTTCGTTGATGTTTCTAGGATGAGTGATTTGCAATATAGCCTCAATCCTCTTTAGGTCTATATTTATTCCCTCTTCTGATATGATGTGCCCAAGACGTTTACCTTCTTGGAGACCAAACAGTGTTTTATTTGGATTTAAAGATATCCCAAACTTTCTGCATTTCTCGAATACTTTTCTCAAGTGTTCTAAGTGCTCTTCATATGTCTTGGAAAATACAGTGACATCATCAAGGTAAATAATGATGAAGTATCCCAATTCTTCCGAGAATGCAATGTCCATGGCTCTCTGAAAAGTAGCACCAGCATTCATTAAAAAAAAGGGAATTTTCACATACATGAGAGTGCCCCAAGGTGCAGTAAAATTTGTCTTTAGTTGATCATCAGGATGTACTAAAATCTGATTGTATCCTAAGTAGTCATCTAGCAAAGAAATTCTTTTAGAACCAACTACCCTTTGTAAAATATGATCCATTTTGGGTAAAGGGTAGTTGTCCTTCAATGAGGCTTTGTTTAAGTCTCTAAAGTCTATACAAAGCCTTATCTCTCATGTTTTCTTCCTAACTGACACTAGATTAGACACCCACTCTGAATATCTAATAGGGACAATAATACCAGCTTCATACATTTTCTTGATTTCCTTCTCAACCAAAGGTAACTGAACATGGTTTATTCTGCGTAGTTTTTGTTTAAATGGATTTTAGTTTTCCTTGAGAGGTATCTTGTACTGAATTATTTCAATGTCATAGGATTTCAGATCCTCATAACTCCATGCAAAAACATCAGAAAATTCTTTAAACAACTCTATGGATTTCAGTTTGATGTGAGCTAGTAAAGTTTTAGACAGTTTGGTCATCTTTGGTTTTAGTTCGCTGCCTATATTACACTCTTCAACTTCAATTTCCACAGGCTCCAGCTTTGGCTTCTTAGCCACATCATTGAAATCAAACAACTTTTCTAAGGGGACCATACCTTTTGGCAAACCTTGATTGTTAGACTGCAGAGTTTCTAAGTCTTCTTTTCCTAACTCTGAACTAATTTTTGTTGTGTTTTCAAGTTTGTTAGAAAAAATATTTACATCAGTCATATTTGGAGACTCTTCTTCTTCATCAAGTAGATTTTCTTCACTAGGACAGTCTATTTCATAGTCTGAATCCGAACTTGGTAGTTCAAATTCATTTCTGGACTGCAAGAAGTCTTCTATTTGATTGTCTCCATCAAACACTTGCCAATATTTCTCATTATCAGGGACATCTAGTCTGAATTTAATTTGAGTTGTGCATTGTTTGGTTTCATAAGGAGTTAGGCATGTTTTAGCAGCAAAATCCAAACTGTTAGCTTGAATATTTTCGTTTCTTGGGACAAAAATTAGTTTAAATTCCTCAAATGTTTTCAATAAATCCATGACATTGTTTTGATAGGCTCTAAGTCTGGGATGTTTCGCAGTATATTCCCCATTAACTTGCCCAATTATAAGTTCAGAATCACCATGAACCTCTATTCTTTTGGCCCCTAATTCCTTCAATAAGTGCAGGCCTAAAAGAAGGGCTTCATACTCGGCTATGTTATTAGTGCACTGAAAGTTTAATTTGAAGGAATGCCCTTCAGTATGATTTTTCATTGTATTGTGAAGCCACACTCCCACACCTGCATCACTCTTAGTACAAAATCCATAAAAGTGCATACTCCAGAGAGGACTAGTTTCGGTTTCATCAGTTTGGTTACTATCCTCTTCATGTAGTGCACTTTTGGATTGTTTTTGAAGATCAGCACTATATTCAATTTGTTTTAATTCTTCAAGTTTTTCATTGTGTTGAGGACTGATTTCTTGACTCTCAAGGTTTAAAATCAATGGATGAATGATTTGTAGCTCTAGACCTGTGTTTTGTTTGTTGCAGTTTTCGGGTTTAGAAAACTATTTTGGCACTTCTGTGTTGTCTTCCTCCTCCTCTATCTTCCATTAATTTAGTTAAGGTCACTTGTTCAGTGAACGTTTCATCGTTGAAAAGGATAAATGATTCAAGGCCTGTATTTACAGAATAAAGGGGAGAGTTTTTCGGTCTCTCTTAGCTAGTAACCATGTATTGCATATGAAATTCCCTGTAAAGTCTTCTTGTTTATTAAAAATGGGGATGGTCGCATATGTCATGTCCATCTGCAATGTTCCTTGTAACTTAGCTCGCCAAGATCTTGATAACAACATACCATATTTTGGGGGTACATCAGCCACCACAATACCCATTACTAAACATTTGGCTGGAATTTGTGCTAAGTTTACACAGAGGTCTTTGATTAAACCTAAACATTTCACTCTGATTGAGTCAAAGGAGTAAAGATCTTTGTATGGCCTAGTGATTTCAAGGCCTAGGCTATCCATCACAGATTTGGGCATTAAATTGTGGGAGGCCCCTGAGTCATGCATGGCATTGTGAAAAATTTTGTCATGAATATTTAAACTAACATAAAAAGGAGGAACTGGTCCCTCTTGATATCTACCCTCAATCTTAGGACCGAATATGAGCTCTGGCTAGTCATCATTAAGATTGATAGTGTCATTATTTTCTTCTATGTTTAAAGCCTTCAAAATTTGAAATCTATATACATCTTGGGCAGCTAATTCACTGAGAGGAACAGAGATTTCGATTCTGGCAATTTCCTGCTCCAAACTAAAAGGCATCTAATTCTTTGAAGTGCTTGTTTCAGCCTTATTAACATCCATCCTATCAGAAAAATCAGTTTGCTAATTTCCTCTATTTATGTTTGTCAAAATTGTTTTAATAGGAGCACTAGCTGAGGTGCTAACGCTACTAAGGTCTGCACTCTATTTTTCAGTACTTTGAGTGCCTTTTTCTTTGTTCTTATCAGAATTTCCAGCCACTATTTTGTCTTTTTGTTTTGCAATTTTGGGTTTATTTACATCGCTATTTTGTCCAGATTTTTCAGAGGTTTTATATTTGGGAGTTTCTTGATTGCTTTTACTCCTAAGGTCATATTCCCTTGTGGTTTCTATGATGATGTTTTCCATTTCCTGATAGTAATATTCATCCTCTGGTATTTTATCATCATAGGGTGTGTATAGACCTTGTTTTCTATTGTAATGAACTTCAAAATCATCATTTTCTACTCCCAACATGTTTATGTCATCTTCCTCTGTCTGTTCTAATGTTTCTTCAACCTCACTCACATAATTTTGATGAAAAGGAGGAGTGATTTATTGATCATCCTCCCTTTGTTTTTTTTTAGGCTGGTTTCTTCCGAAATTCTGATTTTGGTTTTGATTTATGTTTTGAGGAGCTTTTTGGTTTTAAATAGCTTGTGCTCTCTCAATTATGCTCATATTTTTCATCATCTCCTCCATCATTATTTCCATCTTTGAGCTAGATGTGGAAGGTGTGGATTCCTCTCTAGAGGACACTTTCTTCTCATTCCTCGTCCTTGCTCTTTTCTCCATTAAATTAACTTCCACAGCAAGAGCTCCTTTTTGCATATCTTCAAGAGTCAAAGGATCTCTCTCCCTCAGCTGATAGGCTATTTCAGGATCAAATCCTTCAGGGAACTTGTTTAAAGCTAAGCCTTGTGGAGGTTTTAAATCTTGGGGTAGGGCATTATAAACGTTGTTAAACCTAGTGCAATAGGCTTGAACACTTTCCTCAGCGTTTCTTTGGAGATTCTTATAATTAGAAAGTATTTGGAGAGGATTTTTCCTCACTTACCATTTGTTTAAGAATAACTGGTGGAAGGCTTGGAGATCATTAATATTGTGAGGGGTTAAGCCTTTGAACCATTTTCTTACTTCTCCTCCTAAACTCGGAGCAGATAATCTAAGTTTGACAGTTTCATTATCAATCTCATTTCTGTCAAAGATTATTTGCTTATAAATCCTTCTTTAGAACCATGAAGGAAGTCTCCAAGAAAATGAAGAAAGAAAGGAAAAGGGAAACCTCAAGAAGATTTTAGAATGAAGAAGGCCCCAACACTTCTTTTCAGCAACAAAGAAGATTGGACAAGCAAAGAGCTTCACATCATTCTTCTAGATCCCCTTTCTTTGATAAGGAAGGAGAAGGGTATGATTGAGAAGGGGAATTGGGGCCTGAGACAGTAAGACAATATATTTCTAAGTACAAGTCACATCCAAGATCATTTAAGGAGAATCTCTCTCTCCAACATTTCTGCAACTCAAAGAAGAGAGGATATCTATAAGTAGCAATAGAGGAAAGAGGCATAGATTCTTCTTGCCTACATTTGATGGATCTTCCACAAGCACATTGAGGGCTTGGAGGGAAGAATTATATACATTCTTTCTGAAATATCCTATATCAAAAAGAGAGGCTATGGAGTTTGAAGCACTGCACCTAGAGGGTGAAGTAGGAGATTGGTGGTTCAGTCACTTGTCCCATATGAAAGTATCTGTTTATGTAGATTTTATTCAAAGAATGAAGAAGAGATATGATAGGAAGAAACCAGAGACATCTCCCATAGTGACATATCCTATCATTGAGGAGATACTAGATTAATATCCCAAGGAATATGTCCTCCTTATCACTCAGTAGGAGGATCCTCTACCACCACCAGTTGCAAATGTACTTACATCAGGAGGAGGATCACTTGTATCTTTACAAGATGGTCTTGAGTTCTTGACATTTGGAGCACCATGCATAATTCTTGAGATGCATTATGAGGAGGGGACATATACTAGCACTGGTACAGTTATAGAGATGGAGCCATCATCACTAACAATAGTTGGAGAGACTATTGTCCTGGGTGGAGGAACTCTTGTGTTCTTGCAAGGAGTTCCCACACATCAGTTGATCCAAGGTATGCATCCACTTTCATCTCATATTGTTTCAGTGCATTTTATTGAAACTTATGGTAACATGCCATCAAGGTCATTGCATGACCAAGGATTAGAATAACATGTTGATTTGAAGCAGCAACATATCACTGCACAGACAACCCTCGATTCAATCAAGGAAGAGATGAAGAACCATTCTAGTTTGTCATTGATTAACTACATTCAATCCTTTGAGTTTAAATGTGGAGTTTCAGAAGATGGGATGAGTATGATCCTATGTACAATGGATGGCTATGATTTCAGCATTGTGCCTTTCTTTGAGATAGCAAATACATCATTATGGATATTAGCAGCACTGTCCATGAGTAGCAGTGAGAAGAAGAGGACCCATTCCTTATGGGAGAAATATAATGGCAACTTCACTCATGAAGTCATGGAGAAGGAGATGATAGATGGTAGACATATTGAGATGGGAAATATTTTCCCCTTTCAAGATGACTCTTTCTCAATGAGCATCTCACAGCTCAAAGAGAAACTTCACCTGCAACAGATTCAAAACCTTATCGGTTTTGGAGGGCCATTGATGAGAAGATAATCTCATGGATAGATCTCATGGGAGGTGCACTTAAACATATCATGGAGTGAAAATTTATTCATCATTTTCAGGAGGATGGTATTCTACAATGGGATGATACCATGTTTATGTAAAACATCATTCATCATCCACATTGGGATGAGTGGGTAAGGATAATAAGAAAGGGGTTGCATGACCACTTGCAGATATATGACATGGGCCAGCGAGAAGCTTGGCTATGCTGGTTTCTTTGGGGTGAGTATGGTTACCACCCAAAAGCTCATATTTCTTTAAATCATGCCTTGTGTATCAATGATAGAATGCAGCAAAAGAAGGTATGTTCACCATGGTTGTCCTTAAGAGAGTTTGGCCATCACATGACATCTCCCATGTTTATGTGTTTGGTATTGTTTGTAATATGGCATAGTACTCTCATTATGTGTAATGATGGAGTTGGTTTGTTTTGGGCTGATATGACATTCCACATGTCAATAATTTTGTTTTCACTCCATTATTTACATGACAATGGGAAAAGGCAGCAAGAGATCTTGTTTCTTTGGCTTCTATTGGGGGAGTTTGGTCCTACATACTCCCCTAATTTGCATGATAATGATGGAGGATGGCAGAAAGAGGCATTCCTCTGATGGCTCTTACTTGGAGAGTATGGACACCATGCACAAGGATTCCCTATCTAAACCCTATGTTGCACCATTAGCAGCTAAATCATCGGAAATTTGTCATGGGACCCCTTTCACTTGCCTATCCTCCAATCCATTCATTCCATGACTTCCTCCATAACATCCATGAACCATATCCCTCCATTTTTTAGCAAACTAAAGTAAGAAAAGGCACGAAACAAACCGCTACAAGTATCAGAAAGTTTCAAGTAGCAAATCAGTGTGTAGCATAGCAATGCCAAAATATGAAGGAAAGCTAATGAGGATGAATCCAAAAGACCACCACCAGACTCCAGATGGGTAAGAAAACAAACCATGGCACCTGAAGACCTCCATGCAACAATTTCAAAATAAAAAAACAAAGAAAATATTAAGCAACTCAATCAGAAAAGAAAAGCAGTTCACTCAGAAAAATCTACTCACTCAGAAAACAAATAAGAAATGAAGACACAACAAAGAAAATACCAAGGCTACCACCACTAGCTTTGTCTCCTTGCACTAGCTCCTTCAACACCTCACCAACACCAGGTAAGCTCAAGTATGGCCCCTCACCTCTATCTATGCATCCATAATGACCAAAATGTTTGAATGTCGAGTTTTAGAAATTTAAAAGGAAAAAAGGTGTCCAATTAACTTGGCCACCTTCATAAAGTGAAACTCAAGGAAAATTGAAAGTGCATGCCACCTGGGAAAGTCAAATCAAGTCAATAGAGAGTGGATGGGTGTGAAGAGAGTTATCATGAGGCTCAACAATGATTAACTGAGGTGGGACCAATGGTCTCAAAGAGGAAAGCTAGTGCTATGTATGAGTCACCACAATGCTCCAAATTTAGTTAAAATCCAATAAAAGTAATATTTGTCTCATTTTCACCATTGAATTGAAAATTTTGAAGTGCACCAAGAGCAAGAGAGTAGTGGGATTCATTAGAGGAGAAGCATCGAAGTTTCAGCTTGCATGCACCATTGTGCTACAGGAAACAAATTTTTTCTACAAGAAACTTCAGAAGCAGATCAACAAGGGTTTAGAAGGAAACAGAGAGTCTCCTATGGGTGAATTTACTTCCCAAAGCCTCCATCTCTTAAACTAAAACAACAAAGGATAAAGTTAATTGGTTTCCATCCTCTAGCACTGAAATTTTTCCATACAAATCACACTTAGCAAAGTAAATTTGACAGTTAAAGGGTAAAAGAAAATTTCTTGAATTTTATTTCAAGACCTCCATCTCCAAGACATAACTCTCAAACCTCTCACCACCTTCATATCACAAAAATTAAAATGGGAGGGGGATTCAACATAAGAGAGCCTATTGACATTAAGATAATTAGGCAGCACCCTCAAGTCATGGAAATCTTCCAAAATCACCAATGGCTAAGGTTCTTTGAGATTTTGAAAGGTTTTGATGAAGAGATATCTAAAGATTTTATAGTGGCTCTGCAGTCACATTCAGAAGAGAGAGCCACCACTTTGGTCAGAGGCCTAGCCATCACACTATCTCCTGAACTCATAAGTAGAGTTACAAATTTTCCCTTAGGAGTCAAATGGGTTAAGGAAAGAATGCCTAGCACTACATCCAAGAAGAATTTATTTCTACTAGTAGAGGAGTTCATTGAAGACAAAAATGGATTGAGGAGATAAAAACTTCCATACCTATGGGATGAAGTATACTTCCATATCATGAAGTTTATTTCTTGTGAAGGATTAATTTGTGTGATCTATGGGTATCATTTCAGATTGTTAAATGAACTTAGGTGTCAAGGGGAACTCCCACTTGAACATAGATTAAGAATCCATCACTTCCTCCTCAAATCCATAACTGACACGAGCCATAAGGTGAGGCAAATAAATTATCAGTACTTGGCCCATCATGGCCTCATAAAACTAATTGTAAATGATGCTTTGAAAAGGTTTAACTTACTTGTATCCTGTTCTTCCTTTAGAGACATGGATAGGGAAGACTTTATAGGTACCCAAATAAGGAAAACCTCTACTTCTAGCCTTAGAGAGAGCGAGGTAGAAGAAGAAGAAGAAGAGGTAGAAGAGGATGTAGAAGAGGAGGTAGAACAAGAGGAAGAGGAGGCATAAACAAGGAAGAAAAAGAAGAGATGGAAATTGAGTTAGAAAACATAGAGACAACACATATATAGCAATAAAAAGCCGAGGGAAAGGAGGAAGAAAAGTTGAGGAGAAAGACACCATAGATCAAGACACCAGCATGTGACTAGACATCATAGATCAAGAAGTAGCTGCTACACTAACTAATTTGATTACACCTATCAAAACAAAAATAAGTAGGCAAAAACCTATGTACTTCAAAACTAGGAAGAGTCAAAGGGGGAGGTAGGGAAAACCACAGACTCCCACTAAGATCACTATTTCCATTGAATAATCGCCAAAGAAGGAGTAAGAAATAATATTAGAGGAAGGATGGCTGCAAGAGGTCACTTCACCTATAAGGACCCTTGTAACATATATCAGAAGAAATTAAGCCTGATTGGCATGTCATACACTTCATGCAAGCACCACAAACCTTCAAAGGACTAAAAAGAGTGAAAAAGAAGAAAAATAATGTCTTCAGGAAGAAAAACAACATTTTCTATATGAAACTCTATTTTTGCTACAGGAAAATCCAACAAGCACAGATTTGGAGAAAAATTCTTTGGTTGAGGAGGAAAAGACAACCACAGAGGGGCAAGAGGTCAAAGAAGCCGAGGAAAAGGAAAAATAGGAAAAAAAATATGAAAAGGAGGGAGGTAAAGATGATAAGGAAGAGTCCACCTCACCAAAAACAATCACCAAATATGTAGTAGTAGTGCCAAACCCTAGCCATCAACCCAATCTTAGCTCCTACTACCCATACATTGAAGGGGGTATATTAGTTCCTCAAAAGTTCACAGTACCTTTGTTTTACCAGTTGGAAGAGGAGAGGGCACACACTCATCATTGGACGAAGCTTGCTACATATAAAGGTGTGCATGGGATAGGGGTCATGGAAGGAAAAGTAGCTGATTTGGGGAAGGATTTATATGATGTTAGGCTCAAAGAGTCAATTTTGAAGGAGAAACTTCAAAAGGCACATGCATAGAATATAGCACTACAAGAGCAGCTTTAGAAAAAGGATAAAAAAGTGGCCACCATGGAAAATTTGTGCATGGAAGCCATTCAACATAGATATCCTTCATATTCATATGGATTTACCTTAAGGAGAAGTGGATCCTCTTTTAAATCAAAACATTAGCCTCCCATGGATCCTTATCTTTCCAAAAATTTCGATAGTTCATTTATTTCTACAACCAAGCAAGTATAGAAGATAAGAAAAAAATGGAAGAGTTTTGCATGCATAACCTTGTGTTGACAGACTTGAATATCCGAGACCCCAATCCTAGGATGGGATATATGCAATTAATGGCATTGGCATCATGGATGGTTAATGAAGATACTAAAGCACAAGAAATTAGAAGGGTTATGATAAGATAAAACATAGAACCCTTACACATTAGGGAAGAACTATTCATCCCTAAGGGAGTCATCAATAACCATGTAAAGTGTTATCACTCAGATTTAACATCTGGGTGAGAAAGGAAATTCTGAGGTAACCTCAAACCTCCATATAAATAGTAGTCAATAATGATTGAGGAAAGAAGGTTTTAGGCTAGGTATAGTACCTCAGGGTTCTGATTTTTGATTCGTAGGGTTTTGTTGGATCAGGAGGAGTCAAGCAGCTAGGGCAAGGAAATCATGTCAAAATTCGCAAGTGTTCTAAGGGGCAAGGTAGGTAGAAGGTTTGAAATTTAAAAGATGATTATGGTGAGGTGAATATATTGGTGAGGAGTTAGGAAGATGATTTGAGATGAACTCTCCCTAAACTAAAAAAAATAAACAAATTATTCAAAATTCCCCAAAACAGAGCATGAAACATGAATTATTCCTTTCAAACTTGAAATTAAGCATATCATAAACATGAAAATGGTTTACGAGATTAAAATACATTCATACAAAATATCACAAAGAAGAAACTATGTCAAACAATTCATACCACATGGATCCCAAAGAAATAGCTGCAAATTTATCATTAATGTCCAGGCCAAACTGATACAAAAGTGTGTCCTTGAGATACCAAAGCTCCAATTGATTCCAACCCTTTCAATCACTAAGAAAATACATCAAATAGACCTCAAAGCCACTCTCCCTAGCTACAGGGAGTCGAATCCATGAGATAGGGATCAGTTTCACCTACTCCCAAACAAGAATATGAAGACTAGGAAAACTCAACAATTTTCCTCTAAAAGAGAGGAAATTGATTCATTTGACATATAGAGGACTCAATATAATGAATATACCTATAGTAAACTAATCCTCATCATAATTACATTCATATTTACCAATTACATCAGTGAAAAGCCCAACTAGTGAGGTAAAACTCAAAAATCTTGTGAAAAATAGAGAAAACTCTAAAACAGAGAAAAATTGTCCTATGTGCAGCGCCAAGGACAAAAAATATCTCTTCTTGAGGTCACTTTTGATTGACTTCATGAATATCATTCTTTGACTAATATTTCATTTTATTTCATTAGGGAACTATGGAGTCGCCAGGTGGAAGGTTTAGAATGTTTCAAGAATGGTATAATGTCCACCATAGTGATTAACCACCAAACCAAGGCTACTATGGTCTTCCTTGAGTTTGTGAAGTGTTTAAAGGTGTGTTTTACTCAAATTTCCCCAGTGGAGTCGCCATTATGTTGGGGTTCCCATGTTTTGGCAATTTTGGCAATACCAAAAGATGAGACAACATCAGAACCACATTCAGACCTATAGATCTAGCCCTCCTAGGTCCAGAGAGGGATCTCTCTATATAGGCAAAGGTTTTATGTATTTAAAGCTTTGTGTTAGGATATTAGGCTAGTTATAGGCACGGGTTTGTTTGTTTGATTTTTTGTTTGGTTGTTGGGAATCAAGAAAAAAGGGTTCAATATAAGACAAGGATGAGCAAAGAGGGTTTTAGGCAAAGGAGAGATAACTCAGAGAACATTCGAGACCATTGGAAAATGGAGTCAGGAAAGGGTTTACTTGCTATTCAATGTGCAGGCTTTCAGTTGGGCTAGTCATCTAAAGCATTGGATCTTAAAGATGATAGTGTGGCATGACATGGCAAGAGAGAAGGTGAAAGCAAGGAAACCTCCAAGGTGACCCTTCAGGAATTGGATCCAGGGACAGGACACGCCATTAGACAAATTGTGATCCAAAACCTAAAAGATTAAATCTTCAGACAAGGAAACATTAAAGATTTAAACACAAAGGTGAAAACCTGAGATCAGAGAGAGACTTTGAACTCTCAATGCTTTGGTATCCAGCGTAAGGGAACTTAGAAAAGTTAAATTAATTGAAGAGGACCCTAGTGAGGTAGAGACAAAGTTCTAAACTCCCAATATCCCAATTCATTCAATTAAAGCCTAACCAGAACATCTAAGAACAGATTCATTAATTCATACATCAACTATCAGTAAATATTAGCCACTACACTGGTTAAATTAACTTGAATTCAGTGCTTAGATAACACATATAGCAGAAAAAATTAAAGGCAGGGAGAGCAGAAGCTTAGGGTACCATGTGAGGGTATATCCTAAACCAGGTTTCTGATGCGTGCCAAAAGAAATGAAATGTAATGAACTACAAAGGAAAACCAGGACTAAGATAGAAAAACATCACTGCTGCCTTAAATCAGGATCCAAAGAAATCTGCTTGTCATATTAAAGAGCAACACCAGTCATGTACAACATTACCAACAACTTGGTATTCAGTCTGAAAATTTTTTCCTCAGTCTATCTTACAACTTTACACAGAGACTATGTCTCAAGAGAAACAACTTGCAGTTCACAGATATTCGATCAACAACCTTTTACAATGTTTTCTCATGAGTTTTATATCTAAAAAAAGAGGCAGAGGGGGGAGATGAAACACTAAATGAAATATTAAATAGAGTAGTAGTGGTTCGAAGCCCATTCAATTTTTGATGTCTGAGCATTAAACTTTAGTACTCTTTGGATGAAAGAGTGGTCTTCGACAGGCTGCAATTTACTCCAGGTATGTCCTTGATGTGATCTCTGACTATAGTACTCTGCAGTACTCAGGTGAATAATCAAAAAGCCATATAAAGATTATGAGGTCTGCCATACTGTGTAACAAATTCTCTCGTAGCATTAGGACTGTATTAGGGTGGAAAACCTTTCAGGAACACAATGTAGAACAAGGACAGTATGGGTACTGTGTCCTTTCTCGGGAGGAAACTTTTGCCGATGTAAAACACTGATGGTATTTTTTTCTATGCGTTAGACCTTATTAGGCCCTTCTGTGTTAGTCTCAGGGTATTCAATCTAGTACATTTCTTTTCAATCATTGAATTAAGGCTCAGACGTCCTCAATTACAGGCCTTAACTCTCTGATCTTTCACTTATACTCTTTGGCGCTCCATTACTGTCTCTGACTGCCAATTTGTAGGGCTTATGGTGCTAGGGGTTTAAGCGGAGTTAATACCCCTGATTTGGATAGAATATGCATTTATAATCCTTCAGGAATATTCCTGCAATCACTGGTTCTGATAACTTTCCTTTGCGCTACTGTGTCACTAATAGCGACTGTGTAGAACAGAACGGTTTTCATCATTTGCATTCCCTGCAAAACAAACACAATTGTTAAGGAAAACCATGCTGGAGGGAGATGGATGCAATGGAAGGTTGTGAGAATGGCAGCGTAGCATGGTGGAAATAGTGGATGCGAATGCAAAATGGTGGAAATATGCTATGATGGGGGTCTAAGTGAAGAAATGCACGGGGTCCGTTCAATCATTGCATGGGGGCAATGATCGACGGCGGAAATTAAACGATGGAAGGGCTTTGGAAATTGGGATAAATACAAACAAAATGGGAAAATGCCATGAAATCAGGTGACGTGGAGCTCTAGCAGTGGGACCTAGTCAATGGCGGGGGCGATCTAACCTGGACCATCGGATCTCAAGAGGAGATCGACGACCGTGGTCACGTCGGAGGGTGATCAATTGTGGGCTAGGGGTCTTGTTTACTTCAGTTATCCCCTGAGAATCCTTTGGGCACGATCACTGTTGGATGGCCCTGCCCCAGATCAGACGGCATACGCACATATCGCACTGGGCCCGCAGTCGATCTTTAACGCCCAGGGAGAGAATATTTCTAAAACAGCCCGAGGCCACATGTCGGCCTATGGCGTTGATCGTTGCCGAACAGGAAAAACAACCCTCCTTCCAAAAGCGGTGCAACAAAAACTACTGGTTTTGCACAGTGACTGACTGTGGGGACCACTGGGGTGGCTGATTTGTGGGCCATCGATCTGCAGATCAGATCGACGGTTGATATGTGATCGGAGGGGTGAACGGGGGGAACGTGGGCATGATGGGACTTGCGATGACCGTTGGATTAACGGGAAATCGACGACGGAGATTGCAATCACGAATCACAATCGGGGGGTGCAGCAAGCGGCATAGTTTAAAAAATGTGATTGCGATCGCAGCGGACTTGCGATGGCCATCGGATTAAGGGTGAATCGATGGTGGATATCACTCCCGAGACCCATATAACAAAGCTTCATCGCATCAGAGCTTTTGTTTTAACACAAGAATGCGCTCCCAACCATTTATCCAATTGCGATAAGCGCTTTACGAGCTAGCGCTTGGTTTTAGTGCTCGGGTCACGTGGGGAAGTGGTTTAGGAGCTGCGCTGAAGGGGCTAGCCTGATATATGAAGAATATGGGTTTTTTGGCCTATTTTTAGTGCATTTTAAGGCCAAAAAGAGGCAACAATAGAGAGGAAAATGGGTTACTTGGCCTAACAAAGGGTGTTTGTGAGGGTTAGAAGGAAAAAGGATGATTTAGAGGATTTAGGGAGGAATAAAGAGAGGGGAAAAAGGTGAAGAGACAGAGGTCAAGTGGGGATGAAATAAGAGGGAAAAGGCCTTTTTTGGGCATTCTCTTCACAATAGAGAGGCTTTTCTCATGTAAATGGAAATGGGGATTTATCAAAGGGCAGAGGCACAGGGAGGCTTCAAGGATGATGTGTTTTCGGAGGAAATTCATTCCTTGAAGGCTCAACAAACAATTTAGCCCCCTATTTGCTTGTCAAAAAATTTATAGGGGGATAACATGTGCTTTCTGCTCTCTCTGCTTGATTCTAAACTGAGGTTGTTTCCCTCTGAAATTTGGATTCTAGATCTGTGGTTCAAGTCTCTCTAAATTAGACAATTGGTCAACCATTCTCTCCACATTTCAAGGTAATGAATCCATTTTTGCCTTGGAAGTATATGTCTCCTCTTTGATAGTCACCCTCTTTTAATATCTCATCCTTGCTCTCTTGGCCAGCAAATTCAATTCCACACTTGCAGCATTCTTTTGCATATCTGCTAAATTTGTCGGATCATGTTCACACAACAGATGTTCCATATCAGTATCAAATCCATTCGGAAATTTGACCAAAACCATACCCTCCAATGGTTTCATATGTGTAGGAAGAACATTGTACACCGCATTAAATCTCACACAACAATCTTGCACAATTTCACCAACATTCCTTTTGATGTTATCATATTTAGACTGAATTTGAAGGGGATTTATATTTTCTTCCCATGTTTCTACAAACTGACGATGCAAAAATTCTGAAGTATCAATAGTGGCTACTGGTAGAGCTCTGAACCATTTTCTTACTTCCCCTCCTAGAATTTGTGCAAACAACCTCATCTTGACATCCTCAATACCAATTTTGTGAAGATCAAAGAAGTCATTCATCTTATCTACGTGCTTTTGATCTGTCATAGAATGACTATTGTCAAAAAAAAGGATTTTAGTTTGGTAATCTTAGGGCATAGCACCTGGGTTTTGAGGGAGAAAAAGGTGGGCATATCTTTCATCCATGATGACTGGAGGTGGAGGAATTATAATAGGGATTTGGATGCCTGATGTGGGAGGATTGGTCACTGATTGAGTATTGTGAATAGTATATGAAGTGATGGTAGAAGAAGCTGAGATCTGAGGTCTACTTGTCACCCAAGAATTTACCTGCGAAGAATAGTTCTGCGGATCTTTAAGAACTTGTAAAAGTTGTGTCCCTAATTGTGAACCTAGTTGAGAGTGTGAAAATAGATCTTCAAGAAGACTGTGAAAGGGAATGGAGGAATCAACAATGGTTTCTTCAATCCAACTCAAAGATTTTCTCTGGAATAAACTTTGCTCAAAATTTATATCAAATTCAATATCTTGCAATTTTTCTAACCCTTCGGGAAATGAATGAGCTCTGGGAATAGAACTTATCTCTGATTGATTTTTGACCAAACTAGAATTATCAACAATAGCCTTAGCTTTTCTTCGAAATTTCTAAGGATCACTACCAATGGTGGGAGGATTCGGATCAAGATTGGATCTGGTGTATCGTCAGGAAGCCAGTATTTCAAATTTCAACAAAAAATATGCACTTTACAAACTTTTCAATTCAGCCTTTGAATAAATTCTAAACTTATCATCCACAAGTTTAATAATTTCAATGAAAACTTATTACTGGGGTGATCTGATCTTACTCTTTTCTCTCTAGTGGAGTCGCCAAAATGTTATCACTTGCATTGAACCTCAGGTTGAGAAAGAAAATTCTGAGGTAACCTCAAACCATGCTTAGCCAAGTAGATAGCCCTACTAGGCCAGGAGAGGGCTCTCTCCATATAAATCATAGTCAAGAATGACTGAGTAAAGAATATTTTAGGCTAGTTATAGTAGCGTATGGTTTTGATTTTTGATTGTTAGGGTTTTGCTGGATCAGGAGGAGTCAAGCAGCTACGGCAAGAAAATTAGGTCAAAATCCACAGGGTGTTTTAAGGGGCAAGGTAGGTAGAAGTTTTGAAATTTAAAATATTACTATGGTGAGGTGAATATACTAGTGAGGAGTTAGGAAGAAAATCTGAGATGAATTCTCCCTAAACTAAAAAGAAATAAATAAATTATGAAAAATTCCCCAAAACAGAGCATGAAACATGAATTATGCCTTTCAAAATTTAAATTAAGCATACAATATATTCATAAAAATTATCACAAAGAAGAAACTATGTCAAACAATTCATACCACATGGATCCCAAAGAAATAGCTGCAAACTTATCATTAATGTCCATGCCAAACTGATACAAAAGTGTGTCCTTGAGATGCCAAAGCTCCAAGTGAGTCCAACCCTTATAATGACTGAGAAAATACATCATACGGACCTCAAAACCATTCTCCCTAGCCTCAAGGAGTCGAATCCATAAGATAGGGATCAGTTTCACCTACTCCCAAACAAGAATTTGAAGACTAGGAAAACTCAACAATTTGCCTCTAAAAGAGAGGAAAATGATTCATTTGACCTCTAGAGGACTCAAGCTAATTAATATACCTATATTAAACTAATATTCATCATAATTACATTGATATTTACCAATTACATCAGTGAAAACCCCAACTAAAGAGGTAAAACTCAAAAATCTTGTGAAAAATAGAGAAAATTTTTCCTATGCGCAGCACCAAGGAGGAAATAATAGGTCTTCTTGCAAGTCACATTTGATTAACTTCCCTATGTCAAAATTGAGCTCATGATACCTCATTGTAAATCCTGTCCTATCTAATTCCAAATATGCTTTTGGTTTCTGATTTGGAGTTGGAGTTTGCTTGTCTATCAACTGTTTATTCTATTGCTCTAGGAAATAAATGATGAATTTTTCCCTTTCAAGATGGGCTTGTAGCTCTCTAATCTCTGCCTTATTTTATTTTATTATAGTTCATGATGTGACATGTCATCAAACCCTCCAAGATATACTAGCTCAAAATCAACCTCTAGCTCATGGGCATCTTCATGCTCTTGATATGTTTCTCCATGGCTGACCTCTATGACTTTCTCTTTTCCCTTCGATGCCTAGTGTACCTATTTTTTTGATGAATAAGGAAATCCCCTTCCACACCATGTGGAACAAACATTTTCCTCTGTGCTACTGAAGAAGGCAAGGCCCCTTCCACACCATTTGGAGCAAGCACTCGCCTCTCTGCTGCAAACAAAACTCTTATCCTTCTTTGATATGTTACACTGCACTCTTTGACTGGCCTAGGTGATTTGAATTTATGTTTCCTTGTTTCTGTAGCTACAGGGCTAGTAGATGCCTCTCTTCTCTCTTGTTGCATTGGTGGAGGAATTTGGGGATTTTTGAATATCTCATTAGAGATGAAAGTATCCCAATAAATGTTGAGAAAATCTAGATGATGGAGCACAATGAGTTTGATGAGGGAGTGATGATAGAAGCTATTCATCTGCTGATGATATTATCTCTTTGACACTAGGTATGCCATCTTTTCAATTTTCTGGAACAAGAAATATGGGATGTTTAGCATCCTCACCCTAGTGAAATGCATGAGTAGCCTGATATGGCATGTGTACAATCTGGAAAATCTGCCCTCACAAGTAAAATATCTCATGATAATCTTCCTTACCAGTGCATACTTGCCGAGGAAACTGAAAGGGAAAACTTTTCTTCCTTCATTCTAGTACCTGGTTTTGAGATAAGGCTCAAAATAATGATCATCCAGGTCTTGTGCCTTGTACCATTTTTCCATACATTTGGAATCCATGTAGCATCAGCAATGATGATAGTGGACAAGAAAAAATTTATACCTGCAAGAGTTACTTTGTTATCATGAAGGTTCAGTATGAAAATCCTAGTCAACTCAGGGTGATGCTGAACTCTTTCCACATTTTCACAAAAATTATAGCACCCAACATATCTAAAACAAGATACAGCTAAAGGTGAAGCCTCTAGCTCTCTAAGGTTTGTTGGCTCTATCTTGATGATTTCTCCTCCCTTATGTGGCCTTCTCTGCTATACAACCTCATCTTCCTCAAACTCATCATCATTATGTTCCTCCTCCATGTAATATCTGTCCTCTTTGTCCATGCTTGTCTCTTTGACACTTTGAAAACCCTAGGGAAAAGGAAATAAAAATGGAGAGTGAGTGAGGGAGTGAAGGGAAAGGGAGCAAGGAAAAGGATGATGAAATGAGGGCTTTAGGAGATAGGGATAGGGCTACAAAAATTAAGGGAGATGGGGGAAAGGGTTAAGAAGCTTTGTGAGCTTATAGGAAGTGAAAATATGAAGAGGGATGAAAATGAAAATGAAATTACAGGTCAAGGGAATGGGGAAATCTAGGCATAAAATTGAAAATTCTAGAAATTTGGGATTTTAATGAAAAGGGTAAAGGGGCTTAGGGATATATAGTTTTAGTGTTCTTGGGAGTATAGGATTAAGTATTAGGGTCTAGGGATAGTCATTTTTGGGATAAAGGGGATTTTTGGGAAATTTTGTAATGATGAGGGGGGATTTTAGGAAAACTAGGTTTTTTGTGATTTTTTGTCAACATAAAACTTTATTCATGAGCACAAAATGGTGAAAGTGGGAATTATAAGGATCAACTTACTTGTTTTAGAGACAAAGAGGCAATCTTGAATTGTTTGGAAGAATTTGGGAGGGTTCTCGCTCTATGCACAGTGCCTCACCCAGGAGTGTTGTGCCCTTAGCCTATGTGTAGCACTGAGAAAAATCACATTGGCTGAAAGGTCTTATGCGTAGCGCCTAACCCAAGAGCACAACTCCAAGAAATTTCTTCAAATTTTTCTCCTTGTTCAACCTTTTTGCTCCAAAATCACATTTCTCCCCTTAGAAAATGAACAAATGAAGTTTTCCTCTTTGAAAAATAGGCCTTTATACTTTGAATGCCTTTTAGTGGTTTTGAATTTTCTTTTGAAATACCCACTTTTCTAATGTTTCATTTTTCTCTTTAGAATTTGGCACAAATACTCTTTATCTTTCTGACCTTTTTGGCATTGCAGGTTGATCAAGTCATGGAGTTTGACTTTCTTTACTCACTTAGGCAGGACATGATTGCACTTTGATAGCTTGGGATTGCATTTATTACATATGATAACATAAAATTATATTTGAAAAAAATAGAAATAAATTACATATTTGACTTTTCTACCAAAATGACATTTTGATATAAAAGTCATTAAACTAAAAATACAACTTTGAAAGTATGATAATTACATCATGATGATCTTATTTAGTCCCTCTCATATATGTGTTGACCTCATCTGAATGAAGGAATGACCTTGAGAATTGAAAAACCCTAATGACCTAATGGGACTGCTTTTTTGACCTGACCTTTGAATGAGATTTTGACTTTAAAGATTTCCAAGTGAACAGAGCATTTCCATAGGTGTTATTATGCTCAAGGAATCATGAGAATGAGTCATCCAATATGATATTTTGAGGGATAAAGAAGCTTATTTGACAAGGAAAACCACCAGTGGAAAAATTTTATGTCATGACCTAATGGAATGATGAAAAAATTATTCAGAATGGGACACCTAAGATGCACATGAAAATGTGCTTTGATCCCTAGTGGAAGGATGCAAATACTGAGACTAGGATTGGCCTTATTGGGGATGGCAGCTCCTTGGAGGTGTCAAGAACTGCAATATCCCAAAATAGGGAAAATCTACAATGTTAGGAATATCTTATAATATTCCCAAATTGGAGATCCAGCAATATGTCACTAGCACATTTGGCCCAATTTCTGATGGCCAATTCATCGCTATTACGGCACATAGGCGTCACAAGAGCGACAGTTTGAGGCGGGGCAAAACATGGTTAGCCATTACATCGCAATTCCGACACTTCAAAAAAGTGTCAAAATAGCGACACTTTTTTCGACGTTTCCAGACCATCGCCGCTCTTCCGACGTTACCCAAAACGTCGCTCTTCCGATGAAAACAAAACATGGCTCTTCTAATGAAAATTAAACGTTGCTCTACCGACGAACAACAACATCACTCTACCGACCCACAACAACGTCACTCTTCCGACACAAAAAAAATGTCGCTCTTCCGAATAACAACAACGTCACTCTTCCGACGCAAAAAAAACGTCGCTCTTCCGAAGAAAAATAAAATGTCGCTCTTCCGATGAACATTAAAAAATATTAAAAAAAAAAAAACATCACTCTTCCAACGAAAAATTAAACGTCACAAGACCGATGAAAATTAAAAAATATTTAAAAAAAATTAACCGTTGGTCTTCCAACGAAAATTAAAAAATATTTTAAAAAAATAAGCATCACTCTTCCGATGAAAAATCGAACGTCACTCTTCCCACGAACATTAAAAAATATTAAAAAATAAATAAATGTCGCTCTTGCATCCTGGACACACATGATAGCAGAATCCTGAATCCTAACTGTAATCATAAATTGAGTCAATTTTTTGGGAGTCCAATTGTAAATTAGCACCGAAATCATTTCAGAATTGGTGATTTGGGTTCTATGTTTATTCCAGCAACTAAATCTCCGAGCTTTCTTTGAACCGAAGAAAAAACTGAGAAAATATTCTTATTTCTTTGATGTAAGGAATTTTCTTATTGGTCACTATAAATAAGGTTCTTTGTTTGTTTATTCCTGTAGCTAAACTCTTGAGTTTTCTTTGAAACGAAGAAAAAGCAAAGTTTCTCATTTCGTAACTTTCTTGGAACTTTCTCAATAGTCATGGTAAGGAGGAAGACTATAATTGATTTTCACTATATAGTGTTTAAGTTTCAAAAAAATTATTCGACAATAAGTTTATTCTCTTATTGAAACTTTTCAAAATCATATATTGTGGATGTCAAAGTTGAACGTGGCAAGGTAAAGTTCAGTGGTCTTAGATATTTCCAAAAACCATTTTATACCACTAGTTTGTAAAGTCTCTGCCTTTACAAAAATCCAACAAACTTTCTTAGGGTTTTCGTCCCCCCACTATAGGCTGATCTAAGGTTTTTTAGGCCTCTTTTAGGGCTCAAACCTCCTCCCTTTGCACAGAACAAAACCCTAACTTTAGCCTCAGAATTTTTGGTGTTTTCTTGCTCCTTATTTTAGCCTGGACAAAGCCCTCTTAAGGCAAAAATTACCCACAAAAATTTTGGCCTATCCACGAGGGAAAACTCAGCCTCTTTCCAACTCAAAACATACCATAAAATTTGTCTCCCGAGATTTTGCATATCCTTCTTGGGCTAATGTAGACACAAGATGAGTTGATATTTTGGTTCTGTTCTCACATGCATGTGCCATTTAGTGAGATTGAGCACATAGAGTTGTTAACCAATATTTGATTACACCTCAAACAAGTTGAAGCCCACACACTGAATAATGGGCATACTTTCAAATTTCAAATTAATAAATTCCCAATAATATTAAAATGTAAACATTTCAAATAATGTTCACTGAATATCTCCAAGGATGGTGAAAATATATCATGATCTACGGAAGCAAGACATAATATCGAATTTAACAAAGAATATGATCCTACCTCCTTTTCTAGTCAATACTATAACCCTCTTAAATTAAGCTGCATGTCTGGTCCACTTTCACCACTTGTTGAGAATTCATCAGGTAAAGGAAAGCCTAATTCAGAGTAAACAAGTTGAATGATCTTACGAGTGGCTCCTCCTAGAGACATCTTATTTACATTTATTGCAATTGCAAAATTATGATTTGGATCACAAAGGGTAGTTGAGCCACCAATCCCTGAGTGCCCAAAAGCCATCTTTCTAGTCTCAAAACCCACAGTACGTTTAGCATTATACCTCCTAAAGCTAAGTCCAAATTTTCCATCTAGGTGGACTAGTTATTCATATTGACCAAGACCCAGAAAATCTTGATGTATATTAGTTCTATCAAAAAGTGATGCGGGTGCATTTTCAAACTCATCATGCAAACAAGATCCATTCATTACATTGTCTTTCTTGGGCTCTGTTGTCTTCTTTTCTTCCTTCCTACTACTTCTCACACAGTTACCAGTCTTACTCTTTTTTTTATTTTTAACTTCCCTAGAAGGGAAGACTGGTATGTGAGGATGGCTACCTAATGGAGGCTCACTCGAAGAAGTTCTGGGAGGAATAACACCACCTGTAGCAAGCGCTGCATAGTATCTTTCCAATGCACGGGTAGAACAATGTCCATTTGCTGCTGGTATGATTTCTCTCTGGATAAAAAGCATATTGAACAAAGAAGGCAAGGAAGATATCACTTCTGTAATGTCACCAAATGTGGTTGCCCCCTCAAGTTTAGTAGAACCGTTTTATTCTTGGGAAATTCGGGGAAAATTCATGGAAATAACCTTCTGCATATCCTGCATGTCCAGAGAAAGTGAAGCAAGTCGAGATTCCAATCCAAAGGAGGGGAGAAAGCCTTAGGGTATCATCTAATTTTTTTTTTAAGATCTGATTTTTTTGGCCCATGACATATGGTGGTTTGATGTATGGAAGTAAAAGAAAAGGTTTATGTTGAAACTGCATTCTAATCCCTAGTTGGTTGAGGCTACAATGGATTATCTTTATTGTAGCAAGTGAGGATAGTTATTGGAGGTTTCAAATCAGCCTTTGGAAAGGCATTTTGCAAGCTTATTTTCATCTCACAGCCTCAACTCCATAGCCCAAAGTATAAGCCACTTGTCCTCTTCAATTCACCAAATTTATATTGTATTCCACTTAACTAATATGATTTTCTGATTTAACTTAACAAATGGATTAGTGATTTTATCTAAGGCATTCCCCGCTTGTGCTAGAAAATAAACAGCCTAAATTATGAATGATTACCGCCAATGTGACCGTGTATGGTGTCTTGAATTTTCCCTTGGGTTTGTACTTGATTAATGGACTTATCTTTTGAACTGCAGATTTTAATGCTAACATGTCACATAAACTGCAATAGTTTTTTATTTGCATCATGTAAACCTGATTGGGAAAAGAACATCATTCAAGAAGAAGAGCAATGAAAAATATTATATCTGTCATTTAATCTCTGCATCAGACTCAAACAATTATCTTTTGTATTTTTAGAAATCAAAATTTAAGCTGTCATTTGTTGCTTTAGGAAACTGTTTGTTTGTACAAGAGCTCAAACTTATAGAAACACAAACCTCAATGGAAATTTTATGAAAGAATATTTACCTATCAGCTTATGTTTGGAAGTTGTATAAAACATACATAGAAATCGAGTCAACAAAGTGATATCCTGATTCTCAAATCCAACAAAAATATTGTTTCAAGCATGAAAAAATTTCACTGGTTGGGCTTACAACACTTGAATGTAACTCCATTTCAACCAGTTTCAACATAGAATGAAAATGACAAGAGTGCACAAAATGTTATTCCATTCCAAAATTTTGCATCACAATAATCAGTTAGTCCTTGAAGTTGTACTTAAAAGTTAAAACTAAACTGAGAAGAAAATATTGTATCATATCTAGTGTATTCTACTCGAGGGAAACATTTGTGTAGTATAGGTTCTCATTGCAATTAGTACTTTACTAACATGCATGTGCCAATTAGTGAGATTGAGCACATAGAGCTGTTAACCAGTATTTGATTAAACAAAGTTATTTATTGTATCTTATACACCACATAATTTTAACGGCAAACAAGAAAACTGTGTTGAAGCCCCACCCTGAAGGAAAAGGACCTCATAATTTGCAGGAATGCTAAGAAGCTCACGCGGATAAGATTCAGCCGTTTGTATAACAAAAGTGAACTCCTTACCTCTGTGGCTCACCTCCATTATGCTCATCCCCGAGCCCCTCCAGTTGAAGAGATTTTCCTGAGCTTTTTTATAACATTTGCAGGCAGAGTCGCTGGCGCTGCAGTGAAATTGAACACGTGACCTTCATCATGCACTGGATCTTAGAATCCTATTCGTGGGGTTGCAGAAGATGGTTCCACGACTGTGCATGTGATAGACAGGGTTTTTCATGATGGGTCATGGGTTTTTTCTCTGAAGTATAAGGATGGTGTGCATAGCTTGGTACATGTGATTGAAGACGAGGAACCCAAATGGTTGTTGAGTAGGAATGCCTACTGGAAGGTTGCAACCCCACCATATCTTGATAAATGGATTTGAGGAAAATCTGTTTTTAGGATTCAAAATTGTGTTTGACAAAATACACGAATGATGTGCGATTATATGGAATTCCATCATCATAGAATATGCCAGGAAAGGGCTATGTGAGGAGGTCCTAAGGCTGTATTATCAAATGCAACAAGAAGGGATAAAGCTAGAAAATTTCACCTTTCCTATTGTGCTCAAGGCATTTTTTGTGCTATCAACTCTACAAGAGGGAAAAGAGATTCATCATCATATCATTAGAAATGGCTTTGATTCTGATGTTTATGTGTGCACTGCCTTGGTTGACATGTACTCCAAGTGCGGCTGTGTAGAAGCAGCATGCCAAGTCTTTGACAAAACATCTAAAAGGGATGTGGTTTCATGGAGTGCAGTGATTTTTGGGTTAGCCCAAAATGGATTTGCCTTGTGAAGTTAGTAAGATGTTTCACTTGTGTGTCATACATTACTATCATTTCTATATAATTTATTGTTTTCAAACTTAGTTATTATGTAGGTGAAAAGGTCAATGTATACTATAATTATGTAGATGAGAATTCAATCATTAGGTTAGTGCATTTGATCCTTGAAGTTCACTGATACATAATGAGATTGCAGTGAGAATTATTGTTATATATTGACAATTGTAGGTAAACAAAAATCTTATACACTCCTTCTTACTATTTTAGTACCTTTGGTTCTCATGAAGAGACTGCAAACTTTACTGAGAGAAGGATTAAACAACCTTTCTACTTCAGATCCAGAGTCTTCCAAATACAATGCTCCCTCAAACAAGGTTTACATACTTTTTAATTGTTTCATCTAATGTAGGACAACAGACTTGTATGAAAATACTCTACCATTCAAAAGGATATCCTAAGGCCTACATGCTCAAATTATAGTCCTAAAAAAATGTGCCCTAGACCAGACTTGAATTACACTTATTCTTACAAGCCTATACTTAAATGAACCCCAAAAGTCAAGGATAAAAAATCATTGAATAAAAACACATATATGGATGCTATTTTGGTCGGAAAAAAGGGCCAAAAAATAGACTCAAGAGCTACCCAAAGAAATTATTGTGTGGATGAGGGCTTTTAATACTTCGAATGCATGAGTCAAGATTATGGCATTGCGCCTACCCTGGAGCATTGTGCTTGCACAGTTGATCTTCTTGGTTGAGATGGGCACATGAAAGAGGTGCTCACATTTATCAGGAAAATTCCAATAGAACCTAAT
This sequence comes from Pinus albicaulis, assembly GCA_034641835.2. Lineage (NCBI taxonomy): Eukaryota > Viridiplantae > Streptophyta > Pinopsida > Pinales > Pinaceae > Pinus > Pinus albicaulis. Next base: position 272,803,547 of record CM076574.1, read on the forward strand.
GTTGGTGTGTGGGGAGAACTGCTTGGTGCCTGTAGAATTCACCACAATATTAAGCCAGGAAAATATGTTGAAAAACATATTATTAAATTAGAGCTTGATATTGGTGCAAATTATGTATTGTTTTCAAACATATATGCTATGGATAGAAGGTGGGATGAAGTGATGAAGGTGAGAGAAATGATTGAAGACACTAAATTGAAAAAGAGCACAGGATGCAGCTAGATCGAGGTCAAGAACAGAGTCCATTCATTTTTTGTTGGAGACAGATCACACAAAAAATCAGAGTGGATATATTCAATGGTCGATTTATTGGCTGGGAAGATGAAAGATTCAGGGTATATACCAAATCTAGTGCTTTAAGTTGTTGTATGGAATCTAGGGAAAATAATGTGCAGAGAGAAGAAAAGGTACACAAATTTCCTCAAAGCTAATTATTTACGGGATGCACAAAATAAGAAAGTCATGAACAATTTTTTTTTTTAAATTGGAAAGTAAAAATCATGGCCATGCCAGATATGAGTGTTAAAACCCTGGAACTGTCAATTATTGCACACCAGGTAAAAATAAAATTAGTCTCGATAGCTCATACCATAACAAGGCTTTATTGGTAGAAAGAAAACTTTAACAACACATACTGAAGCTAATCCCTAAACCCTAATGCATACGACTAGAGAAATATGTTAATGGCCTAACTTGTGAAACCCTAAAAACTAGAGAAAATAGAACATGGGTCTTCAAAAGTTTAATCGATCTTCTTTGATTCGAGATATAATCAATAGATTTCAACGGAAAAGAAAGAATATATAAATTATCGTATCGATATGTTGAAAAATAGAACTAAAATACAAAAGCAACCACAAATAAAGTGCAAAATTCACAGATTGACCCATGATGGAGTCGATTACAGTTGGAATTCCTTCTGAATTTTGGAGTGAGTAGACGGCTTCACAATCTGTGGACTCAAACTTCGGACTTTGTAACCTCCAGTGCCTTCCTTTTTTCTTATTTTTAGTCAGAAACCCTTGTGCTAGAAACACAAAGGTGAGATCTCATAAGCACAAACGGGATTTTTTATTTATAACCTAATGTATTAGATCAGAAGGAAATAAATCATTGAACTTCAACCAAATGTATCAGAGCAAACCTGCAACAAGCACTCGGGATCAATTTCTTTACTTACCGCATCCTTCCTCCAAACCTGTGAATGTATGGCCGCATCATTCCTCAAAACCTGCAATAGTATGGCTGCATCCTTCCTAAAAACCGACGACAGTATGGCCGCATCCTCCCTCCTTCCCTGGACAAACCATGCAACTAGAGGGAAATGAACGAGGGAAATTAAAAATTTTGATATTTGAAATTTTTTGACATTTTGAAATGAAATATGTGTGTTTTTTAAGGCCACTCAAATTCCATTAAATAAAATGTGTGAGACTTTTCTTGGGGTTAATAAGGGGTTTGGGTAAATAAGTGGTATTTTTTATTATAAATAATTATTAATGAGATTAGATCTAAGACATTTATTTAAATTATTAATTGTATAAAATTGTTGAATTTTTATTTCATAAACTAGGGATTTTGGTTGATTTTTTAATCCAATTATGTGATATTAAATATGAATTATGGTAACTTAAAAATACGTTTTATGTGGTTAAAAGGGAAGTAGTAATTTTATGGTATGGATGAGTATTTTCAATAAAAATTTTGGTTTAGTAAGGATAACTCATCTATGGGCATTTTCCATGATTTTTAAGACGGAGTCAATATACGAAAGGTGATACTTAAAGGGCTCCCACATGCTTTAGAAATTTTATATATATTGGTTTATAAACATTAGAAGTGGAAAAATATCCTAAGCTCTAGAGCTAAGTTTGTTCCAACTTAGCTATATCTTGAACAACAAATTGTTGTTGACGTCAAGGATATGATAGAAATTTGGTGGGTTGTAGGGTAGTCTTGTCATGAAATAAATGTAATGTAGTTACAAGGTAGGTAGGGGGAACCATTTTGGTGGAACTTGGCCATAAATGGGACATCTATCCATGCATAGTTTTTAAAGAAAAAATACACCTAGTGGATTATCATTGTACAAGAATCACTTTAGGATCTAGGCTACTATGCACACACTAACTAAAGGGATATTAGTGAAACCCACAAAAGTATTATAGGTGCTTTTATATAAATAGGTGTTCTTGTGTTCTCATTGGTTAGTTATGGGCAAATGACAATAAAGTAAGAGAATTTATAGGTGCTTTTATAGAAATAGGTGTTCTTGTGCTCTCATTGGTTAGGTATGGGCAAATGACAATAAAGTAAGAGAAGAATTTGACTACTGGACAATTAGAGGAATGATTCCACACAAAACCAAGTGTGGTGCTGAAGCACTTTCTAGGCTAAGGGCTTTTGAAGGGGTTCCCCCACCATATGACCAGAAGAAGAGAATGATCATTCCAGATTGTCTGAAAGTGTTGAGGCTTCAGCGAGGTCACAAGTATTGTCTGCTAGGAAGGTTTTCCAAAGAAGTTGGCTGGCATCACTATGACACTATTACAGAATTAGAAGGGAATAGAAAGGCAAAGGCTCAAGTACCATATGAGAGAAGGAAGAAATTGGAAAAATTGAGATCAAAAGCAGTGGAGTTAACCGAAAATCAGCTTTCCCTAGAGATGGATCAGATAAAAATTGACAACATATTGGTCAATTTCCTTGACCCTTTATTGGTTATTCAGAAGGAGTATGAAAACACCACTGTTAATATCAAGGTAACCCCTAGCAAATCAAGGGCTACAAGTTGTAGGTTTCATCTGAACATCAACATATCACAACCATGCTTACAACCAAGATATGTTTTTTGAGGAGGAGAAATCTCGTTTAGATCAACATCAAGAATCCATTGCAAAAAAAAAATACAACTTGTGGTGATTCTAGATGAGCATAGATGAATAGCTACAATAGATGTCGAATGTGGAAATTATGGAGGAAAAATATGAAATCCATCTTCCTTTTGCATTCGAGCGAGAGGAAAATCAATCGTCAATGAAAATTAAAAATTTTCAAGCTGAGCAAGATCAACCGAATTGGGGGCAGAGTTTGGGGAACCTTCGTAACTGAATGGGGCTTATGTGATATGGCTACGAGTTATCTACCCCCACACAATCTAATATGAAAATAGTAAACATTATAGGCATAGGGTTAATTAACCCCACACATAGGGATTACATAGGTTTTTTTCCCATGCCACATGCTCATGAACTGAAATCTCTCTTTACTGTCAATATGTGCATATGCAACAACAAGACATCTATTCAATTTTACTGGTTGGGTGGATATTATAAGAACCATGCCAGACATGTAATATTTTCATATAATGAGGATCACAACATTTTCTTAATCTCCAGGCATTAGGGATTATAGAGGTTTTGTTCACACGCCTCCACCCTTCTAGATTCAACCTACAGACATATTTTGGGATTCCATAGGAGATCTTCCTCCACCCAATAGCCATGAGGGATTCCAGAGGTTTTGGTTCCATACCTCCACCCTTCTATTTAATTAGGAACCAGCCTAGATAACCATTCAAAATCCATGCTTAATGAAATCCGAAGGGCTCCAAGTCTTGCAGCTCTATCCCACGACCGAACGAAGGCACAACTAGCTAGGGAGAAACCGGCAAACGGGTACACGGACTGAACGAAGGCACAAGGGATAAAAAGGAAAACAGGCTGCATGAATGTGCAAAAGGCACCCATGCGGTCACAACTTAGAAAATTTTATATGGCTGCCCTCAAACGAAACAACTTGACCAGACCGAAAAGCGTAATTTTGGTGGGCGTCCTCACATGGTGCACCTAACCAAATGAAGGCACAAGGGGGAAAATGACAAATGAGCCACACGAATGTGGACAAGGCACCCCTACAGTCACAACTTAGCAAATTTGATACGGCCACCCTCAAACAAAATGACCCAACCTAAATGCGTTTGGGTGAGCGCCCTCACACGGCGTCACATGGCACGCACGACCGAACGAAGGCACAAGGGAGAAACCAGCAAACGGGCTGCACAAACGTACACAGGGCACCTGAATCTTCTTATGAGAACTCTTCAATTTGAGAATAATCTTGTACCAAGTGTACAATTATGAATACCTCCCTAGTTAAGAGGCAGAGTGTTGGAAAATGTAACCAGTTTCGAACTTCACAATAGTCAATGTGTTGGTGTCCCGTGTTTTTATAGTTTGGAAAATAAAAAGACAAGGCAACATCAGAACCAATCTTTAGAGTCCCAGGATCTAGTCCTCCTGTTCTCAAAGAGGGATCTTAAGAAATTTTGTTTGCAAAGGTTTATCTTGTGTGCTTAGAGTATGGATTTTAGACTAGTTATTAAGTGCAGGTGTTTGTTTGTTTGTTTGGTTGGATTGACACAGCAGAACATGAAAGGCCTAGGAAAGACATATAGAATGGAGGAACATCTGGTTCATTGGGAAATGGAGTCAAAAAGAGGTCATAACATACTCATCAAGGGATATGTGATATCAGAGGGCAAATCTAACTTGGCTGCAGGATCCTTCGGTTTTTGGAATGAGATGGACATTAATGATTTGTAAAGAGAAGTTTAATTCTCAACAAAGGGAATTTGAAAACACAATTTGAACAATAAAGAGATTTTTGATAGACAGGGCTAACCATGAATTATACAAATCACACCTTTAAGGAGACAATGATTTCAAAACAACTTTTGAAATTAAACCTAAGATTCGGGGAACACCCTATTTCCTCAAGGATTTTATTTCAAGTGACTTAGAAAACATAAAAGATTCACTGATAATTGCAGTCATAGAAGAGGGAACACCTAACACATCTATGATTACAAATACAAAGACCTTTAAGACAACTGTTTAAGAAATGACAAAGGTCAAGATTGGAACATACCTCCTTTACTTACTGTAAACAAGAAAATTTAAAGGGGGACTTCAATAACAGCTTTTAAGTGGCAACAGACAAGTAGGGAAAACCATAAATCATGCTGAAACCAACTATTCGAACTATTAAGGAAATAAACAAGCATGAAGACTAAAGAGAGAGATTGAAGACTCTAAAATACTTCAGCAGAAGAAAACATAAAACAATGAAGGATGAACAGGTCTAAGGTGCTTCCAGGAGTCATTTCTTAGCCTAAAAATTTCAACCTACTATAGTAAGAAGTTATGGAACATAATGAAAATAGGGGAAAATATAAAACAGTTCAAAATACTTCACCAAAAACCAAGCTCATGGATCCAATGATAGAGCCTTATCAAGAAAAAGCATGCAACAACATCATCAAGACTTCCAAGACTTCAAATTTCTTCTTCAACTTCAACAAACTATGTATTATTTCAGAGAGTTTCAATATTACAACTAGTGATCAACCAACCCCTCACTCATCTTCTTCAGAAGTATATATAGAAGAATGAGGGGGTGAGATCTGATAAAAGATCTCAAAAACTAATTAATACAGACTTAAATGGCTTCTCGGCCTTTGGGGGCTCAATGAAGAAGCTTACATAGGTGTCTTCTATATTAAATTACTTATATTAACTATTAGGTTTGTTGGAAAGAATTTGTTGACTTCAAGGCTCCTTGTTATCCTTGTAATAACTTATGCTGACAGCTGACAATAAGTTCCTTTGGTTGAAATAATTGTTCAGTTGTATTGATGCAAAATATCTCCGAGTCTGGTAATAACTTCGAATTTCCTTTGATTTATTTGAGGCTGTAGGTGGCTCTGTGACGGCTGGGGAATTTTAATTAGCCCCTGATGTGGCAGCGTATGCTTTCTATCTGATAAGACACTTATGATTTTCTTTAAACTGTGTTTCAGGATTCTGATAATCCATTTTTAGTCCTAATCCCTATAGATCTGTCTTTAATTTTTTGTCCTGATATATTTTGTCTTCGGCACTGATACTTCTCTGACTGTGCCTGTTTTACTGTGTTTTTTGCTGGTGTGTAGGGTTGTGCAGGGATGATATGGCATAAATGCCTCGTGAATCACTGATGAAACATGAATTTTAAACCCTGCGAAGGATTTTATTTGATGAATCGAAGGCGGGAGGATCGTCACCCTCCGCCTTCAAATTTTCTTCAGACATAGCGGAAAAACAATAAAACCCTGCAAAAATACAAAAAACTATTATAAAATCCTGCATGTATAGGTTAACTTCTTCAGAAGGCACGTGGAGGAAGCGTGGCCATTGGATGGCATCATCCAACGGTCAAGATTCATCAGAGGAATTCAAAGGAAAGGCAGAAAAAGAAATTGAATTGGAGTCGTCGATCGCGCAGAGATCGACGGTCGAGAGCGGAGGTGAAAAGTCAAAGTGGAGGAATCAGGGCGATGAATTATGGGCTATCGATCTGCGGATTAGATTGACGGCAGAGATGTTTTAATGACCGTGTCGTATCTTGGTTAACCATTGGGCTTCTTCAGTGAGCGATCATCGTCCGATGAGCGGCCTCAGATTGGAGGGTGGACGTCAATATCGTGCCGAGTCCATGTCCGATCTTTAACGCGCGATGGACGGCGATTTTATGAACAGCACCCAGGCCACGCGTCAAGCAGTGTATGGAATCACTGCAAAATAAAAAATACCGCCCCACTCTTAAAAGCGGTGCGATGGATACCACGTGGTTTTGCAGCGGTGAGTGGATGGTGGGGACCACTGGGGTGAGAGATTTCGTGACGTCGATCTGTGGATCAGATCGACGGTGGAGATTGCCTTGAACTTTGGACTAGTGGAAAAATATAATATAATAAAATCCGACAGATTTAATATATAACCAAAGGTTTAAACTTTTGGCGGACATAATTAATATTCAAAATGGCTTGGCACCCGATTGCGGGGCCTTTGGGTGCATGGAGAAACATATGACCGGGGGTTAAAAAGGAGGGGATAATCGCAATTTGGAAACGCGATAAGTGCTTGGAAGGCTGGCGCTTGGTTTCAGCACCAGGGCGTATGGAAGCGAGGGCTAAAGACTTGGCCCAAGGGGGCTTAAGTCCATAATATGAAAGTGTGATTTTAGGCATTTTTCAATGATTTTCAAAGGATTTGGTGGGTTTCGATAAGGCTAAGAAAGGGTCTTAGACCTTATCAAAGGGGTTTTGATGAAGGGAGAAGGGGAAAACATGATAATGAAGGATTTCATGGAAAAATAAAAGGCAAAGATGAGGTTAGTTTTGGCAGAAGGGGGAAAAGGAAAATGGTGGTTGCAGCAGTATTCTTTCTTGGGAATCAGCAGGATTTCTGAGTTGAAAAGGGGGAAAAGCAGTGACGATTATCCAAAGGACGGAATATTATCAAAAGAATTTAAGCATCAAAAAATTTTAGCAAATGAATTTTTTTCTTGAAGGCTATCCAAAATCATTTAGCCACCACTTGATATAACAGAATTTATAGGTGGCTGACAGTGGCTCCACTTGGGGATGGTGCCTCTTTTGAAGGCATCAAGAACTTCAGACTTGCATTTTCTGGGAGGCTGACCTGTGCCTCATCCATTGGGCTGCCTTTCTTTCTGTGGATGTTCTTCTTTTGCTCTAAAATATATTAGCAGCCATAAAAAAATGGATCTTCATCAATACAATCTTTCTACCTACCCAATCCTACTGATCTAACATTTTTTCTTCATCAGAGTGCACTTGGATTGGTAAACTCTTTCACAACATTTTATTCTTTTGAAAATAGGGAAACTAATCTATTTCTACTCCTTATTTCTCCATGGGCTCAGATTAAATAGATGAGCCCATATGATTCTCTGCCTAATATATTATCTGTTGGGATTAAACTGTCCAACAAACTTTATTTCTCTAATTTCTAAAACATAAATTTAAAAACAGTCAAGTCAAGATTGAGATGTTTGACTTGCTGTGATCTATGGCATAAAAACAAGCTGAACATAGACATTTATTTTGCAGAAAATTTAAAACAAAAATGGAAGGTTTGAGATCTGAGATTTTTAAAACATTTCCTTCCTCTTTTCTTCAGCTCTATTTTGAGTCTTTCGTGAGTTGTCTTAACTTTGATAACTAGTTCAGATTTTGAGCTAATCAGAAACAGATTTTTACATCTTTTGAATCAAAACTTGGAATAGATTTTGAGTCATTTTCTCTTTGGAAACCCAAGTTTAGATTTTAAGCATGTTTGAACCTTTAATTTTTATCCTAAACTATCTACTGATGAGCCAAGATTAAACAGTTTGGCCAATCGAATTCACTATTCTATTAGCAAAAAATTTAAAGCTAATTAGTCAAGATTAGGCTGTTTTACTAACTAGAAGTGTGTCTTTTAGGAGTGGCATTTGGGCTTGCACACTTTCAGAATTTGTTTCTCTTTTTTGGTACAGGGCCATACCTTTCTTGTTTTTACAATCTGCCCTCTTTTCTTTCTTTTCTTTGTTTTTGTATTTTTTGATTTTTCCAACTTTGAATGAAATGTCTAGACTATGATCTTTAAAATGAAAAATAAAATTCTTTAAACTCAAGACTCTTGGCAGAAGTAATGCTTTAGCATCCTGCCATTGACAGGACCTCCATATAGATCTTCTCCATTCAATTCTTTTAAGAAAAATGCATTGTGACCCCTCTCAACGTGAATAATATAGGGCCCTTTCCACAAGTTCTCAAACTTTCCATGTTTTCCCTTCTCTTCTCTCCTTGAATCCCACTTAAGAACAACATTTCCAACTTGGAAATTGTTTGCCTTAGTCCTCTTATCAAATATCTTCTTCATATTTTCTTGGATTAACTGTGTTCTTCCATAAACTTATTCTCTGGTCTGCTGCAAATGGATGGTTTGATTGATTCTCCTCTGCATATCATTCTCTTCAACTTGCAATTCATGAAGGAGCTTCATGACTGGCACTCCCAAAGAGTTGGGAAAAACTATGTCCATGCCATAAACTAGCTGATAGGGGGACATATTTATTGATTTCTTTGTAGTTAACCTATCAGCCCATAAGGCATGAACCAGTTTATTGTGCCATGATTTCTAATTTTGTTCCAACAGCTTTTTAATGATATTGATGAGGCTCTTGTTGGAAGATTCAGCTAATCTATTTCCTTGGGGATAGTAAATAGTGGAATGGCCCAAGGTTATGTGGTATTTGTAACAGAAGTCAACCATATTTTTAGATTTAAAAGCAGCAGCATTGTCTGTTATGATTTTTCTGGGACAACCAAATCTGGATAGGATATTTGTTTCAAGAAACTTGATAATGATAGAGTCATTAGCATTTTTGGAGGGTATAGCTTCTATCCACTTGGTAAAGAAGTCAGTGGCCGTGAGGATCCACTTATGTTGAGCTGAGGAGGATGGATGGATTTCCCCAATGAAGTCTAGCCCCCATTATTGAAAAGGTGCCTCAACTTTGATAGGATGTAGGGGTAAGGGAAGGAGTTTTATTTTTCCATCAAAGATTTGACACTTATGGCAAGACATGACCAACTTCTGAGTGTCTGGGAAAAGGGTAGGCCAATAGTAACCTGATCTAAGAATTTTGTTTGTTGTGGCCTTCCAGTAGAGGTGTCCTCCACATTCTCCATCATGCAACTCATGCATGATTTTTCCTGCATCATCTTCAAGTAAACATTTAAGTAAAATTCCAACAGCATTTTTCCAATATAACACCCCATATAGGATGCAAAAACTCAAAGCCCTTTGTTTCAAAAATCTAGCTTTAGTTTTAGACAAAGAAGGGGGGGCATTTAAATATAAAAGCACATAAATAATGTCAGCATACCAAGGAGAATTTAGAAATGTTTCTTAAATAAAAGGAGCAGTAGATTCTTCTATGTCTTCCAACACATCTACCATATTCATGTCTAGTGCTTGGAAGTTAGACTCAGCCATAATTTTTGCTAATCCTTGCCCTTTAACTAGTTTGGTGGGCCTGATCTCTAAGTCATACTCAAGAATAGTAGAAATCCATTTTCCCCTTTTACCATCAGGTTCTTGACTTAGAATGTCCTTGACAACAGTATGTGGAACAAAAGCAATTATGTGAGAGTGTAAAATATAGACACTAAAGTCTTTTAAAGCTTTCACTAATGCTAAGGCTTGCTTCTCCATAATATTATATTTGAGAGGAGCATCTCTTAAGGCCCTACTAAAGAAAGATATTGGTTGTTCCTGCCCCAAATCATTCTTTTGAAGTAAAAATGCAGCTATTGTATGTTCAGATGAAAAATAAAAGATGTAAAAGTCTTTGGTAAAATCCAGACTAATCAGGACTGTTGTTTGAGTAAGAGCTTGTTTGACCAGTTCGAACGATTTTTTAGCTGGTAAAGTCCACTTTACACCGACGTATTTCTTAAGCATGTTTGTAATGTTTTTTAATAGCTCAGCAAGATTAGGAATAAACCTCCTCAGAAAATTAATCTTTCCGATGAAAGATTGCAATTCTTTGAGGCTCCTTGGATGGCTGATCTGCAATATGCCATTTGTTGTACCTTAAGTGACAATTCCTTAGCTGTAGAAAGGATTGTGCTCAAGACATTATCTGTTAGTGTCACAAGTGATTATATGTATGCCTCTATCTTATAAACCTTGAACGGTGACTATGTAACACCCAAGTATCAAATCAATGAACGTTCTGCAATGCTATTTATCACTTATGCTGAATTGAAAACGGAAGAAAATAGAAGGGAATTTCAATCTGATATGCTGCCAAGAACAGAATCTATCATTTTAAAATCCTGAAGAATTAGAATAAGATAAATTTAAAACAGAGGAGCGCCTATTAAGGTTTTTTTAACTCTTAAATACATATGTAAAAAGTGACCTGCAGCTCGTACTCCATTTTAGTCATAGAAAGGAAAACATCACGTAAACAGGAAAACTTTTCAACATAAACAAATGGTAGAAACTTGCATACTTCTCCATTAATTTTTCATTCTTAAGTTCAAAATTTTGGCTTCAAGGTTCAAGAATTCGGACTCTGTATCTTTCTTGAAATTGTCTTTAAATACAATATCACAAGACAGTTTCCAGTAATGAAACTAATTCTAAATGCCCTACCTAATTCTAACTGCTTAAACTACTGACTGTTACGGAGGCACATGCCTCAAAAAGGTTCTATTACATTTACATGATTTTGAGAAATAACATAATGATAATTTGAAAGTCTCTAATCTATGAGAACAACTGCTCCTGAAGCGGTTGTTGAATCAACGACTACTTTTGGTTGAGCCGTTGGGACCTCTGTTGTTGAGTCTATTGAAAATTTCTTGCACTTCTTCCATAGCTCATTTTGAGTTGTCGAGGAATTTTTGAAACTTTGATATTCTATCCTGAACGCCACAATTTGACTGTGTGTAGGTTTTCCTGTAAATAGAATCTTCACCATCCATAGCAAATTGAAATGCCTATGCAAGAAGTTAAACACAATTTCTCCTTTTAAGATCTGTGTCTTTTCGTGCCTATTATCTGCCTTGCTTTTTGCTAATGTTAACTGATCTTCATAAAACTTCCATGATATGATATTTCATTTCTCAGTCCAGCATGAAGGTAAACCTATTCTGGTCAATTTGTCAAATGATATATCAAACTTCTTTACTGTCTCCTTGATTCCCAGCAACCTTTTCTTTACAACCTTCCGAAGATCATTCTTAATTATCATCTTATTAACTTCCTCAGCATAAAAATATCTGTCTTGTATTCCAATATCTTCTAATTCTTCGTCTGATTTGGAATTGATAAAATTGATAAACTTCCTAGCCCAATTTTCTCTTTTAATGGCCGTCTGCTTTTCAGATAATATCTCCTCTTCATGTTCTGAGATGAGGCTTTTCTCTTTAGCAAATATATTCAGGGAATTCCAATTTGACTTCATCTCTGAAATAATCTCACCCCAAATGATATCTTTAGCTTTTATCAGTGAGATATTACCTTTTAACTTCTCCTTGAGATATTTAATTTCATCTTCAGCCTTCTGTAATTTCTGCTTATTCTCATCCACTTTATCTTCTAGTGCCCGCATGATCTTGGTGACCGTTTCTAACTCTGATTGAGCCTGCTTTCGATCTCGTTCTGCCATCTTCAATTTTGTGCTGAGCTGAACAATCTGTGCTTGAGGGTCTGCATCACCTGTAGGAAAAACAAATGTACAAGTATGATTTTCAATATGGTTTTGTAATGAAATAGCAGTCTTCTTTACTTTAGTCAATTCTTCATCTTTCTTCAACAATTGCTGATGCAATTCTTCTTTTTATTTTTCCACCTCTGCTACTTTTGCAGCCATTGAATGTTCTGCAGCAGGTAACTTCAGCTTTCTTCTTAGGGTGGATATCTCTATTTCTGCACTCTTCATGAGCTTCTGCACTGCAGCCTTGTCATTCGGATCCACACCAATCTTCATGATAATCTTTTTTAACTCTTCATTTTGAACTGATAAGGCCCTTGAATTAGCCTTCTCCATCCTGAACTGTTTGATAACTTTTGCAAGCATGTTTTTAGCTTTAACTGTTGTGGCATTGGTCTTGGTTAAATCATTAACAATTAATTGTCCAGTCTGCATATGAAGGTTCATCTTATCCCACAGTGGGATCTTTTTAACATCCATAGTTACATTTACCTCATTGAAACTGCTTGAAGATCCAAGGGACATCCCTGTTGGATGTGTTAGAGCCATTCTGAATTGATCATTTTCAAGGTCCATTACAGTCAACAACCTAGTCTGATCAGCAGCTATATGATGCTCCGCCTGAGCCTCTACATTAGCTTTTATTCTCTGATTTCTTTCTTCAATCTGTGTAAATATTTTTTTTACTGAAGGCATCTTCTCTGAGTAAAGCGCATGGCCTCTAGGAGAAGAGGGGACATTTTGTTCTTCATTGATATGGAAGGTAAAACCAGGTGAGTTTGAAGAATGATCTTCAGCCAATTTAGTTCTCTTTTCCTCTCTCATCTCTTCATCATCTACTTCAACAACATCATCCCTACTTCTTTTATTTTCCCTTTCAGTTATAACAGGTGTTTGAATACTCATTTTTGATGTATTTGATTCACCTGGGTTTGTCAGCTTCTCTTGATCAGGTCTGCTTATGTGAGAAAATGCAGAATATCCATTCTCAATTCTTCTCTGGGAAATCACTCCATGCGGATCATATGACCATTTTTCTCCTAGTAGCAAATGTGTCTCTTCCAACATTTTAGAAACTTCATCAAAAGCTTGCCTCATATTGACCACGAAAGGTCCCACACTCATAGGAAATTTATACATAAAACCTTTCTTCTTGGGAAGAAAGTGCACCTGATCCACATTAAGGCTCTTTCTTATGAATTCCAATGTGAAAAGATGCATAGGTATAAAATTCGGGAGCCTATAAGGCTCAATACTAGCTCCATACAATCTTATCTCTGAATATTCTTCAAACACAAACCAATCTCCGAATCTGCAACTAGGTCCTAACTGTAGGAACTCCCGGGCTTTTGGTAGAAAACATGGAGGAGGAACTCCATTCAAAATTCTATAAGCAATAGACATATAATGACTAGAAAACTCAAATAACCCTGCTTCATTTCCTTCTTTTATAGTCATGTCAGTCCAAAATAAAACTGATTGCTTTTGCTTGTTAACATCAACTATATTCAACCCCAAACTCATAAATTCTTTGACATTTTGATATAAAAATAAATACACAATCAATGAAGGGAATTTAAAGAAACCTGTAAGAGGAAAGGTCATCAACTGAGAATTTACAATCTCCTGCCAGAAAGATGGAATGTCGAGAAAAACCCCTGGTTTCATCATCAACGCATACATTCCCAATACCGATTTATCAACTGTATGGTCATTGTCTTTGCCCAAAATCTCTGCAATGCAGCTCAGAATTGGTCTATACTCAGCATCGAACACTTCCAAACTAAATTCTTCTCCTTCTAGTCGAGCTTCCTTTGAATTTGATCTCAAGTAGGACCTACATTGATCAAATTCCTGATTTGAAAGGTCCTCAAAATAACGAGCCAATGAATCTTCAGAGAATTGCAGTGGTGACTCGTTTTCAGGAAAGCATAATGCTTGGCGAATTAACTGCGTCGATACCTGAAAAATGTTTTCTCCCTGCGAATTCATTATGAAGCACTTAACATGATACATTGAAGAGACCAGCCATGAGATAAACTCGAGAAAGAAATGGGCTTTTGGGATACAGGCGGACAGTATACCGGAATTCTTCATGGCGGAAAAAACTGGGGATTTCTTAGCATTTAGGGTCACTTGATGATACAATAAGGGATGATGTACAGAAGACATGGTATCCCGGACTTCTTTTTCACTGTCCATGACGGAATTGAGGCTTGATGAACCAGATAGAGAGACTCATTTTTCCATGGTTTAACGGACAAAGGATGGCGAACGGAAAGGTGACGGCGACACGGCTCAAAAGGAAAAGGACTACAAGTGATTTGAAAATGGGATACGAATTTATTTAATAGCAGCGGAAAACCCATATTAAATGACCAAGATGACATGTAAATCTAGTGACGTGGGGTACAGCTGTCTTCCACCTCTCTCTATGAGATCACTGCGGGGGCTCCTGGAGTATGGTGGAAAATTTTTGGTTTCCCCCCTCGCAATGCATCCATGCCGTCGATCAACTTTTACTCGTGGTCAAATGGGTCAACTACGGGGGCAGCTGATCCATTAACTCACGACATCTTCACACCTCCGCAATTCATCTCCGCTCATAATCTTCAAGGCTTGTTGCTTCTGCCTTAAAACTTGCTCGATTTTTAAACATCAAACGATAACACGAATCCAAATAAAGTTTAATAACAAACTTAAGTGGTAACGAAATTCGAAAATATTTCTTTTTCATGCTAAAGTATACATTATACCATAACATATACTTTTTTTTCAAAAAAAATCCAAATTTTTTTTGCTATTTTTCGATTTTCAAAAATAGAAAAGAAAAGGATATGCAGAGATCCACAACATCTGGCTCCACCTGGGGATAGTGTTTTTGCCACGAAACACTAAGAACCTGCAGATTAGTGCCTTCACTTCAGGCATGGAGTCAAAATTTCTTGATGGAAAATGTACAATGATCACACCGGATATATACAATGATGATGAAACAGCTCTTAATGCTGGAAATAATGCTTTAGATATTGCCCATTCATGGGAATATCTAGTACTTCTCCTTCAAGATTTTCCAGCATGAAAGTATTATTCAACCTGACTTCATTGATTTTGAACAAACCATACCACAAGGGATCAAATTTGCCTTGTTTCCCTTTGTCTTCCCTTCGGGTATCCCACCTCAATACCAGGTCTCCCTTCTGAAACATGATTTCTTTTGCTTTCCTGTCAAATATTGTCTTCATTTTTTGCTGATAAGTAAGAAAATTCTCTCGAAATTTATTTCTGTTTTCATTTAACTCCATTACATTATTCATTCTTCTAATCATGGCATTGGGTTCTTCTTGAGCATCTTGAAGGAAAGAAATCATAGGTTTCACCAACTGAGTGGGAAACAATGCCTGAGTCCCATATAATAGCTCATAAGGTGACTTACCAGTGGATCTTCTGGTGGTCATCCTCGTTGCCCATAGCGCAAAAATTAGCTTTGAATCCCAGTTCTTTTTATTTTCATTTATTGTCTTCTTCAGAATTCTTACCAATGTTTTGTTAGAAGATTCTGCCAATCCATTCCCTTGTGGATGATAAGCTGTAGAATGAGACAACATCACATTTTAAGTCTGACAAAAATTAATAAACCTGATTGAGTTGAAAACTTGTGCATTATCTGTCACAATCTTTACTGGACATCCAAATCTGCTAAAGATATTTTCTTCTAGAAACTTCATAACAACCAAATCATTTGCCTTCCTGGTAGGGATTGCCTCTACCCACTTTGTAAAATAATCTGTAGCAGTAAGGATCCACTTAAACTGCCCACTAGATGGTGGATTGATTTCTCCAATAAAATCCAATCCCCATTGTCTAAAAGGTTCTTCAATAAAAACAGGGAGAAGAGGTAAAGGGGCTAACCTTTTCTTTTCTGCAAACACCTGGAATTTTTGACAACTTTTGACTGTTTTATATACATCAGCAAATACAGAGGGCCAATAGAAACCTGATTTGAGAATTTTATGAGCAATTACCTTCCAACTGTAGTGACCCCCGCACAAACACTCATGATATTCTTTAATTACTTCTGAAACTTCCTCCTCTGTCAAACATAACAATAACACCCCAGCAGGATCTTTCCAATACAACTTTGCTTCAATTATAACATAAGGTTGAGCTTTGAGTTTTAAAGCTCTGTATTTAGCTCTATTTATTGAAGGAGGATAAGAAATAAAGCATAAATAATGCACAATATCTTTGTACCAATCTGAGCACAGAAATTTATATTTAATTGCTGACTTCGACTGAACATCACCTGTTTCTTCATTAACTTCCTCTACAGGTGCCAATAAATTAATTCCCAGTGCTTGGAAATTTGATTCTGTTAATAATCTTGCCAGCCCCAATCCTTTAATCAACTTTGTTGGTTTAACATCTAGGTCATATTCTTGGATTTTAGCAATCCATTTGCCCCTTTTCCCGTCCAAATCACTCTATATTAAAACATATTTTACAGCAGAATTTGGAACATATGCTAAAATTTGAGAATGAAGAACATAGGTTCTGAATGCTTTTAATGCTTTCACCAGAGCATATACTTGTTTCTCCAATATATTATACTTCAACTCTGCATCTCGGAGCACCTTACTGAAATACGCTACAGGTTGTTCACATTTTTCTTCATTTCTCTATAATAACATAGCAGCAATTGTTGAGGAAGACGCAAATGAGAAAATTTGAAATGGCTTCAGATAATCTGGACTTATTAGAACAGGTGCTTCTTTCAGAGCTTCTTTAATTATTTGAAAAGATTCTCTTGCTTCTTTGTCCCACTTCACCTCTGCATCCTTTTTCAACATGTCTGTTATTTTCTTGACAATCTCTGCGTAATTAGGAATAAATCTTCTCAGAAAATTAATTTTCCCAAGGAATCTCTGAATATCTTTCTTACTTCTGGGCAGTGGAATTGACTGTATGGCTTCGAATCTTGCTGGATCAATCTTCACTCCTTGTTTAGAAACAATATGTCCCAGCAGTTTACCCTCCTTCAGAGCAAAAAAAGATTTTTTAGGATTCAGCAATAAACCATATTTTCTACACTTCAAGAAGGCTTTCTGAAAATGCTGCAGATGTTCTTCATCAGAGTTTGAAAAAATTGTGACATCATCTAGATAAACAACCACAAAGTTATCTCCTACAAATTCAATATTCATTTCTCTTTGGAATGTAGCCCCTGCATTCATTAAGCCAAACGACATCCTGGCATACATGAATGTCCCCCAGGGTGTAGTGAAAGCAGTTTTCTTTTGATCTTCCTTCTCCACAGCAACCTGATTATACCCTGAAAAACCATCCACCATAGATAATCTGTAAGCTCCAGTCACTTTTTGTAAGACAAAATCTATCTTCGGCAAAGGATAATTATATTTCAATGAGGCCCTATTCAGGTTCCTGAAATCTACGCACAGCCTTATCTCTCCATTTTTCTTTCTGACTGGTACAAGATTAGAAACCCAATCTGAATATCTAAAAGGAACAATTATTTTGGCTTGTAGCAATTTATTTACCTCTTTTTCGATCAGAGCCAACAATAATGGATTGATTTGTCTGAGTTTCTGTTTATGCGGTTTGATTCCATTTTTCAGTGGGATTTTATGCTGTATAATACTCTTATCATACGTCTTCAACTCATAATAAGACCAAGCAAATACATCTTTGAATTGTTTAAACAGATCTATATACCTTTCTTTATAGTCCTTCGGGACTCCTTTGAACAATTTGATCATTTTAGGCTCTTGTTGAGTCCCTAAATTACAATATTCTACATTCTCATCTTGGTTTGCTTTCTTCTGATTTACTGCCACGTCATTTGCACCAAACAGTCTTTCGAGAGGCACCAAACCTCTTGGCAAAACATTGTCTTTCAACTGAATAATTTCCTGACCACCAATATTCTTTTTCAGAGTCTTACTAGCCAACTCATGTTCATCAGTTTCCAAATCAATCTGATGATCTTCAAAATCTTCGATCATCAACAAAAATTTCTTAATTTGTTCATCATCCTCAAAGACCTGCCAATGTTTGACATTGTCAGGGATTGAAGGTCTATATCTCATCTCAATCTCATATCTTAGTCTCGGATTGATCGGAGGCTTGAATGTACTGGCTGCAACTGCTAAAGAATAAGCCATTCTATTCTCTTCCCTTGGAACAAACTGTAAATTAAAAGCTTCAAAGTAGTTTTCAATTAAATCCCAGACCACATTCCTATATGCTCTTAATCTGGGATGTTTAGTTTGACACAAATTCTTTACTTGTCTTATGATTAATTCAGAATCCCCAAACACGATCATAGAATGAATTCCCATTTGCTTAGATGTTTGCAGAATAATGATTAACGCTTCATATTCCGCTACATTATTAGTGGACTCAAACTCCAATTTGAAAGAAAAAGGCATAAGGTTACCTTCCGGAGATACAAAAATGAAACTAGCTCCAGTGCCTTCTTTAGAAAATGCACCATCAAAATAACGCTTCCAAAGCTTGTTGGAATGCAGCTCCCTATGTACAATGGCTGAAGGGAGCTGCCCTTGTGACTCTTCAGCAAATTCTGCATCTTCATGCAGCATGAAACAGGATAGATCCTCCTTCTCTTGCCCATAAATAGGTGAATTACCTGCATCTTTCTTGGTAGCAGTTTTTTGAAACCTAGTTTCTCTACACAAACTTCTTTCTTCCCCATTAAAAATAGGAATTATAGCATATGTAAAATCTAGCTTCAAAACTCCTCCAAGCTTTGCCCCCCACGATCTAGATAATAGCATACCAAATCTGGCTGGAATATCTGCAACTACCACATCCATCATAATGCTCTTGGCTGGGATTTGAGCCAATGTAACAGAAGTGATATATAAAAAGGAGGGAAAGATGAATCTACCTCTTCAACATGAGGCCCAAAAGTAACCACTGGTTTTTCTTCTTGTAAATTTACGGTATCACCCACTTCATCAGACTGAGACAAATTGATAAATTCTGCAATCTCCTTCTTGTAACCAGGTGTTTTGATTAATTCAAGAAGAGGTATTTGAATTTTCACTTTCTCCAACTCTTTCGACAAACTGAAAGTTTGATTTTGTTTTGTCAACTTTTCAGATTCTTCTTGATCTTTCTTGGAATTTAGAACTTGATTAGAAACAGTAACCACTTTCTCCAAAATATTAGGATCTTTAATCCTCATTTGAGAAGCCTCAACTTGCTGTTTTTCCTTTTCTTTTTCTTCATTCATGGGCTACTTCCCCTTGTCTTTTTTCTTAATTTGATTTTTCTGTAGTGGAGTCGCCATTAGAGCAGGTACTGATTCAGGTTCTTTTTCCTCACTGTCTTGAGTTCTTAGCCTCTTTTTTGACCTCAAATCATATTTTTTATGCAACTCGGATTGCATGAAGTCTGTGAACTTTCTGCAGTAATCATCCATCTCTTCTTGATGAAATGAAAGATCATTTTCTTCCACTCCTTCTTCCTCAGCCTCTTCTTCTGTTTCATCGTCTTCCATGTAGACAGAAGAAATTCTAACATCATCCTCTTTCTCATCATCATCATCATCTGTTGAACGAGAGGGAGCTGCCTCTATATACAAAGGTGCTTGCACCTGGTCTTGATATTTTCTTTCTCTTTGTAAAATCTGCAAGGGCTATTTTTTAAATTGGGGATTAAAAACCCCTCTGTTTTGTTTTGCAGGCTTATTACTATCTATTTCCAATTTCACTAATTTGTTAGAAATTTTTTTTATGACTTTAGTCATATCATCAATTCTCTGATCTTGTGATGAAGCTTCTTCTTTGGCCTTTCCTTTATCTTGAACTTTACCAGCAGCAGACATATTGGCCTCAATTTCCAGAGCATCAGTTTGAGTCTGCTCCAAAGTAGGAGACCTTCTTTCTCTCAATGTAAAACTGAAATCTGGTTCAAAAGCACCAAAAAAAACAACCCTTTCTCCAATAGGAGGGGGTTTCATTTCCAAAGGCAAACTATTATACAATTTGTTAAATCTTTTCATGAAATCATTCATATTTTCGTCAGGTTTCTTCTTTATTGCATTGAATTCGGTTAAAGAATAACCATGATCCATTTTTTCGCCCCATCTCTCGATGAAACGTCTTTCTAGTCCGTCCCAATCATTTATGGAACCATTGGGCAATCCTTTAAACCATTTCCTTGCCTCTCCATTTAGAGACTGAACAAAAAGTCTCATTACAACATCCAAATGTTCAACATTTAAATTCTCAGCAAATGTGCAAAACAGGGGCAAGTGCTGTTCTACAGTGATTTCATCTTCACTAGTAAATCCAGGGAGTAACTTGAGATACTCCTGAGGCATATCATGCAATGGTTGGGCTAGATTTAATGGTGCATATCTATTCATCAAGAAAGCAGGGTACGCCATATTTATGCCTGGATTAACTACTCCTTGAGCGGGGGTAAAATGAATACCAGTTGTAGGTGGGGATGAATGAGGTGGAACAAGTGATATAGGAGTTGGAGTATGAACGATTTCAGAAGAGTTGACAGCTATATGGGGCTGAGTTTCTGTAAAAGGGAAAGACACAAACTCCAAAGATTTCTCTTCTAACGTAGGTTCTTGAAAATGAATGGATGAAGGTGATGATTCTCCTTCCGAGAAAATGAGTTTCTTGGAAACTTTCTTGGACGAGAAAGTGCGTGAACTGCTGCCTAGTGCAAGCAGTGTAACTTCTGGTGTGTCAACTATTTTTGGTTTCTAGCTCTTCTTTGAGACGAGCTTCTTAGGATCAGACAAAATAGGAACTTTTTTCTTAGAGGTAGCCGACCTCGTGTGAGGTTTCTTAGGAGCCAGAGCTATTTTTAAAACAAACACAGCTTATTATTTCCTCCTCTCTGAACAACCAGAGGAAATGTAAACTAAACCTAGGGAAAATCTTCAAATCTTCGTCCCCGGCAATGGCGCTAATTAATGTTGTACCTTAAGTGACAATTCCTTAGCTGTAGAAAGGATTGTGCTTAAGACATTATATGTTAGTGTCACAAGTGATTATATGTATGCCTCTGTCTTATAAACCTTGAACGGTGACTATGTAACACCCAAGTATCAAATCAATGAACGTTTTGCAATGCTATTTATCACTTATGCTGAATTGAAAACGGAAGAAAATAGAAGGGAATTTCAATCTGATATGCTGTCAAGAACAAAATCTATCATTTTAAAATCCTGAAGAATTAGAATAAGATAAAGTTAAAATAGCGGAGCGCCTATTAAGGTTTTTTTAACTTTTAAATACATATGTAAAAAGTGACCTGCAACTCGTACTCCATTTTAGTCATAGAAAGGAAAACATCATGTAAACAGGAAAACTTTTCAACATAAACAAATGGTAGAAACTTGCATACTTCTTCATTATTTTTTCATTCTTAAGTACAAAATTCTGGCTTCAAGGTTCAAGAACTCAGACCCTATATCTTTCTTGAAATTGTCTTTAAATACAGTATCAAAAGACAGTTTCCAATAATGAAACTAATTCTAAATGCCCTAACTAATTCTAACTGCTTAAACTACTGACTGTTACAGAGGCACATGCCTCAAAAAGGTTCTATTACATTTACATGATTTTGAGAAATAACATAATGAGAATTTGAAAGTCTCTAATCTATGAGAACAGCTGCTCCTGAAGCGGTTGTTGAATCAACGGCTACTTTTGGTTGAGCCGTTGGGACCTCTGTTGTTGAGTCTATTGAAAATTTCTTGCACTTCTTCCATAGCTCATTTTGAGTTGTCGAGGAATTTTTGAAATTTTGAAATTCTATCCTGAACGCCACAATTTGACTGTGTAGGTTTTCCTGTAAAGAGAGTCTTCAACATCCATAGCAAATTGAAATGCCTATGCAAGAAGTTAAACACAGTTTCTCCTTTTAAGATCTGTGTCTTTTCGTGCCTATTATCTGCCTTGATTTTTGCTAATGTTAACTGATCTTCATAAAACTTCCATGACATGATATTTCCTTTCTCAGTCCAGCATGAAGGTAAACCTGTTCTGGTCAATTTGTCAAATGATATATCAAACTTCTTTACTGTCTCCTTGATTCCCAGTAACCTTTTCTCTGCAACCTTCCGAAGATCATTCTTAATTATCATCTTATTAACTTCCTCAGCATAAAAATATCTGTCTTATATTCCAATATATTCTAATTCTTCGTCTGATTTGGAATTGATAAAATTTATAAACTTCCTAGCCCAATTTTCTCTTTTAATGGTCGTCTGCTTTTCAGATAATATCTCCTCTTCATGTTCTGAGATGAGGTTTTTCTCTTTAGCAACTATATTCAGGGAATTCCAATTTGACTTCATCTCTGAAATAATCTCACCCCAAATGATATCTTTATCTTTTATCAGTGAGAAATTACCTTTTAACTTCTCCTTGAGATCTTTAATTTCATCTTCAGCCTTCTGTAATTTCTGCTTATTCTCATCCACTTTATCTTCTAGTGCCCACATGATCTTGGTGACCATTTCTAACTCTGATTGAGCCTGCTTTCGATCTCGTTCTACCATCTTCAATTATGTGCTGAGCTTAACAATCTGTGCTTGAGGGTCTACATCACCTGTAGGAAAAACAAATGTACAAGTATGATTTTCAATATGGTTTTGTAATGAAATAGCAGTCTTCTTTACTTTAGTCAATTCTTCATCTTTCTTCAACAATTGCTGACGCAATTCTTCTTTTTCTTTTTCCACCTCTGCTACTTCTGCAGCCATTGAATGTTCTGCAACAGGTAACTTCAACTTTCTTCTTAGGGTGGATATCTCTATTTCTGCACTCTTCATGAGCTTCTGCACTACAGCCTTGTCATTCGGATCCACACCAATCTTCATGATAATATTTTTTAACTCTTCGTTTTGAACTGATAAGGCCCTTGAATTAGCCTTCTCCATCCTGAACTATTTCATAACTTTTGCAAGCATGTTTTCAGCTTTAACCATTGTGGCATTGGTATTGGTTAAATCATTAACAATTAACTGTCCAATCTGCATATGAAGGTTCATATTATCCCACAGTGGGATATTTTTAACATCCATATTTATATTTACCTCATTGAAACTGCTTGAAGATCCAAGGGACATCCCTGTTGGATGTGTTAGAGCCATTCTGAATTGATCCTTTTCAAGGTCCAATATAGTCAACAACCTAGTCTGATCAACAGCTATATGATGCTCCGCCTGAGCCTCTACATTAGCTTTTATTCTCTGATTTCTTTCTTCAATCTGTGTAAATATTTTTTTGACTGAAGGCATCTTCTCTGAGTAAAGCGCATGGCCTTTAGGAGAAGAGGGGACATTTTGTTCTTCATTGATATGGAAGGTAAAACCAGTTGAGTTTGAAGAATGATCTTCAGCCAATTTAGTTCTCTTTTCCTCTCTCAGCTCTTCATCATCTACTTCAACAACATCATCCCTACTTCTTTTATTTTCCCTTTCAGTTATAACGGGCGTTTGAATACTCGTTTTTGATGTATTTGATTCGCCTGGGTTTGCCAGCTTCTCCTGATCAGGTCTGCTTACGTGAGAAAATGCAAAATATCCATTCTCAATTCTTCTCTGGGAAATCACTCCATGCAGATCATATGACCATTTTTCTCCTAGTAGCAAATGTGTCTCTTCCAACATTTTAGAAACTTCATCAAAAGCTTGCCTCATATTGACCACGAAAGGTCCCACACTCATAGGCAATTTATACATAAAACCTTTCTTCTTGGGAAGAAATTGCACCTGATCCACATTAAGGCTCTGTCTTATGAATTCCAAGGTGAAAAGCCGCATAGGTATAAAAGTTGGGAGCCTATAAGGCTCAATACTAGCTCCATACAATCTTATCTCTGAATATTCTTCAAACACAAACCAATCTCTGAATCTGCAACTAGGTCCTAACAGTAGGAACTCCTGGACTTTTGGTAGAAAACATGGAGGAGGAACTCCATTAAAAATTATATAAGCAATAGACATATAATGACTAGCAAACTCAAATAACCCTGCTTCATTTCCTTCTTTTCTAGTCATGTCAGTCCAAAATAAAACTGATTGCTTTTGCTTGTTAACATCAACTATATTCAACCCCAAACTCATAAATTCTTCGACATTTTGATATAAAAATAAATACATAATCAATGACGGGAATTTAAAGAAACCTGTAAGAGGAAGGGTCATCAACTGAGAATTTACAATCTCCTGCCAGAAAGATGGAATGTCGATAACAACCCCTGGTTTCATCATCAGCGCATACATTCCCAATACTGATTTATCAACTGTATGGTCATTGTCTTTGCCCAAAATCTCTGCAATGCAGCTCAGAATTGGTCTATACTCAGCATCGAACACTTCCAAACTAAATTCTTCTCCTTCTAGTCGAGCTTCCTTTGAATTTGATCTCAAGTAGGACATACATTGATCAAATTATTCATTTGAAAGGTCCTCAAAATAACGAGCCAATGAATCTTCAGAGAATTGCAGTGGTGACTCGTTTTCAGGAAAGCATAATGCTTGGCGAATTAACTGCGTCGATACCTGTAAAATGTTTTCTCCCTGTCAATTCATTATGAAGCACTTACCAGGATACATTGAAGAGACCAGCCATGAGATAAACTTGGGAAAGAAATGGGATTTTGGGATACAGGCGGACAGTATACCGAAATTCTTCATGGCGGAAAAAAATGGGGATTTCTCAGTGTTTAAGGTCACTTGATGATACAATAAGGGATGATTTACAGAAGACATGGTATCTTGGACGTCGTTTTCACTGTCCATGAGGGAATTGAGGCTTGATGAACCAGATAGAGAGACTCGTTTTTCCATGGCTTAACGGACAACGGATGGCGAACGGAAAGGTGACAGTGACACGACTCAAAAGGAAAAGGACTGCAAGTGATTTGAAAACGAGATACGAATTTATTTAATAGCAGTGGAAAACCCATATTAAATGACCAAGATGACATGTAAAGCCGGTGACGTGGGGTACAACTGTCTTCCACCTCGCTCTATGACATCACTGCGGGGGCTCCGGGAGTACGGCGGAAAATTTTTGGTTGCCCCCCCCGCAATGCATCCACACCGTCGATCAAATTTTACCCGTGGTCAAACGGGTCAACTTCGGGGGCAGCTAATCCATTAACTCACGACATCTTCACACCTCCGCAATTCATCTCCGCTCATAATCTTCAAGGCTTGTTGCTTCCGCCTTAAAACTTGCTCGATTTTTAAACATCAAACGATAACACGAATCCAAATAAAGTTTAATAAAAAACTTAATTGGTAACGAAATTTGAAAATATTTCTTTTTCATGCTAAAGTATACATTATACCATAACATATACTTTTTTTTCAAAAAAAATCCAAAATTTTTTTGCTATTTTTCGATTTTCAAAAATAGAAAAGAAAAGGATATGCAGATGATCCACAACACCATCTATCCTTGTAGGGTCTATTTTTATTTCCTCTTCTGAAATTATATGGCCAAGAAGTTTACGTTCTTGGAGACCAAAGAGTGTCTCCTTGGGATTCAATGATAAGCCAAATTTCCTACACTTCTCAAGGTAGTAAGAGAGGATTTATTCTCCTTAGTTTCTGTTTAAAAGGATTTTGATTTTCCTTCAGGGGAATCTTGTGCTGGATGATGTTGGTATCATAAGATTTCAGGTCTTTGTATCCCCCAGCAAAAACATCTTTAAACTCTTTGAAAAGCTTTATGTATTGCAATTTTATGTGAGCTGGGAATGTACTGGATAGTTTGATCATTTTGGGTTCTGCTAGACTGCCTATGTTATGCTCTTCCACGTTGGTTTCCACAGGCTCCATTCTCGGTTCTTTGGCTACATCGTTGAAATCGAAAAGGTGTTCTAAAGGTGTGAGACCTCTTGGAATTTGGTCATTTTTGCATTGTAAAACCTCCAAGTATTCTTGGTCTGTTATCAGTTATCTCTGGTTCAAAAGGATTCTAATAATGATTTATATCAACAGAATATTTCATTCCAACTTCTGGGATTTGTTCAATATACAAACAGTTTTCTTCATGGCTGGTTTCTGATATTGGTATGGTGAAATCATTTTCTGATTTCAAGAAATCATCTATGTGTTTGTCAGATTCAAAAACTTGCCAGTGATCCTCGTTATCAAGCACAGCAAGCCTGTGTTTTACCTTTACACTGAGTCTTTCATTTATCTTAGGTATTTGGCAGTTGCTGGCATTGAAGGCGAGTTCATTTGCTAGATGATTCAGTGCTCTGGGGATGAAAATGAGTTCATATTTTTCGAAGGTTTTTAATAAATCAAGGGAAGCGTTTCGATATTCCCTAAGCCTTGGATTTCTAGCTGAGTATTCTCCTTTGATTTGTTTTATGATAAGTTCAGAATCCCCTAGGATGGATATCTTTTGGGCTTCTAATTGTTTAAGCAATTGTAAGCCTAGGAGAAGGGCTTCATACTCAGTGATATTGTTAGTGCATGGGAAATCCAATTTGTATGAAAAACTTTGATTCGTATTTTGGATCCAAACACCTTCCCCTGCACTTGTTTTGTTACAAGATCCATCAAAGTTTATTGTCCAAAGTAAATTTGCCTCATTTTCATTTTCTTGTGGTTGTTGATTGTCTATGTTCTGAATTTGATCGAAGGGAAGATTTGATTGTTCTAGTGAACTGATTGGGTGCATGTTTTCCTTATCTGGTTGGGTGATTTCATCTTCGTTACATAAGATAAAGGAATCTAAACTTGATTGAATAGAGTATATTGGAGTTTTGTTTGGTTTGTCTAGGTTACTCACCATGTAATTCATGTGAGATTCCCTGTATAGTCTTCTGTTTTGGTTGAAAACAGGGATGGTGGCATAATACATGTGCATTTGAAGGCTTCCCTGAAGTTTGGCTCCCCAAGATCTTGATAAGAGCATGCCATACTTAGGGGGAATGTTAGCTACAACTATATCCATTACTAGACTCTTAGCAGGGATTTGAGCTAGATTAACACATAAATCTTTGATTAAACCCAAACATTTGACTCTGCTTGAGTCAAAGGAATAAAAATCTTTGTATGGTTTAGTAATATCTAAGCCTAACCTCTCCATTACCACCTTGGGCATTAGATTGTGTGAAGCTCCTGAATCTAATATGGCATTGTGTAAAATTTTCTCATGTATGTTCAAGCTAACATAGAAGGGAGGGACAACCCCTTCTTGGTATTTTCCTTCAACTTCAGGACCAAACAACAACTCAGATTTATCATCTGTCAAATTCAAGGTGTCAGTATCACTTCTTAAGTTCAAAGCATTCAAAACTTGGTTTTTTTACACTTCCTGGGTTACTAGTTCAACTAGGGGAATGGAAATTTTTATCTTGGCAATCTCTCCCTCAAGGATGAAAGGAATAATTGACTTGTTGATATTTACATCTGTCTTTTCAATTGAATTCTTTTCAGCAACTTTGATTTGTTGAACCTTGTTTGGACTAGTAATTTGGACAGTTTTATTAGGACCACTAGCTGAAGTGCTAGGGGTGCTCTGTTCAACATTTGGTTGGACACTTTTGTCTTTGTTTAAGTCTAGTTTCTTGGCCAAAATGTTGGTTTTCTCTGCTGTCTTTTTGGGCTGGTTTTCTGCATTTTTCTTGACAACAGTGCTAGTGTTCTTATCCTTTGAATTATCTATACTTCCCTTGCTCCTAAGATCATACTGTTTGTGTACCTCCATGATTTCATTTTCAAAACCCAATCTATAGTCATCAGAATCTTCATAGGTGTTTGTATTTTGATCATAAGAAAAGAAACCTTTTTCTTCCTCAGTGAGGAAAACATCGTCCCCACTGTCTGATCCAATCAAGTTTACCTGAGATTCTTCCAACCTTTCCAACTCCCTATCTTCCTCATATTGATCTACATAGTTCTGTTGGAAGGGATGTCTAATCTGTTGGTCGCTTTCCTTTTTCTTGTCTTGATTGTTTTCTCTTCTATAATTCTGATTTCTATTTCTATTTTGATTGTTTTGAGGTTCTCTTGGTGGCAGTCTCTAATTTAAATTGATCTTTTCAAGCATCCTATCCATCACCTTCACTAGGTTGTCAATTTTTGTGTCAGAAGTTGAGGTTGAGGGTAGTAGGTCATCATTATAAGTTACCCTCTTCTCTAATCTCAACCTATTTCTTTTCTCGATTATGTTTTCTTCTACACTCAAAGCTCCTTTCTACATGTCTTCCAAGGTTAAGTAATCTCTCCCTCTTAATTCATAAGTCATTTCAGCATCAAGGCCTTCGGGATACCTTACCAAGGCCATGCCTTGGGGAGGTTTCATGTGAGGTGGGAGAGGCGCATTGTAAACGCTATTGAAACTAGTGGAGTAATCATGGACACTCTCCCCTTTATTTCTCTTGAGGCTTCTATACTCTACTAGTATTTGGAGAGGGTTCCTTTTGAGTTCCCATTTGTTGATAAATGTTTGATGCAAGTCAAGGAGATCATTTATGTTATTAGGAGGTAAGTTTTTAAACCACTTCTTTACATCTCCTCCTAAACTTTGGGCGAAGATCCTCATCTTCACAGTTTCATCTTCTATCTCCATGTAATCAAATGTATCTTCCATCATATCTACATGATTTTGAGCTGTTGTAGACTCTTTTCCAGTGAAGTGAGGGATTTTGGATTGGTAATCATTTGGTAAGGGAAGTAGAGGTTGTGGTAACACTAATGGGGCATACCATGTTGCCATGGCTGGAAATAAGGGTGGATTTACAAGAGTAAGAGTGGGCTGAACAGGAGTGTTTTGAACAGTGGTAGTATGAATTGGAGTGGAAGAAATACTTGGGCAAACAAACTGATTTTGAGCAGACTTGTTTGGGAAAAGACTAAAGTGATGAAGATGCTGGGAATCAGGAGGAGTAGAAGGTGAGGCTTCTCTACTAAAGCTCTGTAAAATCTGCAAAGTTAAGATCAATATCGTTTAAATCACCTTGAGATCTAGTTCTAAAGATGTTCTGTGTATGATGTAAATCAAAGTGTGAATCCTCTAGTACAACAAGGTTTTCAGGGACGGAAATTGTTCTTAAGAGGCTCCTATTAGCAGCTGATTTTCCTGAGTTAGAATTCTGCCACAAAATTCTCTCAGGATTGTCAACGATTAAAGGAGGATTTGGGTCTGGATGGGATCTAGTGTTGATCCTATGTGAAGCCAGACTATTCTTCAAAAAATGAGAGAGGTTGAGGTTTTAAGCGCTGTTTTTTGGAATTTTTACCTCTCATGATGTCTTATCTAGTAAGGGACTAGGCTCCTAAACTTCTTCAAAGTTGGTTAACATATTCCTAAAGAGACCCGGGAACCTAGATGAGTAATAGGCCTACTAGGGCTAGTGGAATCGCCACGTGGAAACTTTTTAGCTTTTATGAAGGTAAGATATTGGAAGGTTCCACCACCATGTTTATTTGTGAAGCCAAACTGAAATTCTTTTTGTGTTTTTCTGAGTTATTCTGGTTTTATAGGTTATGAGAGTGTGCTAAATCTGACCTAACACTTAGCTAGGATGTCAAATCGTACAGAGTTCACTCTTATGGCTTGGTAACTGAATCCTTCAAGGTTTGATAAGGATTTATGAGAATCCTAAGGGTTACTTAGTTTTTCACTGATTCAAAAGGTCCTATCATGATTACCATTGATTAGTAGTGCTTGAGGGAGGTTACTTATGTTATACTAGACAGTGAGTGTTTTTTTTTGAATATTTTACTCAATGTCCCACCATCATCGCCATTATGTTGGTGTCCCATGTTTTGATAGTTTGGAAAATCAAAAGATAAGGCAACATCAGAACCAATCTTTAGAGTCCTAGGATCTATTCCTCCTGTTCTCAGAGAGGGCTCTCTCGAAATTTTGTTTGCAAAGGTTTATCTTGTGTTCTTAGAGTATGGATTTTAGACTAATTATTAAGTGCAGGTGTTTGTTTTTTTGTTTGGTTGGATTGACACAGCAGAACATGAAAGGCCTAGGAAAGACATATAGAATGGAGGAACATCTGGTTCATTGGGCAATGGAGTCAAAAAGAAGTCATAACATACTCATTAAGGGATATGGGATATCAGAGGGAAAATCTAACTTGGCTGCAAGATCCTTTGGTTTTTGGAATGAGATGGACATCAATGATTTGGAAAGAGAAGTTTAATTCTCAACAAAGGGAATTTGAAAACACAATTTGAACAATAAAGAGCTTTTTGATAGACAGGGCTAACCATGAATTCTACAAATCACACCTTTAAGGAGACAATTATTTCAAAACAACTTTTGAAATGAAACCTAAGATTCGGGGAACACCCTATTTCCTCAAAGATTTTATTTCAAATGACTTAGAAAACATAAAAGATTCACTGATAATTGCAGTCATAGAAGAGGGAACACCTAACACATCTATGATTACAACTACAAAGACATTTAAGACAATTGTTTAAGCAAGGAAAAAGGGTAAGATTGAAACAGACCTCCTTGACTTACTGTAAACAAGAAACTTTAAAGGGAGACTTCAATAATAGCTTTTAAGTGGCAACAGACAAGCAGGGAAAACCATAAATCATGTTGAAACCAACTATTCGAACTATTAAGAAAATAAACAAGCATGAAGACTAAATAGAGAGATTAAAGACTCTAAAATACTTCAGCAGAAGAAAACATAAAACAGTGAAGGATGAACAGGTCTAAGGTGCTTCCAGGAGTCATTTCTTAGCCTAAAAATTTCAACCTACTGTAGTAAGAAGTTATGGAACATAATGAAAACAGGGGAAAACATAAAACAGTTCAGAATACTTCACCAACAGCCAAGGTCATGGATCTGATGATAGAGCCTTCTCAAGAACAAGCATGCAACAACATCATCAGGACTTCCAAGACTTCAAATTTCTTCTTCAACTTCAACAGACTATGCATTATTTCAGAGAGTTTCAATATTACAACTAGTGATCAACCAACCCCTCACTCATCTTCTTCAGAAGTATATATAGAAGAATGAGGGGGTGAGATCTGATAAAAGATCTCAAAAACTAATTAATACAGACTTAAATGGCTTCTCAGCCTTTGGGGGCTCAATGAAGAAGCTTACATAGGTGTCTTCTGTATTAAATTACTTATATTAACTATTAGGTTTGCTGGAAATAATTTGTTGACTTCAAGGCTCCTTGTTATCCTTGTAATAACTTCTACTGACAGCTGACAATAAGTTCCTTTGGTTGAAATAATTGTTTAGTTGTATTGATGCAAAATATCTCTGATCCTGGTAATAACTTCTAATTTCCTTTGATTTCTTTGAGGCTGTAGGTGGCTCTGTGACGGCTGGGGAATTTTAATTAGCCCCTGATGTGGTAGCATATGCTTTCTGTCTGATAAGACACTTATGATTTTGTTTAAATTGTGTTTCAGGCTTCTGATAATCCATTTTTAGCCGTAATCCCTATAAATCTGTCTTTAATTTTTTGTCCTGATATATTTTGTCTTCGGCACTGATACTTCTCTGACTGTGCCTGTTTTACTGTGTTTTTTGCTGGTGTGCAGGGTTGCGCAGGGATGATATGGCATCAATGCCTCGTGAATCACTGATGAAACGTGAATTTTAAACCCTGCGAAGGATTTTCTTTGATGAATCGAAGGCGGGAGGATCGTCACCCTCTGCCTTCAAATTTTCTTTAGACATAGCAGAAAAACCATAAAACCCTGCAAAAATACAAAAAACTATTATAAAATCCTACACGTATAGGTTAACTGCTTTAGAAGGCACGTGGAGGAAGGGTGGTCATTGGTTGGCATCATCCAACGGTCGAGATTCATCAGAGGAATTCAAAGGAAAGGCGGAAAAAGAAATTGAATTGGAGCCATCAATCACGCAGAGATCGACGGTCGAGAGTGGAGGCAAAAATTCAAAGTGGAGGAATCAAGGCAATGAATTATGGGCCATCGATCTGTAGATCAGATCGACAGCAGAGATGTTTTAATAACCGGGCTGTATCCTGGTTAACCGTCGGGCTTCTTTAGTGAGCGATCACAGTCCGATGAGCGGCCTCAGATCGGACGGTGGACGTCAATATCACGCTGAGTCCACATCTGATATTTAACGCGCGATGGACGACGGTTTTAAGAACAGGGCCCAGGCCATGCGTCAAGCGGTGTATGGAATCGCTGCAAAATAAAAAATACCGCCCCGCTCTTAAAAGCGATACGATGGATACTGCGCGGTTTTGCAGCGGTGAGTGGATGGCGGGGACCATTGGGGTGAGAGATTTTGCGCCGTTGATCTGTGGATCAGATCAATGGTGGAGATCGCCTTGAACTTTGGATCGGCGGAAAAATATAATATAATAAAAGCCGACATATTTAATATATAACCAAAGGTTTAAACTTTGGGCGGACATAATTAATATTCAAAATGGCTTGGCACCCGATTGCGGGGCCTTTGGGCGCATGGAGAAACATATGACCGGGGGTTAAAAAGGAGGGGATAATCGCAATTGGGCAACACAATAAGCGCTTGGAAGGCTGGGGCTCAGTTCCAGCACCAGGGCGTATGGAAGGGAGGGCTAAAGACTTAGCCCAAGGGGGCTTAAGTCCATAATATGAAAGTGTGATTTTAGGCATTTTTCAATGATTTTCAAAGGAGTTGGTGGGTTTCGATAAGGCTAAGAAAGGGTCTTAGACCTTATCAAAGGGGTTTTGATGAAGGGAGAAGGGAAAAACATGATAATGAAGGATTTCATGGGAAAATAAAAGGCAAAGATGAGGTTAGTTTTGGCAGAAGGGGGGAAAGGAAAATGGTGATTGCAGCAGTATTCTTTCTTGGGAATCAAGAGGATTTCTGAGTTGAAAAGGGGGAAAAGCAGTGAAGATTATCCAAAGGACAGGATATTATCAAAAGACTTTAAGCATCAAAATTTTTTAGCAAATGAAATTGTTTCTTGAAGGCTATCCAAAATCATTTAGCCACCACTTGATATAACCGAATTTATAGGTGGCTAATACAATGTACTCAAATTATTATATATATTTTATTTTCCAAGAAAAAAGAAGAAAGACAAATATTATTTTTGAGCATGGGATTCATGCCTTAGTTTGATGATCATCTAGGTAAAGCATGTTCTTCATGCTTCAAGGTTTTTCCCATTGTTATGTACCTTGTGCTTCTAGGTTTTTTCCTTTGTTATGTACCTTGTGCCTGCAAGGATTGCCATTGATCTCAGACATTTACCTTAGTTTAATTTTCTTTTTAAATCTAACCTCTTGCTACATTTTTTATAAAATATATAGAAACTCTTTCTAATGTATTTCATTGTCCTTATATTTCTCTTCATTATTTCCTACCACATCCCCCCACTCCTCCTATCGGTGTTCCTTTGCACCTCTCAGTGCAATTGCTAGTATAATTTTTCTTTTGCACAAAAATTTTGTCCACTGAAAGTGAAAAAAAACTTTCATTTACTAACGTGGACTAATGAAAGGGATTCTAATTGAATTTTTTTAGATAATTTATTATTGAAATTGATGATTTTTTATTGTTATTTAAGGATAAAGGGATTGTTAAAGAGGGAGATGTTGAGATGTTTATATGGGTTTTTAAATATGGTGTGGTTTTCTAATGTATAAATGTCTTTTGATGGAGACCGTGTTATTTTGTAAAATACTATAAGTGTGTTGATAGAGGTTGACTCAATAATGAATTAGATGGACCATGTAATAGGGTGACTATATTTTTGAAGGGTTTAGATCTTATGCTATGGAGGGAAGTACTATTGGTAGGAGTCCATGTGGCCGAGATTAGTCATTGTAGGAAGAGAAAATGTTGGATGGAATGTTTCTTTTATATCTTCCTTAATAGGTTACAACATTTAAAAATAGCTTGTTTGAGGTGATTATCTCTCCATGTAAAGGATTTTTGGACCATTGGTATGGTGTGGTGGAGTTCACCATCTCCAACAAATCACCTGTAGCTAGTAAATGTATATAGTAACATCACAATATCTATATAAACCAATGGTGTAATATATTTATTATAACATTTTGTAGCTAGTAAATGTACATAGTAGCATCAAAATATCTATATAAACCAATGGTACGTAATATTTTTATTGTAATTAATGTTATAGAAGCATAAACAATTATTATGCAACAAAAGGTTATAAATTGAAATTTAGATTTACCTTGTAATAATGATAAGTAATATTTTTACCCAAAAGTTATAATTTATCACTCTAAGATATAGTTTTGAATATTTTATTATATTTCTATTCATAAATTTCATATTTATATTAATAAATATTTATCATTTTAATTTTAATTACGTTGTAAAGCACTCACCTTATAGAATCATATGTATGATTTGATACAATGGGTATTGGCCATTAGATGGTGTAAATTACCATCAAATATCACGCCATTGTAGACTTTTTGGATTCATACGTGAGGCATGGGATTTTATGATGTTTCTAAAATATATGTCGGTCTTGCGACGTTTTTGAGAAAAACGTCGCAAGACCGATGTATATTTTAGAAACGTTGCATTTCCGACGTTTACTCCAAACCGTCGCAAGACCGACGAATATGTTAGAGACGTCGCATTTCCGATGTTTTTTCCAAACCATCGCAAGACTGACGAATATGTTAGAGACATCGCATTTTCGATGTTTTTTCCAAACCATCGCAAGACCGACAAATATGTTAGAGACGTTGCATTTTCGACGTTTTGTCCCAAAAACATTGTAATATAGACGAATAGTTTAGAATGTCGCATTTTCGATGACATTCATAAACGTCGCAAAAGCGACGATGTCCCTAAACGTCGGTATAGCAACGGTTTTTGGCAGGATTTGAAAGATTGTTAAAAATTGGGGAAATTTCTGACATTACGACAAAAGTGTCGGAACTAAAGTGTTGGAATTTTGTTCAAATGTACTAGTGTGTAAACATAATAATGGAATAGCAGTGATACATTAACACATAGAATGCCAGTAGATCCAAATAGCCATCATATTAGATCATAGCAGCAACAATGTATACAAATCCTTGAGGAAACAATCACTCAAGTGGGGCAATGCAACCCTCAATCGAACATATACATGATAAATGAAAAACACTGGTACATGAAGAAGCCCAAGGCTATGACTGCACAATCTCTGAGGAATAACTACTGCAAAATGATTTCAATACATGAATACATCAATATATAGCTCATACAATATGGGGAGCAAAGATATGACTCCCAAAGGAAAATTCTAGACAATCCTAGAAGGATTGGCTAAATTATGCACAAATACAAAATTCTGGAGTTGTAGGGGCAAGACTAAAATAGCAGCTAAAACTCATGAACTGAACACAGATGGTTGAGTATGATGTCCAATATGGAATAGAACTGCTCCAATGGATCTTCCAAGTGAAAGGCTGATCCAATCACTGAAGATCTCACCCTCCAAACTAGCAATGCAAACTCCCACTGCAAATTCTCTTAGAAATAACGCAGTCAAGGAGATGGAATGCATTGTAGGAGATGGGAAGTGCTTGGCCTGGTGCCAAAGATGTGCAATCAGCTCCTGAATCTTCCTCACTGACCTCCCGGAGGAATATAAGCTCCGTCTTCTGAAAGATAAGCTCTAGAAGTGGTGTTGTGGAACCCTCCACTGCAACAACCTACAACACAGCATTTCCAGCTACAGGAATAACGTTGTAGCTAAAGGAGGTGGCTTGGCCTTGAGCCTAAAATGTGGAGGAATGAAGTAAAATCCCTCAAGAGGCCTCTCAAGAAGGGAGAAGGATTCCTAAACATGAAATCCTTGTGATAAGAAGCACAACAATCTCAGTTAAACAATTGAAGAAAGAAAATAGTCATGCAGACCAAAATCTATACTCAATAACATGTCCTTCTATGGCTACCTTGTCCTCCCTTTATACAAATAAAAGCCTTCTTGCCTTGGCCCCCACACATTAGGGTTTCCTCCACAAAATTATCTCTCCCCCATTCATACTGCGATGTCTTTCAAAGTGATCCACTCCCTCCATGGCAGTGTTGTTGACTTGGTCAAACTTGACCTTGTCCTCATGAATTTGTCCCTTTTCACACTTGAGGGTGAAAAATGTAGCTAATCTGATGATCCCTTTCACACTATGAGGGATTTTATTTCTACTCATGGGCCTCCTTACCCATTTATTCACTTCCTAGATGATATAAGCAAAATTAATGTCCAATTAGCTTCATGCTAATTTTGGGAACTGTTAGTATGAATCTTTCGTCGTAAGAGACCACTTTAGCTACGCATAAAAAATAGCCCTAACATCGATTATGGCTGCCAAATATCTTTAAATATGCAATTAGGTGATCCAAATAATGCTGCACAAATCCAGATCTAAGCATAAATGACATTAAGCAGATAAAGTAAAATGTGGCTCCATGCATCCAATAGACAAGACAAGAACGTTGTATTTAAAAGAATTTTTATATTATATTAAAAAAGGGCACCTGAGAGGAAAACAAGAAAGGTGTTTTCCAGTTCTCCTCAATGGGATGGGTTCTTGAAAGTCCTCAGCATTTCAGATCTAAAATTTCTCTCTCTTGTTGGTGTAGAAAACCCAGACAAACATAGAACTCAAAGGGAGCTCACAAGGCAAAAATGGAGAATGTGACCAAGTATAGATCCAGAGTGATCTAATGCCATGGAAGGTTGACTAATGAATGGGGAAAACCCTTCTATTTATAACAAAATATTAGGGCAATCTAGAACTTGGTGCATGAATAAAATATTATTAATCAAATTCTAGAACCACCCTTTAGGAATATTTGATTATATTTGTTGGAGGGAAAAGGATTTTTGACTTGGGTCAATTCATTTATTTATAAATAATAAATAAATAAATGATTTATTTATTATTTTAAGGAAATGGTGGAAATATAATTAAATAAATAATGATTTATTTAATTATTTGTAAATGATTTAGTCAAATTTAACTAGGAATATTATTTAAATAAGGATTAAATAACTTATTCCTAGGAAATAATCAAATAAATAAGGATTTATTTAATTGATTTCCTTGTTTTGGGTTAAATATGACCAGGAAATATAAACAAATATAGATTTTTTTATTATTTCCTTTTGGGGTTTCCTGTTTAGACCATAAACAACTTAATAAAGTTGTTTTACTAAGTTATTTCACATAGTGAAAGCAATTTTACTTAGGGTAAAATTGGTCTTACATGGTGTACTTGGGTTCGTCTAATGATAATAGGTTAGATGACCAAAAAATGGTGTAACAGATTGCCCCCCAGCGTACGAGTGTTAGGAGCAAATCGTATGACCGAAGTACGTTGTAAGAACTCAATCACTAGACATCAAGAAGGAAGTCAGAGAGAGAAATGTAAGGTAGTCTAATGTGTTAAAGGACTAGACCCTGAGGAGACGAGACTTACAAGTGCAACAAGTCTCTATTTTATGAAGTGGTACCTATGCTAATGGCGGCGGGGGAGGCATACCTATGCCCACCGAGACAAAGTAAAAAATAATAGTAGGTCTAGTAAACAAGGAACCGAACTATAAAGTACATGCTGGAATAAATACGAGCCAGAAAAATAGAAAGATGAATCCCACATACATGCTGTGCCTGGAATAATAGCCAAGAATTATACAATAATATTTTAGTACATGAGATACAAATACAACCCAAATTCCCCCTATACATGGGGAATGGCTCACAAAATCTGACTGATACATGCAAATCGAAAATGCGTTGCAAGCGACTGAGGCCGACATCATCAAATGTAAGGAGCTGCATCAAAGGCTGAAATGAAGTAGTCATCCGAGAATGTGGGGGGCTACTTGCAGGGCCACCCCCTCCTGAGGGTTGAGACATCTCACACACACTCGGGAATCACCAATAGTTGTTGCTGCATCACTGGACCATCAAGTATACGGATCATGATCATGTTGAAAGGAGCTAGAATCGAGGTACACCTCCCTCTAGACCTAGATTCTGGAGTAAATGAGCTGATGTCGACAGAAGGAGGTCCGCCATAGGTGAGGCAATAAGTTTTCCCTAACTAAGGCGCGAGAGAAAATAGTAGAGCGACTAACAAATGGACACTAATGATGATGATGAAATGGGGGAAGATCCAAAGGTGACCATAAAAACATGAATACAAAATGGTATCTCATGACGAACATCGACACGAACAAGAAGGAGTATGGAGGCAAAGCGGTGCCCCAAGGGAAAGTGTTGTAAGTGAGAAAATCCGATTTTGAGGAGAGGTGAATAGACTCTTCGTGGAAAAAATGTGTCCTGGTGAAGTATCAAATAAATAAAAACTAACAAGTACCCAGAGCTCATGAACAGGCCAGGTCACACTTTTTTGGGGTCTGTTCTGCGACTTGGGTAGCAGGTACTGGGCAGAAAACTGCGACCTGTCCTAGGAAATGACCTAAAAAGTGTGACGTGTCAGAGAAAGGAGGTTTCAGTGTTGTTTTTGGCTGAGATCTAAGATTTTTGTGGTTGAGGGGCACAGGTGCCCCCAGGCATGTTGTGGTCATGCCAAAATGTATTTAGAAAAAGGGGAATCTAAACACATTTTAATGATGTGGTGTGCCATTGGTTTTCGTTACGGTTATGTAGTTTGAGAAAGGAAATGGAGGATTACCAATAGCTTTTAGTACTGCATATATGAATCAAATTGGCTTTAATTTTTCGGGTTGGCATACCTGGTGTCACTATCCCAAAAAGAGGATTTGGAGATAATGAACTGATGTTCTCCTAGGAAACCTATGTCTAAGAGACTGGGTTGTTGAGGGAATATGAAGGAACGATAAGGGGTATCGATCCTAAAGTGATCTAAAGTGATATGGGACTCTATAGGTTGTTCTAAATGTGGAAGAATAATGGTACTAAATTCGACACGACCAGATACACTAGGAGAGTTGTGGAGAATTACTTCTCCTGGTCTCTCAAATATGGGTGCCCCCTTATCCAAAGATTGGGTTTCAATGTAATGGCCACATGGTGTATGTGGTTCGAACACATGGGGTTGATGTAAGAGGGAATAGATAAAGTCATGGGAGGTGATTCCTTCCATAATGTCGTCATCATGATAGAATATGGGGTGATTGGTGGAAGAAAGACCACTTGACACAGCGAAGCTACCTAACTCATCATCATGAGAAGGGAGGCTCAGATGCACATCGTCACAAGGGGTGACTGAAGAGTAAGAAGATAAGGGATCTACTGATGTTGAGCCCAGGGTGATCGCTGAAGGGGGGTCGAGCGAAACATCAGGGGAAGTCTCCAAGGGGACTTCCACTGAGGGTCTCATGGATGATGATAGGTAGAGGATGGTGGCAGTAGGCTTCTTCATCTCGGCATTAGGAGGGGGGATGTCAATGGGAGCATTCATGTCTGGTAGTTCTACCGAAGCAAAACGCGCAAATAGGGGAGAGGTGGACTCGTTGCGCTTGGCCTCGAATTGGAGGACCGTAGCGAGAGAGGTGCGGAAGTCCTCGAGGTGGGGGAAAACATGGGTTTAATGGCCATGGAGATCACACAAAGAACAAGGGTGGTTGGTGTGAATAGTCTTGGGGTTCTTGGCTGCAGTCGCGGAAGGAATAGAGGATTTCGAGACCAGGGACCCAGGGAACGTGACATTAACCATGGGCTTGAGATGAGGCAATTCAGGACAAGTATGGGTGGCGTGACCGACAACATCACACAAAGCACACTGGATGGTATGCTTTGGAGGCTGAGGAAGGGTAGGGTTTGTCCGGGCAGCCTTGTCCTTTTTTTCCCCCTTGCGAGCTTTTCCCTTCTTACCTGAAGTGGTTGCAACAAGAGGTGGTTCCTGTTGAGGTGACTGAGGCACTGCTGCAGCGAGAGAAGTCATGGGGATCGGTAGAACCGAGGTCAAAGCAAGATAAGGTTTGGGGTGACCTAGTGGGGTAGCGGCTGGAGGGTCAAGATACCAGACGAGAATGCTTAGGGTCAAATTAGGGAGGGAAAGGGTGGCCATGATGGGGACTGAATAGACTCCAGGAGGGGGAGCGAGGAAGGGTATCTGACCAGCGGGGTAATGGCCAGGAGGGGCGGTTCCCATATGGTGTAGACCTGAGGGAACTAACTCAGGAGGGAAGGGAAGTTCCTGAGTTCTAGGTGGGTGGGAAGGTCCAGGCGAAAGAGGTTCGGTCAGCTGAGGTGAAGGGCTAGGAGCAGGTTGCGGTGGGTGAGATTGAGGTTGTTGACTAGCCGAAGCAGGTTGTGAAAGGTTAGCTTGAGATGATTGCATCATGCAAACATTCACTAAGCTGGGATCAGAGATAGGAGGAGGGGGAGGACCCAGGAAGGTGCCAAGCAAGGAGGAGTCTTTGCAGACGCTAGGGGAAACACTAGTCAAAGAATCAACAGTTTGCTTATTGGTGATAGCAGAGATAGTGGACTCAGGGGAGGTCTGAGAGTTTGGTTCATGATACGTCAACTGGTTGATAGTGAAAATCTTTCCATTATGTGGGAAAAACATCTTGCGGTGGACTGCGGATGGGACAGCAGACATGGCATAGGTGTAACTATGCCCTAAAATAATGTTATTGTCAAGGGGGGCGTCGATAACTTCAACGTCGACACAAACAATCTTGCCCGTAAGGGTGATAGGACAGTTACGGAATAGGCCAATGGGTTGGGAGGCATGGCCATCCCACGCACGAAGGGTGATTGTGGACGGGACCAGCTCAGGAGATCTGAGTTGTTTCTAAACCAAAGCAGACATCACACAGGTAGATGCCCCCTCGTCAATAATACACCAAGTGATGTTGGAATTTCGGATTTTGACTGGGATTTGGAAAGCAAAAAAAGCAGGAAGTGGGGGATGGTCTGACTAATGGGCATAAAAAAAAATCAATTGGTCATCAGAGGGATCTACAGCACCCATGACAGATAATAGAGCCTTATTTTGAGAAGGACATGACTGGAGGAGTTCCAGGGTTGAAATGGTAGCAGGAGATTATGCCAGATCATCTACTATGCTATATGAATGGGTAGCCCGACCAGAGGCAGCATTTCAGCATAATGGGCCCTTAGGAATCTTGGTGTGAACCTCAGCTTTGGGCGGAGGGATTTTCAAGGGACCATTGGGTGTCGACAGAGGCTCTGTAGGACCTGAAGATGGGGACTCGGTGACAGACGGAGCAGGGGGTGTGGAGTACTGACGAGACCGAGTTTAAAGGTTAAGGTCGACGGTGAGAGGTTGGTCAGAGGCCATCATGAGGATCTGGTAATTGGAGGAACCAGAAGGGGAAGTTTGAGTGGATACCGGGGCATGAGGCGGTTGAGTAGCCACGAATCCTTGTTAAGGGAAAGGATCGGTAAACACAGCGAGTTGAGAAGTAGCCGTATTGGGAGGGACAATAGGGGAGGAATTTTGTCCCTGCACGGTGGCCTGAGACTCCCACATCTGCCACATTTGTGGTAATAGGGGACGATCATGAGTGTAATGACCATAAACACCGCAACACGAATAGGGCTTATTGGGGCGAAGTGGCCTATCCGGCTTGGGATGAGAGCCCTGTGGCTGGTTGGCAGTGTTAGAATCAATACTTGAAGGATTGGATCCACGATTACCAGAAGTGGATTGATTGCCTTTCCTCTTTCTTTGAGAAGGAAGAGGGTTAGTTGCACCCTGCTACGCAATACTTGCCCTGGAGGGGGTAGTAAGTGCAGTTGCGGGGGTAGAGAAGGCAAAGGAGTGGGAGGTCCAAATGCTGGAGGAGTTGGGACACCAGGCTGTGGGTAAGGATAAGGGGTAGGATTGGCAACATTGAGGTAAGCAGGAGTGTGGGAAAAAGGAGGAGGCATGCCGTATCCAGGATACATGCTACCTAGAGGGGGAAAAGTGCCGGAGGTGCTGGCCCCTCCTGGAGGGAAACCATAGCCCAAAAGAGGTTGAGCAGAGGTATGTGACAGAGATCCAACGATACCGTCGACAGAGTGAGATGCCCCCGGGGCATTAGGGCCACCGGGTTTGGGGAGGTCAGGAAGGACAGTATAAACATAACCAGATTGAGCATAGATAAGGTCATATTTCAAGGCTATTTGGAGGGCAGCTTCTTCGATTTGGGGAAAATGGGATGCGACATCTTTGCCAATGGGAGGTAAGAGAGAGCGAAGGAACCAGTCCATATAAACCTGATCTTCAAAGGGGGGAGCGCGACATAAGCTTTGTCTTCTTTTTCGTTCCTAGACATGAGCGGAAAGGCTGGTCGAAGAGGATTGATGAAAATAAGTCAAAAGTTCAGTAACAGTGTCGTATCGGAGAGGGAGCTGGAAATAAGATAAAAAGGCTTGGGCAATGGTCGCAAAGGTGGTATGGGAAGAGGTGGCCTAGTCAACATACCATTTAGAAGCTTCACCGGTAAGCATGCGTTGGAACAATCTAAGATAGATGGAATCGTCAGTAATGGAATTGGATGAACACCACATGTGGAAAGATCAGATATGGTTGGAGGGATCTTCACTAGCAAGGCATTCAAACTTGGGAATGTCGGAGGGGAGCTTGGTTGGCATAGTAGGCCAACTGACATTGTGGCAAATAGGATCATTGATTAGCTGATTGAAGTCGAGGAGACTGAGACCGGCCATATAAGGGAGCAAAGGGGCAGTCGAGGTAGGTCCCGTAGTGATTCCGCTGGAAATGAACCCAGCAGTAGAACTAGAGTTGCCACTAGTGCTAGGCCCTGAACTAGACATGGTGAAGGTAACAGGGGGGGAACCAGGAGTAGGGGGAGAACCCGAACAATCAGAAGAAGAGTCGGAGTGAGAACTCAGGGGAGGACTTACTCGATAACAGCGAGAAGGAGGAAGTTGACCAACCGGAA
Organism: Pinus albicaulis; assembly: GCA_034641835.2. Classification (NCBI taxonomy): domain Eukaryota; kingdom Viridiplantae; phylum Streptophyta; class Pinopsida; order Pinales; family Pinaceae; genus Pinus; species Pinus albicaulis. The sequence goes on from CM076574.1 coordinate 272,846,565, forward strand.
ACTGAGGGTGAAGGCCAAGAAGTCTCCGGGACAAACGCCTTGGAGGCACAATGATGACGAGAAGAAGAAAAACCAAAAAGGGCAGGGAGGTGCAAAATCAAGTGAGGTCAATGTCGAAACAAGGGTAGAGAGGTGCAGTGTCAATTGATTTTAAATTCTTTGCCAGGAGTGTTAACCAGGCTCTTCTTCTCTTAGGTTCAGTGTGTGGCGTGCGTTAATTTTAATTGTTTAAACCCAGACGTTTTGAGAGTAAAAGAAAAAGTGTGTTGCGTAACTGAAAATAAATCAGTAATAAATAAGACTGAAAGAACAGAAAATTAACAGCTAACAATGCATCAATCAACCCAAGAAGGCGAGTCTCTCAAAACTAGTCTATAAGAGGGAAAAAATATAATCAAAGCACGCTAAAAAGAGGCCAATAGATCTAAGGTTGGGAGGGACGGGGATCTAAAGGAGAAATCTGCTGAAAAGAGGTGCAGAAAACGACAAAGAGGCAGAGGCAAGGTTGCTGCCACAAAAGAGGGAATCAGCTAAATATAGGAGGGACGGGAAGGTGACCCTAGAGATAAACACAAACAAAACTATATGAGTTGATTTGAAAGGGAGAAGAGCTGATCTGTAGGGATCTGAAAATGAGGTATCAGATCTGAAAGAAATAAGGCTGAAACTCCGGAAATTCAGACTTCTGAAACAGCGAAAACTCTCCCAAAAAAAGTGGAGGGTACTAGAGACCTAAGGGGAAAGATTCCCACTTAGTTGAGTGGAACAGATTAGAAACAGGTCTAAACGGGCGGAGACAAAAGCTGGAAAACCCTGACAGAAGCTTCAGACAAACACAGAAAAAGTGCTGGAAAATTGCAGAAAAAAGTGCAGGTCACAGGTTCTGACCTGTTTTCATTCTAGGTCACAGTTTTGGGGCAGAAAAGTGCAACCTCAAGGCCAGGTCACAGTTTTTGGGTCGATAAGTGCGACCTGCAAATCCGGGTCTCTCAGCGGCAGATTTCAGAAAAAGTTGTCGTCTCAGCTATGGCTGATGTCTGTCACCTGCGCAATAAGGCCAGAAACACACGAAAGTTAAAAATTTTAATGTTTGAGGGTTTTAGAGGTGGAAAGCACCATAAAAATAGGAAAAATAGAAAACTGAAGAGAAACGCTAGGGTCTGAAACAGCTGGATATGCAGGAATATATAAAATGACAGCGGTCGCAAAAGAAAACCCGTGTGGAGTCGCCAATTGTTAGTATGAATTTTTCGTTGTAAAATACCACTTTAGCTATGCATAAAAAATAGCCCTAACATCGATTATGGCTGCCAAATATCTTTAAATCTGCAATTAGGTGATCGAAATAATGCTGCACAAATCCAGATCTAAGCATAAAATACATTAAGCAGATAAAGTAAAATGTGGCTCCATGCATCCAATAGACAAGACAAGAACGTTGTATTTGAAAGAATTTTTATATTATATTAAAAAAGGGCACTTGAGAGGAAAACAAGAAAGGTGTTTTCCAGTTCTCCTCAATGGAATGGGTTCTTGAAAGTCCTCAGCATTTCAGATCTAAAATTTCTCTCTCTTGTTGGTGTAGAAAACCCAAACAAACATAGAACTCAAAGGGAGCTCACAAGGCAAAAATGGAGAATGTGACCAAAAGTATAGATCTAGAGTGATCTAATGCAATGAAAGGTGACTAATGAATGGGGAAAACCCTTCTATTTATAGCAAAATATTAGGGCGGTCTAGAACTTGGTGCATGAATAAAATATTATTAATCAAATTCTAGAACCACCTTTTAGGAATATTTTATTATATTTGTTGGAGGGGAAAAGATTTTTGACTTGGGTCAATTCCTTTATTTATAAATAATAAATAAATAAATGATTTATTTATTATTTTAAGGAAATGGTGGAAATATAATTAAATAAATAAGGATTTATTTAATTATTTATAAATGATTTAGTCAAATTTAACTAGGAATATTATTTAAATAAGGATTTAAATAACTTATTCCTAGGAAATAATCAAATAAATAAGGATTTATTTAATTGATTTCCTTGTTTTGGGTTAAATATGACCAGGAAATATAAACAAATATAGATTTGTTTATTATTTCCTTTTTGGGTTTCCTGTTTAGACCATAAAAAACTTAATAAAGGTGTTTTACTAAGTTATTTCACATTGTGAAAGCAATTTTACTTAGGGTAAAATTGGTCTTACATGGTGTACTTGGGTTCATCTAACGATAATAGGTTAGATGAAAAAAAAATGGTGTAACAGGAACATTACAAGAACACCGTAGACCAAGTGCCTAACCATTGGGTAAATATGGTCAAACAATCCAAAAGACTGCAGATTATTAAACTAACTCAAAAACCATTTAAAGTGACTAGGAACTGACTCAAAAAATGACTCTCACACTTACTCAAATTTTAACTCCAAAACATTGTAGACAACAGAAAATCAATAAGATTTATATCCTTCACTTCAGGCCCGAAGCCTATATGACTATCTGTATCCAAACCTTGCAGAAAATATAAACTAGTATTTACAAAGAAAGTAAAACATTCTCTCAGAAGTTGCATCAGAAATAATAATGTTTCAAGAGCCTACCATTAACAGGTCCTCCTGAACATTCCTGTCCATTCATCTCCTTTAGTAAATAGGCATTCTGTCCTCGATAAGCCAGGATCTTGTAGGGTCCTTTCCAAATATTTTCAAACTTCTCATGTTTACCTTTATCTTCATTTCTTGCATCCCATCGCAGCACTACATCCTCTAGCTGAAACTTATCTTCTTTGGTTTTGTGATCATAAATATTTTTTATTTTCTCCTGAAGCTTAGAATTATTCTGAGAAACTTCCTCCCTTCTTTTCTGAAGGTGAATCATTTTATTGACTCGATGTTGAATATCATCTTCCTCACTACCTGCCTCTTACAATAATCTCATAACCGGGACTGCAAGTGATGTACGAAACACTATATCTATACCATAAACCAATTCAAAGGGTGACATACCTATAGACTTTTTGGTGCTCACTCGGCCTGCCCACAAAGCATTGGTAAGCTTCCTATGCCAATTTTTCTTTTTCTCCTCCAAAATTTTCCTAATGATATTCACCAAGGATTTGTTAGAGGACTCAACTAATCCATTGCCATGTGGATAATATGCAGTGGAATGGCCCAATTTGATATTATACTTGTGACAAAACTCAACCATCTTTTTTGACTTAAATGTTGCAGCATTATTTGTAATAATCTTGTGAGGACAACCAAAACGAGACAAAATATTGGATTCTAAAAATTGAATAATTACCTTGTCTATAGCTTGTCTTGTAAGAATATCCTCAATCCACTTGGTGAAGTAGTCGATGGCTGTTAGAATCCATTTGTGTTATGCCAATGATGTGGGATGAATTTCCCCCATAAAATCAACTCCCCACTGTTGAAAAGGAGAATTTACTACACCAGGCTTCAGCAGAAGGGGAAGGAGTTTCCTTTTTCCCTGAAAAACATGGCATTCATGACAGTTTGTGATTGTTTTGTACAAATATGAAAATATAGGCGGCCAATAATACCCTACTCTCAACAGTTTCTTAGATTTTGTTTTCTAAAACAAATTACCGCCACAATATTCCTTATGGAATTCGTCCATTACCTTCTTAGCTTCATCTTAAACCAGACAATTCAAAAGAACACCTCCTGGATTTTTCCAATAAAAGGCACTACCTAGAATTTAGTATTTAGCATATTTCAATTTCAAATACCTACCCTGACTTTTTGGCATTCCAGGAGGAGGACATAGGTGCTTAAGAACATACACTATATCGGAATACCATGGTGAAGTAAGAAACATTTCTGATAGCTGTATTAGAATGCCATCTTCATCATCATCTAGCATTGTTGCAATAAGTTTTATGTCTAGAGCATGCAAGTTGGATTCAGCCATCAGCTTGGCTAACCCCTATCCCTTGATCAGTTTGGTAGGCCTAATCTCGAGATCATACTCTAGCATGGTTGTTATCCACTTACCTCTTCGACCTTCAAGATCAGTCTGCGTGAGAACACCTTTTACTGCTACATTTGGAACATAGGCTATAGTATGTGAATGTAGAATATAGATCCGGAAATATTTCAAAGCTTTGATTAGGGCTAAAGCTTGTTTCTCAATAATATTATAGCGAAGAAAAGAGTATCTAATGGCTCGACTGAAGAAAGAAATAGGCTGTTCAACTTGATCCTTCTTTTGCATCAAAACCGTAGCCAAGGTGTGCTTAGATGCAAAAGAAAATATTATGAAATCACTAGTATTATATGGACTAACCAAAATAGGGGTTGTGGTTAAAGCAAGCTTTACCAAGTTGAAAGACTTCATAGCATCAGTGGTCCATTTTACATTGCTTTCCTTATTCAACATATTAGTCATTTCACGCAAATGCTCAACCAAATTAGGAGCAAATCTGCGTAAGAAGTTCATCTTAACATTGAAAACTTGTATCTCCTTTTTATTACGCGGAAAATCTATCTTCTGAATGGATTATAATATGGAAGGATCAATGTAAATTCCATCTTTGGAAATTATGTGACCAAGCAGTTTGCCGTCCTCCATGGAAAAAAATACTCTTCTTCGAATTTAGAGAAATTCTAAACTCCGTGCATTTCTAAAAAACAATTCTCAAATGATACAAATGTTAATCATCAGAACCAGAAAACACAGTCAAATCATCTAGATACACCACTAAGAAAACATATTTCTCATTAGCAAAGGCTATATCCATCGCCCGCTGGAAAGTAGCCCCTGCATTCTTGAGTCCAAATGGCATTTTGACATACTGAAAGGTCCCCCCAAGGTGTTGTGATAGTAGTTTTACCTCGGTATTCTTCATGTACCAAAATCTGATTATAACATGAATAACCATCAAGCAATGACATTTGTGATGCTCCAACTACCCTTTTCACAACATGATCCATCTTAGGAAGGGGGTAATTATCCTTTAAAGATACTTTATTCAAATCCCAGAAATATATGCATAGCCTTATCTCTTCAATATTTTTCCTTACCAGAACCAAATTTGAAATCCAATCAGAAAAATTAATTGGCACAATGATACATGATTTGTACAATCGGTTTACCTCTTTCTCGATGGATGGCAACAATCTTGGGTTTATCCTTCTTAACTTTTGTTTGAAAGGTTTTTGATCTCGCTTGATGGGAATAGTGTGCTGAATAATATTCTTGTCATAGACCTTGAAATCTGCATAATCCCATGTAAAAATATCAAAAAAATCAGATAACAATTTGATGTACTTATCTTTCACCTCAGGAGACAATGTCTTAGATAACTTAACCATTTTGGGCTTGTCTGTTGTTCCTATGTTCACATCTTCCACACCCTTTTCTGTAGGAGTCAATGTTAGTTTTTTGGCCACGTCATCCTGATCAAACAAATATTTTAAAGGTATGAGACCTCTAGGAATAATATTATCTTTTAGCTGCAAAACATTCATCTGATTGGCTTCTATGTCTTGATCATCGGCATCACAAACATCATCAATAAAGCATCTTTGAATTTTCCTTAATTCTGCAAAAAGCTATTAATTTCTTTGTCATCCCAAAAAAATTGTCAGTACCTTAAATTATATGGAACACTAGGTCTATGTTTGACATGAATTTCAAAGTTATTACTGGAGTTCATTGGCATTTTGAGATTACTTACCATCGTAGCAAGTGAATCTGCAATGATGTTTTGAGTTCTTGGTACTACTGTTAATGTATACTCAGGAAAAAATTTTAAGACATCCAAGACTGCATTTCTATAGGCTCTCATCCTTGGATGTTTTGCTTGATATTCTCCTTTCACCTGAATTATGACAAGCTCAGAATCACCATAAACAGAAATTCATTTTGCACCAAGTTTCTTCAAAATTTTGAGACCTATGATCAATGCTTCATACTCTGCTTCATTATTAGAACAATCAAAAGCCATTTATAAGAGCATTCTCTAACACTACTTGGAATTCCACCTGACTTGCAAATAGGACTTCGGATCCAAATACCAATACCTGCACCTTCCTTACCCAAAGCATCATTGAAATCCATGCTCCAAAGTCCATCTTCATCTTCTAGATGTTGAAATTTAACTTTTGGTTATGTTCCAACTTGGCTAGTCACCTCATTTTTCTATTCTTCAAGAGGCTTTTTAGAAGAAGTCCACATTTATTTTTCCTTATCAATAACTGCTCTAAAAATTTATGAAACTTCTGGAACATCTTGTGCTATTGCTAGCTGATTATTTACATCATTCAAATCACCATCATTATACAAAATAAAAGGTTCTAGATCTGTACGTACAACCTGTATTGGATGATTCACTAGTACTTTTGGTTAAAATTATGACACTTTTGACGTATTGTCGGAAATTTAGCCAATTTTTCTCAATTTTTTAAATCGCGCAAACAGAAGTCGTTATAACGACGTATAGGAAAATCGCTGGTATTGCGATGTTTAGGTACATCGTCAGAACACCGACATTCTGGGACACGAGGTTGGAACTGTGACGTTTCTAGGACACGATTTGGGATTGCGACATTTGGAGAGAATCATCACTATTGCGATGTTTGGAGATAATTTTTGGTAGTGCGACGCTATTGGGGACAACTATCGGTAATGCGACGATTTTCCGATAATCGTCAGTATTGCGACGGTTAGACTGCACGTCGGTATTGCGATGGTGAGACTTAACGTCGAAATAACGACAATGGTAAATGTAACGATGGAATATTTTGTAATGTTGTTATTTTATTTTATTATTTTTTATAGGATTATAATAATATATTTTTTACGTTTTTTACTAGGGTGATTTAATTGACCATTATTTGTAACGTTGTTTTGTTATTTTATTAATTTTTATAGGGTTATAATAATATATTTGTTATTTTTTTACTACGGTGAATTAATTGACCATTATTATGTTATCTATTACTATGTTAGCTAGGTGAAGCTAGCAAAAATAATAATATATTTGTTATATTTAATTTTTATTAATTTATCTTTAACTTATAACATGTTTAATCTTAAAAATGAATATATATATATATATATATATATATATATATATAATTGTATTTAAATTTAATGAATGAATAAATTAGAAGTTTTATTATAACTTTTTCAAAATATAATGTCCTTTGTATCGAAAAATATTTACCATTTTTTCATTACAGTATTTCTATTGTGATTACCCCACAAATCATAGCCCAATGTGGGCCCTCCGCACCTTCTTTGACATGGTGACAGATCACACTTTCAATAGTTGCAATTCATGAATGTCACTCACCTAGTACTGACTAACATGTGCGTCACCTTGGCAATTCACTTCAACATGAAATTTTGCCTTCAACATTACTTAATTTTTGTACCATGCTAGTATAACCTCGCACATAACCACGTCATCATTGATGGTGAAGACTTTGTATCATAATGGTAATATGATGGATCTCATTCACTGTGAAAATGCCCCTAATCACTTCCCCGAGGAAGCAACCACCATGGAAACCTTGTGCAAAAGGAGCATTGGCATGTAGCACAATATCCATCGCAACTCCAAGTAGAGTGAAAGACCCTTAAACCATGCATAGTGTGCCCAAATAATGGTAATGTGATCTCCCTTAGTTTCATCAATATTATGCATTCCAATACTCTCATGTGCTTTAATTACCATGACCATCCAAAGTTATTTAAGATCATCATCCCTTTTAGCTAGAGCATATCATTCGGTGCAGGTTGCAATATGTGTCGTAAACTTTGTGATTCAACTTCTTATCAAAGGCCTATTGACCTTAAGGACTTGGCCTTCTAGCCATTATCTAACTTCAATAGCTCTCCCTCTCTAGCCTTCTACTTGAACTTTCTATTACCCTCTCCTATGTTCATGCATGTCATCACTTTAGCCTTTTTGCAAGCTTCACTTTGCATATTTTGTCTGGGTGGGTCCAGTCAGGTCGGGTGGGGTCGTGTCACGTCACGGTGTCAGGTTGGTTCGTGTGAGTTTGGGATGTGTGAGGTCAAGTTGGGTTGGGTCATGTGAGGTCGGGTTGGGTCAGGTCGTGTGAGGTCGGGTCAGGTCGGGTCCTGTGAGGGCACCCAAGGAACGCGTCTGGGTTGGGTCATGTTGGGTCCTGTGAGGGTTCCCAAGGAAACACACTCGGGTGGGTCGGGTAGGGTTCGATCAGGTCGTGTCATGTGAGGCCGCACAAGGAAACACGTTCAAGAAGGTTGGGTCAGGTCGTGTCATGTGAGGGCACCCAAGGAAACGTGTTCGAGCGGGTCGGGTCAGGTCAGGTCGAGTTGTATGAGAGCACTTAGGAAAACACATTCGAGTGGGTTTTCTCGAGTCGTGTCATGTGAGGGCACCCGAGGAAATGTTCTTGGGTGGGTCAGGTCAGGTCAAGTCGTGTGAGGGCGCCCAAGGAAACGCATTCAATCGGGTCATGTCAGTTCGGGTCGGGTCGGGTCGGTTTGGGTCGAGTCGTGTGAGGGCGCATAAGGAAACACATTTGCCACAGGTCGGGGAGGGTTATGTTGGGTTGTGTGAGGGAAACCAGGGAAATGTGTTTAGGCAGGTCAAGTCACCTCAGGTCATTTGAGGGCACCTAAGGAAATGCGTTCAAGTGGGTCAGGTTGTGTGAGTGTGGCCGTATAAAAAATGTTAAGTTGTGACCGCCCGTGTGCCTTGTACTGCATGTTTGTGCGATCCGTTTTCCATTTTCTCTATCGTGCCTTCGTTCGGGCGGGTTGGGTCGTGTCGTGTGAGGGTATGATATGAAACACATTCGGGTCATATCATGTGAGGGAGGCCGTATCAAAAAAGATAAGTTGTGACCGCTCGTGTGCCTTGTGCACGTTCGTGTGACGCGTTTGTCATTTTCTCCCTCGTCATGCCAGATTAATCGACATTCAAGTGTGTTAGGTCGGGTCGGGTCAATATGTGATGGCGCCCAAGGAAACATGTTCGGTTCAGGTTGAGCCTGGTCGGGTTGTGCCCTGTGAGGGCGCCCAAGGAAATGCGTTCGAGCAAGCCGGGTTGGTTCGAGTGGGGTCGTGTGGGGGCTCCTAAGGAAACATGTGCGTGCGGGTCAGATTGGGTTGTGAGAGGGCACCTAAGGAAACACTTTCGGATGGGTCAAGTCAGTTCGTGTCGTGTGAGAGCGCCCAAGGAAACATGTTCCAGTGGGTTGGGTCAAGTCGGGTTGGGTTTTGGGAGGGCACCCAAGGAAACACATTCGGGTGGTTCAGGTAATTTGGTTGGATTTTTCTTGATTACAAATAATGGTAAACAACCTGCATCAATTTTTCTTTCCTTTATGAAACAACCAACATGAATAAGAGTGTGTGATAGGGAGTGTTAGCAAGTTCTAGCTGGTGTGCTAAGGAGGGAGTGACAAGGCTAGGTATGTTAGGTACCCCTAACCCATTTAACCCTCTAAAACCTTAACCCCTAACCCTTTCCTTTTCTCCCTCGTGTTATCTTAATCAACGTTCAGGCATGTTGGGTCGATGAGAAATGTTTTATGATGTTTAATGAGGGAATTGTTTTAGATCACCATATTTCAGGAAATGGTATAAAGGTAGACTCATCTAAAATAAAGGTTATTTCCAAATTTTTAGTGTTAAATTGTCAATGAGATGTTAAAGTTTCTTATTTTTACAGGATATTATAGAAGATTTATAGAAAAATTCATGAAAATAGCATCTCCACTCTTCAAATTACTTACCAAATATTGTGAATTCAGTTGGGAATCTAATTTCCAAAATGCCTTTGAAACTTTGAAAAATACAGTCTCTGAAGCACCTATTTTGAAAGGATCGAAATGGAAATTTCCTTTCCACATATCCACTGATGCTTCATATACAGCCTTAGGGGCCGTGTTAGGATAGAAAGATCTTACTCCTTACGCCCTTTATTATACTAGTAAAAATTTAACTCTAGCAGAGCTAAACTATACTGTACATGAAAAAGATTTTTTAGTTGTAGTGCATTCCATTAATAAATTCAAACATTATATCACTGGCTATGAAACTTTCATTCACACAGACCATTCTACCATTAGATATATAATGAACAAACCAAACACTAATGGAAAAATAACCAGATGTTTATTACTATTGCAAGAATTTAACATCACCATTTTAGATCGACAGGAAAAACAAAATACAATTGCTAAATTGTTATCCAGGATTAAAAATTATAATAATGATATGCCTGTAGAGGATAAATTTTTGGATGAATATCCTTTCGCGGTATCTACTAAATCACCTTGGTATGCATATATGTCTAATTATTTGGCTACGAAAATATTACCATCTCATTTTTTTCCCAGAGAAAAGAGGAAAATAATTCAAACAAGTGCTTCTTACTCATAGATCAATGAAGAATTATATAAAACAGGACCATATCTCATCATTAGAAGATGTGTACGGGAGGATGAGATACCTGAGATACTTAAAGCTTTTCATGATGAACCATGTGGAGGCCATTTCTCTGACAAAAGAATTACTTATAAAATCCTTCTCTTAGGATATTATTGGCCTTCCCTTTTCAAGGATGCCAAAGAATATGTTAAGAGATGTGGCAGTTGTCAAAGGATGGGGAAACTTGTTCTTTCAAGTGAAATGCCACTACAACCTTAGGTATTCATTAAACCTTTTGAGAAATGGGCTTTGGATTTTCTCGGTACAATTAATCCACCTTCCAAACAAAAGAGGTATATTATGGCATGTATTGATTATGTTACTAAATGGGTAGAAGCTAAAGCACATTTTTTTGCTACTGAAAAATTTGTAGTTTCATTTCTTTTTTAGGATATATTCACTCATTTTGGTGTCCCAAGGGAAACTGTAACAAATCAGGGAACACAATTCACATCCAGAGTAGTACAGAAGCTAGTGGAAGAATATAAAATCAAGCACCAGAAGTCCACTCCATACCATCCACAATAAAATGGGAAAGTTGAATCTACAAACAAGGTAATTGAAGTCATTTTCATGAATATTGTACACTTGCATGAGAGGGACTGGGCATAAAAGCTTCCAGAATATTTATGGGCCTACAGAACTATGTGGAGGAGCACTACAAGACATACTCCCTACGAACTTGTTTATGGAAAGAAACTCTTATTTCAAAGAGAGTTCCAGATCCAAACCTATAAAATGGTAGTCAAGTTGGGACTTGACTTATCAAAAGAAAAAAAGAAAAGGATGGGACAACTCAATGAGCTTGATGATGTAAGGCAAGATGATATCCAGAAGACTAGCTTGGTTCAACAACAAGATATAAATATCATGATAAATACATGAAGGAAAGAAAATCATCCAAGAGACTAGGCACTACTCTTCGACTCAAAATTCAAGAATTTTCAAGGGAATTTTCTAACTCACTGGCATGGACCCTATGAGATCAAAGAATTTTTTGACAATGGAGAAATTATAATCAAGACTATTGATGAACAGAAAATTTCTCTATTAGTAAATGGACACCGACTCAATATCTATCAAAAGCCAATGACAAGAGAGGAATTTGTCAAGATTTCCCAAAACAACTCTAATTTGAAGTTGGTTGAGAATATTTTTTCATCTCAACCTTAAAAGTTTTTTTTTCCTTTTCTTAAAATAAAAACAAATAAATAAATAAATTTTATAAATGTGAAAACTAACATATTGTTGGCATATTTTATACAGAAAATTCAAGGTGGAAACCAAAAAATCTTTTGGCACCTTAAATTTTCTCTTACCCATTTTTCTAAAAATTTCCATTATTATAGCATCCCTTTCTTAAAATAATAAGTGAGCTACAAAATTTATGATTTTTTGCAGCTTTGACCATTTTTTGCAGCCAAATTGATAAGAACATTTGATGATTTAAAAAGAAGAAGTGATCGACTCCTTATGATGCAGAGCACCTGCAAGATCACAACTAAAAGTTAGCAAGAAAATAACTCAAAGGAATGTAATAATTTAACTTAAAAATAGGGGTAAACATATTTCATGTATGAATTATACAGACATAATAGTACCGAACAAATCAAAATCATTATTTTGAAAGGTGATAGTGTCGTGACAAATCCCTCTGTAATGTTCCCAATTTTTATGGAACATTAATTTTTTCCATTTTCACTAGGAGATAAATAAAATGGGTAGGAGACCCATTCATTTCATGAATAGGTAATAAAATCCTCTTGGTATGAAGGAGGATCACTTATAGAGCTGGATTTCACACCTCCATGTGTGAAAGGGGGATTTTGCAAGAAGGCTAGGTCAAGTTTGACCAAGTCAAACTGCACAGTAGCATGAGGTGGAGAGCACATTGTGGGCCATCACAGTGGGATACGAAGGGAAGCTTCTAGAGGAAGGAAACCATAATTAGTGGGTTCCATTGAGAGGGAGCTCACATTGTTTAAAAGGAAGGCAAAGTAGCCATTGCAAATCATCTTGAGTATTATTCATCTTTGGTTCGATGGACTTGCTGCAACTTCTTGCTGGTTAGCAAGAATTGCCGGGAAATTCATGTTTATGATTTCCACTCCTTCTTGAGTAGCTCTTGGAGTATTTCACTCTATTCCCCATATTCAGACATTGAGTTCAAGCATCATCCTTCTTCATCAACGCAGTTTTAGCTAGAAATTTTGCATTGTTGCTGGGTGTTGCTGGGGAGGTTTTCTACAACACCATCCTTGGCTATTTTTTCAAAGGAGGGAGCTTCCATCTCTTTGGGAGATAATAAAAGGAGTTTTATGATCTTATTCCACCATATTTGGCACCAGGCCAACCACTTTCCATCATATGCAGTGCAGTCCCTCTCTTAGACAACGTTATTCTTGGAGATTATTTGCTGTGAGGGATTAGCATATAGTTGGAGAGTGAGATCTTAGGTGAAGGGATCATCCTTTCACTTTAGATTTCCATTGGAGGAGGGTTCTTCATTTGGTGCAGCCATTTCAGCCTTCTCCATATATTTCTAGTTTTGAGTTTCTGCTCCCTAGCAACTTCGACATTTCTATAGGAATTCCCTTTTGCTTGTATTTCAGCCAATCCTTCTAGAGGATTGATGTATTGTATTTTCATGGGTTGAGATCATGCTCCCCCACTTTATTTGAGCTTCATGTTGTAATATCTATATATTATTGACATTTTTCAGTATTTATCCTTCAACGATTACACATTCATAGCCTGGGGCTTTATTCATGAAGAAGTGTTCTTCATATTCTCATGTACATTTCTCTTGAGGCCTATAGTGCCTTGCTTGAGTGACTATTTCCTCATGGATTTGTATATCTTATGCTGCTATAATATGAGATGATGGCTATTTTATTTTTCTAGCATTTTGTGTGTTAATGTGTCACTACTGTTTCCATTGGTGTATTTGTATGTTGTTGTGTCTCCACATTGGAATATCTTAAGATATTCCCAATAGTGTAGATTTTCCCTCATTTGGGATATTACAGTGGTATCAAAGCATCTTTCTTGGCTCAGCTTGTGGCCTTCAAGCCCAAGAAAGAAGAAGAAGAATATGTTGCAGAAGATGAGCTTGATCTCATCTATTTTCAGAACAAAGGAGAGCCTCCCCAAGGAGGAGAAGCAGAGAGAAGAAGAGGAAGGCCTATGCACTTCCTATTCTCAAAAATAAAGAAAGCATGAGAGATGCTTGGATCATCAGGTTCTAAATAAATACCTGGATGAGTATAAATCCCATTATGTAGCATTCATGGGAGCTACAACGTTCCCGCTGTTTTTTCAACAGAAGGAGGAGAGAAGGCACTGCAGTAGAAGAGAAATCAGAGGCAATAGGTTTCTATTGTCTACATTTTATGGGAACACTTCAGCTAGAGCTTGGGTGAATAAGCTAGAAGCATTTTTCTCGCTACATCCAGTAGCAGAGAAAGAAGAAGTGGAGATTACAGCGTTGCACATGGAGTATAAAGCCACTGTTTGGTGGTTCAAACCCTTGGTCCATTCAAGGGTGATATCTTTTGCAAACTTTGCTCAAAGGTTGATCCAAACCTTTGATGGAGAGAGGGCAAGGGAAGAGCAACCTTTTACATATATGGAGGAGGCATCCATTGCATTGAAGAAGACAGATACTACAGCCACACAAGAAGGTCCCAATATCCACCAAGGTATGAGTGAAGTTCCACTTTTCATTTCAGCAAATAATTTAAAGGAATGTGGAAACTTACATGTAGAGATCCAAGGATCTACACATTTTGCTATTCTAGAGCACCATAATTGCACTGCGCTGTGTAAAGGGTTCAAGGTGGAGATGAACCCTCATCCTCATACATCTGGGTTGAGTTTCATTCAGCCATTGAGGTTGGAGTGTGAACTTTTGGAGGATGAAATGAACCATGACACCCCCATGAGAAACAATGAAACAAATTTTAAACCGGAGGCTGAAACAGCTGCTACACCATTGGAGGGATTAGCGGCGCTGTCAAACATGGGTGGAGAGGAGATGTTACCTCCATCACAATTGTGTCCTCATGGATCCAACATCATCAGGGGTGAGAGATATTCTCTAGGAGGTCTCCAAGGAGTTGCATTTCAACCTTACATGAAATTCAAAGGGGAAGATATGGCTTGGGAGAATGGTAGCCCTCATGGGAGGAGTACCAAAGGAGGAAGAAGGAGAAGACATCCCCAAGGAGCTGAGTGGGTGAGGATGAGAAGCAAGGGGCTGATTTGCCACTTTCAAATATATGATACCGGGCAGCAAGAGGCTCGGTTGCATTGGCTCCTCTTGAAGGAGTTTGGCCATAACTTGGTGTACCCTTTTCCCAGGAGGATGGGAGTAGAGAAGAGGTGGCAGGATGTTTACATCATTGAGTAGCAGAGAGTATGGATACATGGAGCTGATATGGATAATATGGCATATATATCAGTCATGACACTCTCATCACATGGATCACATGATGTGAGCATGAGGAAGTAGCAAGAACTTGGATTGCTTGGACTATCTTGGAGAGGGCACAAGCAGATTTGCTCTCATAAGATGTGTGGTGTTGTAGGAGTAGAGGAGGGCACTCTCATAGTGCAAAGGAATTACTCCTTAGCTTGGAATAATCGGGAGGCATTTCCATCTTGGGAAAAGCTTCACATTTGTAGCAGCATCACCAAAAGTGTTCTTGACAAGGAGCATGTCAAGAAACAAAGATTGGCATGGGCAAGAGCCTTTTTGTATGAGCTCACAGTGCTGTCACTTGGGAGCAAGATCATACATATGGATCCATCTATAATTTTACTTCCAGCTTATGGTAAGAGCATTATGTTTTCATTTTTTTATTTGCATCATCTTATCATTATGTTGCAATGTATGGCTCCTCAAAGGGGCATATTTTTCATGTTGCTCCATGAGCAAAGTTGGGCCAAACCATATGATGGAGAAAACCATCTTTTACATGGCCTTGGGAAAAAAAATTTCCATTCTACACATGTTCAGCTAATTCATATGATTTGCATTTTATTTCAAAACATTTTTCCTTGTACACTTCTTGAGCAGCAATTTGCAAAACTGCGTTATGCACCCTTGGGAGACTGTTGGTATTTTCCGGTGGCACCATATGAAACAATCAGTAATTCCTATATTTTTATGATGAGCATGTTTCCCCTTGCTGATATTGTCCATATTATTATTGGGAGCATGATTGATGGATTGACACATGAGTTGAATGTGTCTTTGAGGGGAGATGATTCCCACAATTTATGCATGGCATGTTCTAAGGGGAACATGAGGAGAGACATGGTCACCACAGCCACTTATTTTCTTTCTTTAGGGGTGGAACATGATCCTGATGATGTTATCCATCCATTTTATGTATATGGGCATGTATTTTATTTTGTATTGCTGATTCCCTCATCTATTTACTATTCAGTATTAGAGGTGATATTTTATGTACAATACTTACCATGTTATTTTCTATAGCTGCAGTGGATGAGGTTGCGTTGTAACCCTATGAGAAATTGTTTGTACCTTGATACACATGGTATAACCTAAAACAAACATGTCATTTGGGTATTCTATGACGATCATTTCCTACTCATCATGGATGACATATCTTGGGCTAGCCAGATTATCATTGATGGAGGAGAGATCCTTGGAGGATTGCTCTTCATGTTTCCTCTTGGAGGAAATAAATTTGCAGCCCATGATCAGCACACACTCCACACTAATCATAAGTTGAGGGGAGGACAGCATGGGGCAAGATATGAGGCTTTCCATATTCATATTTACAGCCCACCTTCATTTCTGGAGCTCAAGGTGGAGAGAGTTTCCTATGAGTTGCCATGTTTGGAGGTAGATTATGTTGTATGGATTATTTATTGGGGATGGGAGATTCATATGGGGATGATGAATCCCATTATATATCAGATCTCATGCCTCAGGGAGGCCCTTAGACAACCCCTTTTTCCCTTCATGGATATTTGTTTCCACATGACAGCTATTTGGGGATGTTCACCAAAGGCTAGATTGCATATGTTGGAGGGACAGCTTGGACACTTGAATGATGATATGGCATCCTTTTCTTGGAGGATTTTATCATGCATGGATTCTACATGGAAAGTAAGGGCGAATAAATAAGTCTATCCTTGTACTTTCTTCAGGACAAGAAATCTTTGAGAGGGGAGGACTGTAATGTTCCCAATTTTTATGGAGCATTAATTTTTGCCATTTTCACCTAGGAGATAAATAAAATGGGTAGGATACTCATTCATTTCATGAATAGGTAATAAAATCCTATTGGTATGAAGGAGGATCACTTATAGAGCTGGATTTCACACCTCCATGTGTGAAAGGGGGCTTTTGCAAGAAGGTTAGGTCAAGTTTGACCAAGTCAAACTACACAGTAGCATGAGGTGGAGAGCACATTGTGGGCCAGCACAATGGGATAAGGAGGGAAGCTTCTAGAGGAAGGAAACCCTAATGAGTGGGGTCCATTGAGAGGGATCTCACATTTTTTAAAAGGAGGGAAAGGTATCCATTGCAAATCATCTTGAGTATTATTCATCTTTGGTCTGGTGGACTTGCTACAACTTCTTGCTGGTTAGAAAGAATTGCCGAGAAATTCCTGTTTAGGATTTCCACTCCTTCTTGAGTAGCTCTTGGAGAATTTCACTCTATTCCCCATATTCAGACATTGAGGTCAAGCATCATCCTTCTTCATCAGCGCAGTTTCAGCTAGAGATTGTGCATTGTTGTTGGGTGTTGCTGGGGAGGTTTTCTACAACACCATCCTTGGCTAGTTTTTCAGAGGAGGGAGCTTCCATCTCTTTGGGAGATCAGAAAAGGAGGTTTATGAGCTTATTCCACCATATTTGGCACCATTCCAACCACTTTCCATCATATGTAGCACAATCCCTCTCTTAGACAACATTATTCTTGGAGATTATTTGCTGTGAGGGATTAGAAAATAGTTGGAGAGTGAGATCTTAGGTGAAGGGATCAGCCTTTCACTTCAGATTTCCATTGGAGGAGGGTTCTTCATTTGGTGTAGCCATTTTAGCCTTATCCATCTATTTCCATTTTTGAGTTGTTGCTGCTCGGCAACTCCAGCATTTCTACAGGAATGCCCTTTTGCTTGTATTTTAGCCAATCCTTCAAGAGGATTGATGTATTGTATTTTTAGGGGTTGAGATCATGCTCCCCCACTTTATTTTGCTTCATATTGTCATATCTATATATTATTGAAATTTTGCAGCAGTTCTCCTTTAAGGATTGCGCATTCATAGCCTGGGGCTTTATTCATGAAGCAGTGTTCTTCATATTCTCATGTAAATTTCTCTTGAGGCCTGTAGTGCCTTGCTTGAGTGACTATTTCCTCATGGATTTGTATATATTATGCTTCTTTGATATGAAATGATGGCTATTTGATTCTTCTGGAATTTTGTGTGTTAATGTGTCACTGTTTTTTCCATTGGTGTATTTGTATGTTGTTGTGTCTCCACATTGGAATATCTTAAGATATTACCAATAGTGTATATTTTCCCTCATTTTGGATATTACACCCTCATAATCCTCCATTTCCTTTTCACCAACATATCATGATTCAAGTCCCAAATAATTGATTTGATCGCCTGAATCATAATTTGAATGCCTAACATCTAATTCACTCACTTATAACCTCATTCCTTACCTTCCTTCCCTCTTATTTTTCCATCACCATCCTCCTTTTTGCTCCACAGAAAAACCCTACCAAGCTAATTTCCCTGTTAAGCCAAACAATTTCTAGAGGCAAAACATCTTCCAACCATGGGTGTGATTGTCCAAACAGAGCCTACAAAGAAGAAATTCTTGGAAGGATATCCATAAGCAAGGGAAATATTACAGAAAGCATAGTGGCTGAACTTCATGGAAAAATTTTATGGTTTACACAATGAAGTCATCAAAAATTTTGCAAGGGTTTTTGATGGTGTATAAGTGTAAATAGGAGATATTAAATTCACAATGACAGAATATCTAATTTCAGAAGCCACCAGATTTCCCCGTATAGGAGAGAAATGGTTCAAGAACAAGGGAATTAAATGAGATGACTAGAAGTTTTTCTTGAAGAAACCAAACATGGATATTATTGTCTTCAGGAAAGGCATCCCTGGCTCTGTACTAAAAAGTAAGTGGAGGAATTTTCTCTTAATCATCCAAAAATTTGTTACTTGTGAAGGTCAATTCAGATGTGTGTTTTTCTATCATATAAGGTTATTGATAAATTTTCTTGAAGAGCATTAAATTAACCTTCCATATTTCTTATTGAATAGTCTTAAAAATATGTTAGGGAATGTTCAAAAGAGAATTCAGTTCATAGAAAACACAATGTATTACCATGGGCTAGTTAAAATACTTGTTGAATTCCATATTCAAATTATAGGGTATAAATGGGAAACCTTTCTAATAATAAATCGTTTTGAAGAAGAAAGAAATGAACAACCAAGTAGTAGCAGAATTCAGAAGAAACGGAAAGCTGAAACATCATTTGAACAAGAACCACAGTAGCAACAAAATTTGTCAGAAGATGACATACCAATTGCATAAACTTTAAAGAAAATAAATACAAAAGATGTTAGAAGAAAGAAATCCAACAACAAAACAAAGATTTCACCCTAGAAAGAAAAGCCTAAAACTCAAAATACCCCTGTCACAGGACTAAGAATAAGTACCAGGGTAAACACAGTGAGAAAAGTACCCTCAAAATATGTAGAACACATTGATTTGGAGGAAGAAGAAAATTCAATAAACTATCCCAGAGCATCGCCATCTAGCTAAATTTCACCTCCTCGAAGTCCAGGACAAAGTTTAGGTATTGATCACATTCAGCAAGAGCTTTATGATTACATAGAATCATTGGAGAAAAGAGAAGCAGCCAAGGAACCAATTCAAAATCATGAAGACGAGAAGGACCAGTTTAAGGAACCACAAGAACCTCTAGTACTCGATATCCTGAGACATGAAATCTTCGAACTAGAGACATTAAACAGGTATATTAAAGGTGAAAATCAAACTTTGAAAGCTCAAAATGAAGTTCAAATTGCCAAGAATGATAATATCATACTACATTTGGGTCTATGATACAAAAATAACAAGAAATTGAAGGAAGACAACAGGGCCATGAAGAAAGCAATCATTATTCTGAAGTACAAAATCCTTATGATCAAGAGACCAAGGATGGCAGTAACAGAGAAGAGGGTGAAAAACAAAAATTAGATGTACTAGCAGTAGTGTCCAACGATATGTAGTAACTTAATGGAGATGACAAATTTTGTGTTTGTATGAGGACATACAAAACCTTCAGTGTGGGGGAATGTAGAGTCCTAGAATTTTTTTGTTTTGACATCCTTTTGGATCCATATTTTCCTTCTTTTCTCATCACTATCAACCTAGTAAGGGAAATAATAATACGATTTTGACAAGGTAAAACACTTATGTGTCCAATTTTTCATATTTTCTAATATGCCCTATTGTTTTATTAAATATTACATTCAGCTACAGAATTAACGTAATTTTGCAACTATTTCATAGATCCACAGCTACCTCCATTGATAATAGGGTTTCGGTGCGCCATCTCAACGACGGACTATATGGGAAGTTAGAGGATGATTCCTTCAAGGAACTCCTCCTGATTATCCGATCCAGTTCATCAAGGAGATCACACATTAACACAGTCAATGGTGGCATTCAACATGTAGCGGTGCTTAGAAAGAAAGTCCAAGAATGTCATGATTTGTCGATTTTCTTTCCTAATAGAAAATAGACATGATAGCAATAGTTTTTTAGTTTTAAATTTGAATAAGTATTCTACAAGAGACCTGTAGGCATAGAGCTCGTGTATTGTTTAAACACACTCTATAAAACTATGGAATCTATGTGTATTCCGGGCGCGCCATATTTATATTTTTCTAAGTATTTTGTTTAGACTTTTCTCTTAATTTGAAGCTCCTTTTTGTGCGTTGATGTGTTGTTAGTTTAAGGAAACCTACTGCATTGTGGAGGGCCCCTGCATATCAGGTCATTTACTTTCATATTTCAGAATTCATTTTGATCGCATTGCCATATTATAGTTAAAATTTGGTCAATGCTCTATTTTGTATTTCATTTTCAAGCTTAGATTAATTAGTTCAATGCTTTGTCTTTACTTGTTTCATAGAGTCACTCTTTAATTTTTTTCTTTCCATATTTCAAATAACTCAATTCATTTCTTTTATTTCGTTTAAATTTCAATAGATAAACATTCAGTCCTTAATAGCATTTTGATTTAATCTCAATAAGTTTATAAGTTCCATATTTTCCTAAACTAGGACTCGTAAAACATTTCAATCTTTCATAATCAATTTAGATTTAGTTATCTGTTTAGCTGCATCATAAAATCTCAAAACAATTTTATAAAAAAAAAAAGTAGAAGTTAATCTAACATATCTGTTAACACTAGAAAATTGTACAGAGGAAGATGACATTAATTAATGTCAAGCCTGAGGATTTACAGGGCAGGAACACATTATGGAATCAAGAAGTATTTAAAATCTCTAAGGTTTTGTGAAAATCAGATTTGAACTAGTATTAAATGCTAAATTGTGCGCTTAATCCTTCGAGAAGAGCGTCTTCTACGCGCATTTTTTCCCCAATAAGCGCGCATTCCTGGAAATGGAAAAATGTCACTTTTTGGGACCACAAAAAGTAAAGGACAGTTATTCCTTATATGAAGTCACCTAAGGACAGCCACCAGTGCCTCCTTAGACACTATGTGAGCACATAAAGGAACATTTGGAGCACACAATGGAATCATACCTCTCCCTTGGGTGACCATCCATCATGTACCAAGGGAGGGAAGGAGGATTTTGAAATCCCCTATATAAAGCCGCCAAGAGATGAAGAAATGGTGATCACATTGTTATGCTGGCCGAAATTGCCCAAGAAATACCAATAATGTGTGACCCGGAGCTGGAGATAAAGGGGACTCGATTGTTGGCCACCCGACAATCCTAGTCCATCACAGCGGAGAGAGAGGGAGACCGCATCAGAGGCAGAGCTTGGAAACCAACATCCTTGCATCGGGACCTAGAACCATTTTCTAGGGGCCCTTTGGCAAGTGGGTAAAATTTATTCTCCATATCAAACGTTTAATAAGAAGAGGCCTTTGAGCCATCATTTGCATTATTATCATTTTGACTCTCTTCAATAGCTTCTGTATATTTGTGTTTTAGTTTTTAGTTTACTTTGAGGATACATTCGCATGTTTTTTCCTCTAGATTATATGCTTTTGAGCTCCACCACTTTCTGCCTGTTACCAATAGTTTATAGGGGTAGACCACACCCCTTAAACTGGTGCGATTTCGTACACCCGTGCGTCAAATCCACCACCACAGGATTGGTGACTCCACTAACGGTTTACAATTTTATGTGGTTGCGCCATCCCTTACAGGAGACCTTTTTCTACGCTTGAGAGTGGAGCTGACAGTCCTCTGACCCATCTTATAGCCCCTGAATTCGCTTGGAATGACAGACTAAAGAAGGCAGCTCCTAATCTTTTTACTTCTAGAATTTTTGCGCACAGTGTTTTCTCACAGACACACAGTGCGCGCGTTCAGGACTGACCTGTGCACAGGAAAGCGCACTTGTCAGAGCCTTTTTCGCGCAAATCATAGAATGAGATTTTTCTCCCTATATTCTTCATTTTTCTTCTTGTAAGTGTGTTGGGAAGCCCATAATGTATTTTCCAGCACTTGTGTTGATACCCCACAAGTTCTAAGAACTTACTTTTAGCTACCTTCTGTAGGCTTAGAGTTAGTTTTCCTTTAAGTTGGTTTTTTGCAAAAATCTTCACATAGTCTAAGTAGGGGGAAAATTAACCATTGCGTTCTGAACGATTTATATTTTTCAAATTCTAGTATGCACACTTAGATTAACTAGTCCAAGTAAGCTAGTTTTATTTTTCTAGTGTAGAAATTGTTTAGTTTTATTCAATTTGTGCATTAGGGATTGCAGGACTAGGATCGATTTGTTGATTAAAGCAAGTAATATTTGCTACCTTTGCACCATTTGGTGATCCTAGGTAAGCATATGAACACTCTATATTTACAATTTTCCATCTCCCTTTAGTTAGTCACATAGATTAACTAGGAAAATTTGAAAGCAACCTTTATCCGCAAATGTTTTCCATTTGATCCAGGAACAACATCACATAGTTTAACTAGGGTAATTTTGTAAAGGATCATCGATATCCATATGTTCAAACCATGATATTTTTCACCATATGCTCACACACACTCACCCACTAAGCAAAGGAAGACACCTAAAACTAACTTAACCGAACTCACTAAATTCTCCCCACAGGGCCACAAAAGAATTTATAGTTTAAGTTAGGATCAAGGGGATAAGCATCCAATAAGCCGCCTTAATCATACTTCATATTGAAACATAGAAGTTGTGTATTTAGGGAGCTTAAAATCCACCTATCAGTCCATGGAAAAGAAAACCTGAGCGTGGCAGAGACTTGATTCAGAGGGGGTTAGGCTTAGGCGTAGTGTGTGTGGTATCAGTTGGGGCTACTTGACCTGGCTGATGCTCGGTACTGTTAGCTAACTACCAAGAAGCCCAAGACTTGAACGCTCATGTGGGATGGTGGTTCTTAGTGGCCAAAAACTAGGGCATCCTTTACCCTATAGGTGACAGTGCAGGCAAGTGCCAAACCCTCTACCCTTATCTTGGTGGATTCTCTTCAGCTAACTGGGGGTGTCCCCAGCTCTTACGGGACATTGCGCTAGCACTCGCAAGAAATATTCTCAAGGCCCAATTACTTTTTATTGGGTGAGGATGCATAGGTCTTCTAGGATTTTGAGTATCATACACAAACAAACAAAAAACCATTTTTTCTGCTTGATTTATCACATAAATTAAGTTAAAGGGAAAATTCATTTCATTTTCTCTTTGTTTTATGTATGTGGCCATAAATTTGTCATGATCATAGACTCTATCCTCTCAAATTTTTCCAAAACCTAACCTGGTCGACACCCGAACGGTCCCAACGGAACCTCGTCGATCCAGGCATCTTTTGGACCTCCCCCCATTACAAGGCGGGGTTCCAAGTCTTTCACCATTCAGGCGTCAAATACGGAACACTGCCACTGTCATTGGTTCATCCTTCATTGGAGCAACCATAGTTGGGAACCCTAGTCGGTCTCCCAACACCACACTGCACACCACTCCCCCCTCGACCCCTAAGAGGCATAGGAGCGCGTCCCATTTGGGAAGCCAACTGAACACACATCAGGGTACGTCACAGACTAACCCTCATTCTAACCAGAAATTTGTGTCTTCACATGTTTCCATGGCGTCAACCTCCCAGTCACCCTTCTTAGCTACATTGAATCTACTCGATTAAACCAAGCTCACAAATGACCCCATCCCACATGATCCTTCATGGCCTCTCATGCCCACGAAGATCCCTTCAGATATACCAAATTTTGAAGGCAAGAAATTGGAAGACCCAGGTAATCATGTAATGACTTTTCACCTGTGGTGCTCATCGAATAGTATCATCGACGACACTATTCGATTGAGGCTATTTCAATTCACTCTTATAAGAGTACCGCGAAATGGTACGTGGACCAACCTCCTGCTTCACATGGAACCTTTAGCGCCCTCGCTACTGCATTCCTCACTTATTTTTAGTTACCCATTCACCATGATTCAGGAATGAAGTTACTGACTCCTTTTAGACAAACCCTGGCCATCCATATCTCTGACCATCTCCATGAATGGAGGCAGCGTCATAGTTTTTTCAAAGATAAACTCGACGATTGGGTCCTCTTATATTTATTCTTGAAAACTCTGACGGTGGAGATTTCAAAGGATGTGGCGCAAAAATACCCCACATCCGAAGAGGATGCAATCAGTAAAGCCCAAAATCTTGAACTGATTTATACGCAGTCAAGATAAATTTACAATATCCTGACTAACGCCCCGCACCTGCAAACTTATCAATAATTGCCAGGCGTGTCGAACTCTGTAGATGGATTGATTGGGTCAATGACCTAAGGTTACCTAGGCAGCAATAGTCACAATCCTGGTTACACAAATAATTCTACCCAGAACATGTCTCAACCTGGATTTCAAAGACATCATATGCCTCAGCAAGATTTGACTAGTAGGGCGCAAGTGTATCACTAAGGAGGACCCTATCCTCCGACTGAGGGGACCCATTACGCAAAAAGAAACACTGATGGAAGAGCTCCCCCCCAACGGTCAGGTGCAAACAAGGGATATCATTATGCTCAGTCCCAAGCACACAACACACCTACGCAAGCCAATGCGTAGGTGAACTTTGTGCAGCCGTCCCAAAATCAACCACACCAGTATAACCAGGAGAACTACCCTCCTAACGTGGTTAAGAAAAAATAAAAAAAACAAGACAAAAGGGAACCCTAGACAGGGGGTAGCAACCAACAGTGCCCACCACGATCCCAGGCTGGAGGCAACTCTAGCAGGAATCAAAACTAGGAGCCAAGCAATGTCCAATGGCAAGGCAAAAGGCCACCTCTGCGAAAAAACCATTCTTGTTCAATATGTAGTGAGTACAGGCACTATACTCACCACTGTCTCGATCTCCCCAAGATAAAAAAAGCTTCAGAGTAATTGAGGACAAGGAGGATATTCCCAGCAACCCACTGTTATGCAAGAATCTTTCCCCCACTAAGGGACGATCAGCACTCACCAACAAAACCCAGACGATTCCGGGAAAAGCAGCCATGAAATTTCCATTACTGGGGAAGAAATATTTTTCCAAACACAAAATCACAGTTGCGACACCCCACCAGACTCCACTGCATCAGGGGCTAGTACTAGTGCACCGAATGCACCTTTGACTTTTCAAATATGCCTATAGAACCATTGCCAAAGATGGCAAAGGGACCTAATAGATGAGCAGGTAACTACTCCAAAGAGGCCCATAATTATAGCATCGTGGACGATTTAGCTCAATAACCCACTGCTATGTCCATGTTAGAAGTACTATAGTCGTACCCAAAGCAATAGAAAGCCCTACTTTCCACGTTAGGCACTATTAACCCTATCGATACGCGCATGATGGCTTTTAAATTAGGAAAAGCCACCCCTGGGATTCCTTCCATGGTCGCCTTCCATATACTGGTATCGGTCTAGAATATCACTATTCAGAGATGTCTCATTGACGAGGGTGCATCAACATGCATCATGTCAAAAAAAAATTGGCAAAAGTTTGGTTCTCCCAAACTAAAACCCTCGGTCATAATGCTTCGAGCCTACGACGGTCATCCCTTGACCCCTATTGGCCTCTACCAAAATGTCCCAGTCTGTTTAGCTAGAAAGAAAGTCCACATAGACATCGAAGTCTTGGATGCTCACTTGGATTACAATATACTCCTCGAGTGGAGTTATATGTACGCCATGTCTGCCATAGCCTCCTCCGTCTTCCACATTATAATGTTCACCCACGAGGATCGCATCATTATTGTAGACTAGATGACACACAGCAATAAGCATCCCCTAACCAACATGGATGTAATTCTACCCTATGTAGATACAGTTGTAGATGGTCTATCACGGTACCAAGAATATGGCCCTAGCCAATTCAAACTTTCGTTCGTGCTAGGGTCATTCCTAGGAGATCCTCCCATTATCCCTAAGGCATCGCCCAATGCCACAGGGACCCGATGTGCATGATTTCCACATCAAGCACCGAGGTTAGTCAGGACATGGACATAAGTAGTAACGGCACTGAGGAATCGGCCACAGCAACCTCTCTAGCCTACACTACCTCCCAAACCCCTTTCCTCTACCCCCCAGCTGGCTTCGTCTCCCAACAAGTTTTGGAAACACTGGTATTACCCAACATATCATTGGCATTCCCAGTTTAGTACCTCGTTCCCCCTTCCGGAATAGGAGTCACCAATGTTACTGCTATAGGGTAAATCCCCTCAGTCTCGAGGAGCCCCAACCAACCCAAGAAACTTTCAAGATCGCCCCCACAAAGGAAGTTCCCATTGTGAAACCGATTATCATGGCCAAGAAAACCACAAACAAAGGAAAGAAAAGGGTGACCCCCACCATTCAAATGGAATCACCAGTCTACGCCATACGTGATGTTATAGGCCACCCTACCCAAATATGTCTAGAGTTGGAAGAGTTAAAACCACTCCTCGGCTCTGAAGCAGACATCTCGACACCACGTTCCTGTAAAAAGGAACCTACCACAAAAGCTAAAGGCAAACCGTCGCGTACCAATCACGCATGCACACTCTGTGGCAACTATGGGCAATATACCCACCATTTTCCATAGATACCATAATATAGGGACAACTTACATGTGATTTAGCAATCCTACCAAGAGGATCCCACCACCCAATCTGTCAAAGATGAACCTTGTGTTGTCCTATACATGCAGTAGGAACGACACTCACCAGAGAGATAGCAATTTTTCTTTTCTCCCCCCAAGCCACCATACACCAACCATGGAAAAGGGAACATGGTTGCCTCATCGTCTTGAGTTATCAGGCACATCAATTACTACAAACGGCTTGGTCGGGTCTTTGACCTAAGGTCACCTAGGCAGTAGTAATTTGTATTCGGGGAGATCCTAGACGAGGGGTAGTAATCGGCAATGCCACCCCCCCCCCCCCCCTCCATGATCTCAGTCTGGGGGAAACCACAACTGAAAAAAAAATAGGAGCCAAGTCACAACTCCCAAGAAAATAGAAGTGATGCCACACATGCGCTCTCTAGAAAAAATATTTTTTCAACGCTGGCAAGTATGCACCCTCCCATCTTCGTTTTTTAAAGCTCATGCCTTTCAATAATGTTTGATGAAAATAAGATGCCTTCACTTGAGGTAGTTTTTTTTGTAGGAAGTGCCTACAAACCTTTTACAACACCATCTATTAAAGTCCCAGGAGCAGGTATCATTCTACCCTCAACATGATAGAGTCCCAGAAATAAACAGAAATAAACAATAGGGTCCTCATACCCGACCGCATTTATCATCACCTCGCCCTGCACATGATAAACGTCCGTGTTGGTCGGTTGAGCATCCCCTCCATGGCGCTCGTCACCCAAAGTAGACCAGATATCACAACACAAGTGACGCCATGGCCATACCATTTCAGTTCGGGAAGCACCTCATGCCCATCCATTCATCATGTATAAGGTCAAGTTTACCATTCAAACTCAAACCCCTTTCCCAGACGACCAGGTTGCATAAGCAGATTGAAAGCGCACCTTCGTGCATCGCATTTGGCCCACCATACCTCCATTATCATAATCCCATCTATGACACTTATTCATCTGCTTCATCAACCCCGCACATGATACCAACCAATGGGACCCACACCCCCAGCAAAACATTGTCCTCACACCTTCAATGAGTGAACCCTTTCATGTTTTGGGGTACCCGTCTCTATGTTTTGTGCAAACAAAACCTCATTATTTTATTCTTTTGGTAAGTGTACAAAGACTGCAAACAAAGCACTTCGCCCCTTCACCCTCATATTGCACTTTTTCCCCCATGGAAGCAGTCCCTCATTCCCCCTGGTCGGATTCTTTCACCCCCACGCACGCACCATCACGACATTCATAGCCGGTTCACACCCGCCCTGGAAGTCCTACTGACTCTAGGGATTTTCCCTTCATAAATAACTATCACTGCCGCTAAGATGCTAAAGTATACTCCGACCTCGAGCCATTGAATCCCCATCATCCGTTTTTAGTCACCTCTCACCAACATGCCTATGTTAAACCCATCACATCTACATCCTCGACCCCTCAGGTCGGTGACCCATGGTTCGGTTAAGGCTTCCTTTTTGTCGACCTCGACACCTCTTTTCCAAAAAGGGAGCGGTACCTTGGATCACCCCTCCCATGCAAAGGGGTATCCTCGGGTGGCACTGTGGGAGACATCATTGTCCACATATGTCATCAATCCTCCTAAAATTTGACTATGACAAAAGCTTTCATGTCAATATGGTATCGTACCTTACAACCATTTCACTTTGATTAAGATCTATCGAAGACCCGTGCCATTAGGGGAATTTTGAGGTCTAAAATGGGCCTCCTAAGAAAAATGTACAACAAAAATAAACTTTATAACAACCAATAGGATTCAAGATGATGATGTCAACCATGGGGGATGAGTCACCATTTTTTAAATAAAAGGGTAAAAATATTAAAAAATAATAAAATAATAAAACTACTTTTTCAACTCGTATTTTCAACTTATCTCCCAAAATGTTTACTCAAATTTCGAGCAGGATTACTCGTTTGGATGCAAAATTTAATTCCTCATCCAAGGAGTACCCATGTTGCATACTTTCGATGAACTCTACTACACGAAAAATGAGAAATACATAAAAAACGTGATTGTAATCACGTTTTTTTTATGTATTTATCATTTTTCGTGTAGTAGGACCCATCGAAAGTATGCAACATGGGTACTCCTTGGATGGGGAATTAAATTTCGCATCCAACGAGTACTCCCGCTCGAAATTTGAGTAAAAACTTTGGGAGATAAGTTGAAAATATGAGTTGAAAAGTAGTTTTTCCATTTTTCCCTCTAAAATTTGATGATGTCATCAAATCTTATTTGATTTTTTCCACTATTATTTTATAATTTCCTTAGGAGGCCCATTTTAGACCTCAAAATTCCCCTAATGCTCCATAAGCATCTCTGTCAACAATATTTACAAGGGAAGGTCCCAGCTAGTACATATGCGTACATTGTGTTAGGCCTCTATAATTTAGTAGAGTGGCAAGACTAAATTCTGCAGAGACTACATCAAAACCACTTTTGGATTCTAGGATCTAGCCCTCCTGAATCTAGAGAGGGATCTCTCTATAAGTGCAAAGATTGATTTATCTTTTAAGGTTCTAAGTATGATATTAAGCTAGTTATAAAGAACAAGGGATTTTGTTTGTTTGGTTGGTCAAGTATGATTTTTAATTGGATGGAATATCACAAAATGAAAGAGTTCAAAAGGTTTAGATGCAAGTATATTGAGAAGTGTTCAACAGATAGGATTAGTGTGAAAACAACTTTAAACCATTGGGCTATGGAGTCACAAAAGGGTTTAATTTTGCAACAATTTCAAGAATGGTCCAAGGGGCAAGTCATCTATATCAAAAGATCCTTTAGATTAAATGATGAAGTGGAACATTAAAAGTGTTGAGAAGTTGGAAAAAGCCAATAATTTAAACAAGGATTTATCAACTTTCCATACAAGAAAAGCATTTTTAAGCAACTGTTTGAAACCTTCCAAAGACAGGGCTAACCATAAACTTCTTTGGACAAGCTTGTATTAAAGCTAACTTATCAGACAAACAATCTAGTAATCCAGATGACTACTTTCAGAAGGGATGAAAATAGATACGAAAATGAAGTGCAGCCTAAGATCAAGCAAGATACATTAAAATCAAAGCCTGCTTTAGCATACTCTTAGGGAAACCGTCAAAACAACCTTTGGAGAAAGAACTAGGAGACAGGGCAAACCATAAACTTTCCTAGTCTAACTCTACTTTGCATGCATTGAAAATATCATTCAAGAACTTCCTTTCAAGTTTTGCAGATCAATGCATGGTCTAACCAACATTCCTTCATAATGTTTACATTTAATTTAAGTCATTCTTAAATACACAAATGGAGGAAAACATAAAGATAAAGCTTATCAGTGAGAGTAGGGTACTTTTAACAGTAAATCATAGCTCTATATTTGTTGTTCTTTATCAGAGAAAAGTGAACAAAATTGCATACATGAAAGGAAAACAATAACAGTAAGAGGTACTTCACCAATGATATAGACCAGGATCCCAAAAATCAGCTTGTATATTGATTGTCAATCCAGTTACATACTTCAAGTCCAATGTTTCATCACAGCAACAACTTCTCTTCTCAACCTAACTTCTTCAATAACTTAACAGAGCTTCAGAGTTTATTTACATTCAACAATGATTCGATACAACAAATATTACATCAGAAATCCAATAACCAACCTGTATCTCATCTTCTTCAGAAGTATTTATAGAAGAAAATAGGAGGTGGTATGAAAGAAGAAATCTATAGGCTCAGTTAATACAATTTAATGCTTCTCTGCCTTCAAGAAACTCAGCAGAGAATATTTCTAATATTTCTCTGTATTAATGGGTTTTCATTAAGTATTAAGCTACTTCGCTGATTTTATTGACTTTAAAGGCTCTTTAGGCAGGTTGGCAATAACTTTGGCTATCTTTTAGGAAAATATCTCCCGAATAGGCAATAACTATGTCTTCTTTTGATTTATTGAGGCTGCAGGTGGCTCTTTGGTAGCTGAAGAGGATAATTGGCCTCTCATGTGGCATTGGAGGCCTCCTTTGCTGATATTTTCCTCTATTTTACCTTAAACATCTTTAATCCGCTTTGGTCTGTGTTTTAGGCTTAATTAGCCTTGATTTTCATCTTCGGATATTTGTCTTTTAACACCGTCGTTGACTCTTTGAACTGGAGGATTAAAACCTTGATCTTCAGGTTTAGGCTTTAATCTCCCTTTAATATTGATTTCTTCATTACTGATACACTTTGTTTGTATTGATTATACAAGTGGCTTTCTGCTGTTGGCGGGTTTCTTTTGAACCCTAGATCATGATCCAGGTGATTGCATGGTTTTGATAACCTGTTGATTCCTTTTCTTCATTGGAATTAGGCTTAGAATCGTCACTCCAAGCCCTTTTGTCACCTGTCTGTGACTTAAGAAAAACAAAAATCAACCACCGTTTAAAACCCTGCAAAAACACACAAACTCATTATAAAATCCTGCAGAATTGGTTTAAGACTGCTTTAGAGGTTTAATGGAGGGAATGGACCTATGCGAAATGGAGGAAGTTGCAGCAAAAAGGGAAAAAAAAAACCTTGCCAAAAGTGAACAGGTGCCAATGAAGTTTGGGTGCAACATTGAACGAGAACCATTAGATTAGGACATCCAATGGCAGAGATTTTCCCGACGAAATATTTTGGGAGAATAGGTGGATGGAAATGGCTTGGGGTCGCAACATAATGAGAGTCGTCGGATTACAATCATCAACGACTAAGATCGTTTAGTGAGGTGCTTTGGGG
Source organism: Pinus albicaulis (assembly GCA_034641835.2). Lineage (NCBI taxonomy): Eukaryota > Viridiplantae > Streptophyta > Pinopsida > Pinales > Pinaceae > Pinus > Pinus albicaulis. The sequence goes on from CM076574.1 coordinate 272,878,203, forward strand.
GCATAATGAAGGGTGAATGAATGGAAAGTAAAAATAGCGGGAGTTGTTCGATCAAATTAATGAACGGTCGAGATCAACCAATGAAGTCTTTCGGGGGAAAATATGGTGGAAAATGAATGGGGGTCGGGATTAAAATAAGACCGTCCAATCTCATAGATCAACGTCTCAGAATAAATCCAAAAAGACATTACGGAGGTGAGTAGTGATAAGGCGAAAAACCACTAATGGTTTTCGCATTTTATTTGGGGGTAGGCGGTATTGCAAAAAGAAATGCGATACCATACTCTGGCTGACACCTGTCCCCCTGAAAACCGACCTTTTCACAAAGTTTTTTGGTGTTAACGTTTGGGCGGAAAACGTTTGCGAAACGCATCATCTACCATCGAATGATTGGGTGCAGATCTGAAAGTGTGAATCGCACGCGACGGGGAAAGTTGTGGGTTGGAAAGATAGTGGGATACATGTGGCATCGCGTGAGTGGGTAGGGGTTTTACGAGGTGGTAGGTAGGTCCCAAAGGAGTTGGGCCTATCGGATTTAATCTAGACCATAGGATCTTTTGAATGGACGGCTTATATTTAATCTCGAGGCAGAGTTATAGCAAAGGCAAGGGACGAGAAGAATGAAACAGGCGGAATAAACAGTGCCCGAGGGTCGTTGATCTACAAATATCAATGGTCGATATTGATTTAAAATTAAACTATCGGGTTTTATGAAAATACAAAGGAGAGTCGGGTTTTTGTGTAGGTTTTAAGGCCTTTAGCACTCGGTTGCGGGGCCGTAGGTCATATGAAGAAGGGGTTTACAAGAGTTAAGCCCTCGGGGGCCTAAGAAAACTTTATATGCATAAAAGGGTGTTTAATGCCTAAAAACAAAGTTTTTGAGGCAAATTTGAGGGTTCCAATAGGTAAAAGGAGGGATTTTAAAACTAGATAAAGGGGAGATATAAGGTTTTAAAGGGATTTTGGAGTGATTTTGAAGGTGAAATGAGGCTTATGGAGGGGATTTATGGAGGAAAAAAATGGATGAAAATGGGGTTTATTTATGAGTAAAGGAGTAAAAATGATGGGAAAATGGGTTTTTAAGCAGTCTTTGTCTTGGCAAACAATAGATTCTTTAGGATAAAGAGGGAAACAACAGTGAAGATTAACTCAAGGGTTAGTTACCTTCATAAGACTTTAAGAACTAACAATTTAGCCATGAAATTGTTTCTTGAATGCTTAAACAATATTTAGCCGCCATTTGATATGAAATTTTTTTATAGGTGGCTAAAAGTGGCTCCACATGGGGATGGCATCTTCTTGAAGGTGTCAAGAACTTCAGATATTGATCTCTGGCTTTTGTGCCTCATCCATTGGGCAACAACTCTCTTTTTCTTCAGCTATCCTTTCTTTGATCAGTTGCTTGAAAGATGATTATAACATTTGATATCAGTATAAAAATTCTTCCCCAAACAATTACCTACACAACCTACTTCCTAACAATTTTTTCTTCTTTCAGAGTGCATTTGGACTAGAAAAATCTCTTCAAAAACATTTTATTCTTTTGAAAACATAAAATAATATAATTCTACTCTTATTTCTCCATGAACTCAAATTGAACAGTTGAGTTCATAAATTTATCTACCTAACTACTATCTGTCAGGATTAGACTGTCTGACAGATTTTTATTCTCTAAATTCTAAAACAGAAATTTAAAAGCATCCAAGCCAGAATTGAACATTCTAACTTGCTGCTAATCTATGGCATAAAAACAAGCTACACATAGGCTGTTATTTGTAGAAAATTAAAGCAAAATGGTGAAGGCTTAAGATCTGAAAACTAAAACTTCCTTCACTGTCTCTTTAGCTCTGATTTTAGAATTTGTTTGAGCTATCTTTCTTTCTTTTCTGGTTCAAGTTTTGGGTATATTAGAACCAGTTTGTTTTCTATATTTGGCTCAATATTTGATCTAATTAGAGCCATTCACCTTTTGAAATTCATAGGTTTAGATTTTGAGCTTGTTTGAACCTTCATTCTTCTATCCTAGTCTACCTTACTGATAAGACAAGATTATGTTTTTTGGCTGATCTAATTTACTAACCTATCAACAGAAAATTTAAAGCTAATTAGTTATGATTAGGTTGTATGACTAACTATAAGTGTGTTTTTAGGAGTGGCATTTGAGCTTGCACACTTTCAGATTTTGTTTCTCTTTTTGGTATGGAGCTGTACCTTTCTTGTTTTTACAATCTGCCCTCTTTTCTTTTCTATTGTTTTTGTATTCTTTTCTTATTCTAACTTTGAATGCAATGATGGATATGATATTGAAAATGAGGAAAAATAAAATAAAAGCTTTCAAACTGATATGGTTAAGAAAAATAATGTTTGAGCATCCTGTCATTGACAGGACCTCCAAAAATCTTAGCTCCATTCAATTCTTGCAAAAAATTAGCATTGTTACCAGTAGTAGAATGAGTGCGATAAGGGCCAATCCATAAGTTATCAAATTTCCCATGCTTGCCCTTATCTTCTCTCCTAGAATCTCACTTCAAAACTTTGTCACCAATGTTGAAATCATTGGCCTTTGTCCTTTTATCAAACAACTTCTTGATGTTTTCTTGCTTGTGTAATGCTCTATTGTAGACTTCCTCTCTGGTTTGTTGAACATGTATAGTCTGATTGATTCTTCTTGTCATATCATTTTCTTCATACTGTACTTCTTGGATTAGCTTCATGACTGGCACTCCTAGGCTAGTTGGAAAAATTGCATCTGCTCCATAAACTAGCTGGTAGGGTGACATTCCAATTGATTTCTTAAGTGTTAATCTGTCAGCCCATAGTGCATGTACTAGCTTTGTGTGCCATGATTTCTTATTGTCCTCCAAATTTTTTTTTATTATATTTACCAAACTCTTGTTTGAGGATTCTACTAACCCATTACCTTGAGGGTAATAAGAAGTAGAATGGCCTAATGTAATCTGATATTTGTGACAAAATTCAACCATATTTTTTTATCCAAATGTAGCAGCATTATCAGTGATAATCTTCCTAGGACATCCAAATCTATATAGGATATGGTTTTCAAGGAATTTTATGATGACAGAGTCATTGGCTTGCATAGAAGGGATGGCTTCTATCCATTTGGTAAAATATTCAGTTGCAGTGAGGATCCATCTATGTTGGGGAGATGAGGGTGGATGGATTTCTCCAATGAAGTCTAGACCCCACTGCTGAAAAGGAGCTTCAACAGTGATTGGATGCAATGGTAAGGGAAGCAGTTTTCTTTTTCCTTCAAAGAGTTGGCATTTATGACAGAAAATAATAATTTTGTGGACATCTTGAAAGAGGGTGAGCCAATAGTAACCATCTCTAAGGATTTTATTAGCAGTTGTCTTCCAATAGAGGTGGCCTCCACATTCTCCTTCATGGAACTCATGCTTGATCTTATCTGCATCATTCTTAGGCAAAAATTTAAGCAATAATCCACTAGCATTTTTCCAATATAGACATTTATCCAAAATGCAGTAATTAACAGCTTTCAACTTGAAAAATCTTGCCTTTCTTTTAGACAAACTGGGAGGTGTATTCAAATTGAGAAAAACATATAAAATATCAGCATACCAAGATGAAAATAGAAAATGATCTTCAATAATGGGAGTTGACAACTCCTCCTATTCATCTAATGCCTCTAACATGTTTATATCAAGAGCTTCAAAATTAGACTCAACCATTAATCTTGCTAGTCCTTGGCCTTTTATGTGTTTAGTGGGCTTGATTTCTAAATCATATTCAAGTATTACAGCAATCCACTTTCCTCTTTTTCCATCTGGATCTTGTGTTAAAATGTCTTTCACAGCTGAATTTGGCACAAATGCAATTATGTGGGAATGTAAAATGTAAACTCTGAAGTCTTTTAGGGCTTTGACTAATGCAAAGGCTTGTTTTTCCATGATATTGTACTTCAGAGGTGCATCCCTCAATGCCTTACTAAAGAATGCAATTGGCTGTTGTTGTCCCTTCAAATTTTTCTGTAATAGGACAGCAGCCACTGTGTGTTCTGATGCAAAGGAAAAAATGAAGAAATCCTTTGTAAAATCAGGACTAATAAGAGCTGGTGTTTTGGTTAATTCTTGTTTTACCAGTTCAAATGATTTCTTTTCTTCTAAGGTCCATTTAACTCCTTCTTCCTTTTTCAGCATGTTTGTTATGTTTCTAAGGAGTTCAACTAAGTTGGGTATGAACCTTCTAAAGAAATTAATCTTCCCAATGAAAGATTGAAGTTCCTTGATGTTTCTAGGATGATTGATTTGCAATATAGCCTCAATCCTCTTTGGGTCTATCTTTATCCCCTCTTCTGAGATGATGTGTCCAAGTAGTTTACCTTCTTGGAGACCAAACATTGTTTTCTTTGGATTTAAAGATAACCCATATTTTCTGCATTTCTCAAAGACTTTTCTCAAGTGTTCTAGGTGTTCTTCATCTGTTTTGGAAAAAACAGTGATATTACAAGGTAAATAATGATGAAGTAGCCTAATTCTTCTGAGAATGCAATATACATGGCTCTTTGAAATGTAGCACTAGCATTCATTAAAACAAAAGGCACTTTCACATACATGAAATTACCCCATGGTGTAGTAAATGTTGTTTTGATTTGATCATTAGGATGTACTAATATCTGATTATAACCTGAGAAGCCATCTAGCAAATAAATCCTTTTAGAACCAACTATCTTTTGTAAAATGTGATCCATCTTGGGTAAAGGGTAGTTGTCTTTTAATGAAGCTTTGTTCAAGTTCCTAAATTCAATACAAAGCCTTATTTCTCATGTTTTCTTCTTCACTGACACAAGATTAGACACCCACTCTTAGTATCTAATAGGGGCAATAATTCCAGCTTCATACATTTTCTTGATTTATTTCTCAAACAAAGGTAATTGAACATGGTTTATTCTGCGCAATTTTTGTTTAAAAGGTTTTTGGTTTTCTTTGAGGGGTATCTTCTGCTGAATTATCTTTGTATCATAGGACTTTAGATCCTCATAACTCCATGCAAACACATCAGAAAATTCCTTAAAAATTTCTTTGTATTTCAGTTTTATGTGAGCTGGTAAGGTTTTAGACAGTTTAATCATTTTTGGCTTTTGTTCACTGCCTATGTTACACTCTTCTACTTCAGTTTCAACAGGTTCCAGTTTTTGTTTTTTGGCAACATCATTGAAGTCAAATAATTCTTCTAATGGGACCAGTCCTTGTGGCAAGCCTTAAGTATTAGATTGCAGCATTTCTAGATCTTCTTTTTCTAAATCTGCACTAATCTCTGTGGAATGTACAAGTTTATTAGATAATATATTTATATTAGCAATCTCTGGAGATTTTACTTGTTCATCAAGTAGATTTTCTTCAATAGTACAGTCATTTTCATACTCTGAATCTGAACTTGGCAGCTCAAATTCGTTTTTGGACTGTAGGAAGTCTTCTATTTGTTTATCTTCATAAAAAACTTTCCAGTATTTCTCATTGTCTGGGATAGCTGGTCTAAATTTTATTTGGGTTGTACATTGTTTGGTTTCATAAGGTGTTAGACAAGTTCTAGCAGCAAAAGCTAAACCATGGGCAAGGATATTTGGATTTCTTGGGACAAAAATAAGTTGGAATTCATCAAATGTTTTGAAAAAATAAATGACATCATTTCTATGGGCTCTAAGTTTGGGATGTTTGGCACTATATTCCACATTCACTTGCCTAACAATCAACTCTGAATCCCCGTGAACTTTAATCCTTTTGGCCCCTAATTTCTTCAATAAGTGTAAGCCTAAAAGGAGGGCTTCATACTCAGCTATGTTATTTGAACATTGAAAATTTAACCTGTAAGAATTCCCTTCAATATGATTGTTTTCAGTGTTGTGTATCCAAATGCGTGCACCTGCATTGTTCTTGTTGCAAGACCTGTCAAAATTCATACTCCAAAGAGGACTAATTTCAGATTTAGCAGTTTAACTACTATCCTCTTTATCTATACTGATTTTAGATTGTTCTTGTAAGTCAGCACTATGTTGAATTTGGTTTATTTCCTCATGTCCTTCATTATGTTGAGGATTCTTCTCTTGACTCTCATGTTTAACAAACAAAGGATGATTGTTTTGTAGCTCTAGACCAGTGATTAGTTTCCTATGATTTTATGTTTTGACAAACTGTTTTGGTGCTTTTGTCTTGTCTTCCGCCTTTTCTATGTCTGCCACTATGTTACAGTGAGGGGTGGTCATTAAATCAGTTAAGGTTTCTTGCTCATTTTATATTTCATGATTGAAGAGAATAAATGAGTCAAGGCCTGTATGTACATAATAAAGAGGAGAGTTTTTAGGTATTTCTTGGCTGCTAACCATGTATTGCATGTGAGATTCCCTATAAAGTCTTCTAGTTTGATTAAAAACAAGGATAGTAGCATATTTCATATCCATTTGCATTGTTCCTTGTAACTTATCTCCTCAAGATATTGATAACAGCATACCATACTTGGGGGGTACATCAGCCACCACAATATCCATCACTAAACACTTATCTGGAATTTGAGCTAAGTTCACATAAAGGTCTTTGATCAAACCTAAACATTTCACTCTACTGGAGTCAAAGGAGTATAGATCTATGTATGGTCTGATGATTTCAAGCCCTAGACTCTCCATTACTGATTTTGGAATTAAATTATGAGAGGCCCCTGAATCATGCATGGCATTATGTAAAAAAATTTAATGAATTTTCAAACTAACATAAAAAGGAGGAACTAGCCCTTCTTGGTATATTCCTTCAATCTTTGAACCAAATAAGAGCTCTGGTTGGTCATCACAGAGGTTGACAGTGTCATTATTTTCTTCTATGTTGAAAGCTTTCAAAATTTGTGATCTATATACATCTTGGGTGACTAATTCAGTGAGGGGAATAGAGATTTTGATCTTGGCAATTTCTTGTTCCAAACTAAAAGGCAGCTGACTTTTTACAATGTTTGTTTCAGCCTTATTAATCACTACTTTACCAGCATAATCAGTTTGCTGATTTCCTCTATTTACATTGGTCAATATTGTTTTAATAGGAGCACTAGTTGAGGTGCTAACGCTGCTAAGATCTGCACTCTGTTTTTCATTAATTTGAGTGCCTTTCTCTTTGTTTTGATTAGAATTTACAGCCACTGTTTTTTCTTTTTGTTTTGTAACTTTGGATTTGTTGACAGGGATATTTTTTGCAGAATTGTCAGAGGTTTTGGTTTTGGGAGTTTTCTGATTCTTCTTACTCCTAAGGTCATATTCTTTTGGAGTTTCTATGATGACATTTTCTAGCTCTTGATAATAATATTCATCATCTGCTCTTTTATCATCATAGGGTATGTACAAACCTTGTTTTTCATTGTAAGGAACATCAAAATTATCATTACCTACTCCCAACATGTTTATGTCATCTTCCTCTGTTTTTTCAATTGTTTCTTCAACCTCACTTACATAGTTTTGATGAAAAGGAGGTGTAATCTGTTGATCATCCTCTATTTGCCTGTTCTGAGATTGGTTTCTCCTAAAATTGTAATTTTGATTTTGATTTATGTTTTGAGGAGCATATTGGTTTTCTCTAGATTGTGCCTTCTCAAGTATGCTCACTTTTTTCATCATTTCTTCTAACATCCTTTCCATTTTTGAGCTAGATGTGGAGGATGCAGACTCCTCCCTAAATGATACTTTCTTCTCATTCCTCATTCTAGCTCTTTTCTCCATCAAATTCACTTCCACGGCAAGAGCTCCTTTTTGCATATCTTCTAGAGTTAAAGGATATCTCTCTCTCAGCTGATAGGCCATTTCAGGATCAAATCCTTCAGGAAATTTGTTCAAGGTTGAGCCTTGTGGAGGTTTTAAGTCCGGGGGAAGGGCATTATAAACACTATTGAACATAGTGCAATAAGCTTGAACACTTTCCCCAGTATTTCTTTTGAGATTGTTGTAGTCTGAAAGTTTTTGGAGAGGGTTTTTATTAACTTCCCACTTGTTTAGGAATAACTGATGAAGAGCTTGGAGATCATTAATATTGTTAGGAGTTAAGATTTTAAACCATTTTCTTGCTTCTCCTCCTAAACTTTGAGCAAATAACCTAAGTTTGACAGTTTCATCATCAATCTCATTTCTATCAAAATAGTCATTCATCTTATCCACATGTTGTGAAGAAGTAGTAGCACCACTGGCATCAAATAATGGTATCTTGGACTGATAGTCCTATGGTAGATTGACTAAAGGTAAAGGAAGCACTAGGGGAGCATACCATGTTGCCATGATAGGAGGTTGTGGAAAAAGTGGGGGGTTTACAAGTGGAGGAGGTTGATGGAATGATGTAGTTTGAACAGTGGGTGTATGGATAACAGAAGTGGATGGACCAGTAAGAGATTGTTGAGCAGATATAGGATGAGAGAAACCAAAATTATGAAGGAAATGTAAATCAAGTGGAGTAGTTTCTATGCTACCAATATGTTCACCTCTATCTTGGGATGAAGGTGGAAACTCTAAATCTGTCTAATCTATATCATCAAGTGACCTAGTTCTAAATGGTTTTCTTAAGTCAACTTGTGAATCTTGTAGAGCTGCAAGGTTTTCAGGGACAGAATTAGCTCTATGGAGTGACCTAACAATAGTTGAAGCTTGGGCCTTAAGATATTTCCTAAGAATTCTTTCAGGATTATCAACTATCTCAGGAGGATTTGGGTCGGGATAGGCTCTAGTATGAATTCTTCTAGAAACCACTATGCTATGTTTTCACACCCAACAATAAGAAAATTTTAACCAAATATGACAATTTGTAGGAGGCCAACTGATCTTTTAGCAAGGAAACTTTAATCTTCAAAGTTCCCTTAACTAAGTTTGTATGATGTTATGATAGTAATGGGTTTCCCAGTGGAGTCTTTAGGTTTGTTTAGGATTGTGGAGTCACCAGGTGGAAAAATTTTAGCTTTTTGTGAAGGTAAAATGTTTTATGGGTCCACCACCATGTTTATTATGAAGTCAGTCTGAAACATTTTTTGAATTTTCTAAGTTTTTTACAGTCTTATAGGTTATGAGAGTGTCCTAAATCTGTTTCAACACTTAGCTAAGGTGATGAGACAAACAGAGTTTACTCTTATGGCTAAGCTAGCTGATTCTTTCAAGGTTTGACAAGTCTCTATGAGAATCCTAAGGGTTACTTAGTTTTTCACTGATTCAAATAAGTCCTATCATGATTACCACTTGCTTTGGTAGTGCTTGAAGAGAGCTACTTATACTACACTGAATGTTGAGTGTTTGGTCTACTAATGCTCAGTGGAGTCACCAGGTGAAGGGTTTTTACTTGATTTCAAGGCTTGAAAGTTGTTCACCATCAACAATCAAAACCACTCTAGGCAGACACTTGGTTCATTTTCAAAATGGGATTATCTGAGTTATGAAGCTATCTATTACCTCAGTTCGTTCCCTAGTATGGTCACTAGAAATGTTAGGCCTCTGTTATTTAGTAGAGTGGCAAGACTGAATGCTGCAGAGACTACATAAAAACCACTTTTGGATTCTAGGATCTAGCCCTCATAAATCCAGAGAGGGATCTCTCTATAAGTGCAAAGATTGATTTATCTTTTAAGGTTCTAAGTATGATATTAGGCTAGTTATTAAGAACAAGGGTTTTTGTTTGTTTGGTTGGTTAGGTATGATTTTTAATTGGATGGAATATCACAAAATGAAAGAGTTCAAAAGGTGCAGATGAAAGTATATTGAGAAGTGTTTAGCAAATAGGATTAGTGTGAAAATAGCTTTAAACCATTGGGCTATGGAGTCACAAAAGGGTTTAATTGTGCAACAATTTCAAGAGTGGTCCAAGGGCCAAGTCATCTATATCAAAAGATCCTTTAGATTAAATCATGGAGTGGAACATTAAAAGTGTTGAGAAGTTGGAAAAAGCCAATAATTTCAAAAGGGATTTATCAACTTTCCATACAATAAAAGCCTTTTTAAGCAACTGTTTGAAATAAACCAAAGATAGGGCTAACCATAAACTTCTTTGGACAAGCTTGTGTTAAAGCTAACTTATCAGATAAACAATCCAGTAATCCACATGACTACTTTCAGAAGGGATGAAAACAGATAAGAAAACAAAGTGCAGCCTAAGATCAAGCAAGATACATTAAAATCAAAGCCTGCTTTAGCATACTCTTAGGGAAACCGTCAAAACAATATTTGGAGAAAGAACTAGGACATAGGGAAAACCATAAACTTTCCTAGTCTAACTCTACTTTTCATGCATTGAAAATATCATTCAAGAACTTCCTTTCAAGTTTTGCACATCAAGACATGGTCTAACCAAAATTCCTTGATAATTTTTATACTTAACTTAAGTCATTCTTAAATACACAATTGGAGGAAAACATAAAGATAAAGCTTATCAGTGAGAGCAGGGTACTTTTAACAGTAAATCCTAGCTCTATATTTGTTGTTCTTTATCAGAGAAAAGTGAACAAAATGGCATACATGAAAGGAAAACAATAAAAGTAAGAGGTACTTCACCAATGATATAGACCAGGATCCCAAAAATCAGCTTGTATATTGATTGTCAATCCAGTTACATACTTCAAGTCCAATATTTCATCACAGCAACAACTTCTCTTCTCAGCCTAACTTCTTCAATAACTTAACAGAGCTTCAGAGCTTCAGAGTTTATTTACATTCAAAAATGATTCGATACAGCAAGTATTACATCAAAAATCCAATAACCAACCTGTATCTCATCTTCTTCAGAATTATTTATAGAAGAAAAGAGGAGGTGGTATGAAAGAAAAAATCTCTAGGCTCAATTAATACAAGTTAATGCTTCTCTGCCTTCAAGAAACTCAGCAGAGAAGATTTCTGATATTTATCTGTATTAATGGGTTTTCATTAAGAATTAAGCTACTTGGCATATTTTATTGACTTTAAAGACTCTTTAAGTAGGTTGGCAATAACTTTGGATGTCTTTTAGGCAAATATCTTCTGAATAGGCAATAATTATGCCTTATTTTGATTTATTGAGGCTATAGGTGGCTCTTTGGTAGATGAAGAAGATAATTGGCCTCTGATGTGGCAGTGGAGGCCTCCTTTGATGATATTTTCCTCTGTTTTACCTTAAACATATTTAATCCACTTTGGTTTGTGTTTTAGGCTTAATTAGCCTTGATTTTCATCTACGGATCTTTGTCTTTTAACACCATCTTTGACTCTTTGAACTGGAGGATTAAAAACTTGATCTTCAAGTTTAGGCTTTAATCTCCCTTTAACATTGATTTCTTCATTACTGATACACTTTGTTTGTCTTGATTATACAGGTGGATTTCTATTGTTGGATGGTTTCTTTTGAACCCTGGATCATGATCCAGGTGATTGCATGGTTTTGATAACCTGCTAATTCCATTTCTTCGTTGGAATAAGGCTTAGAATCGTCACTCCAATCCCTTTTGTCACCTGTCTGTGACTGCGGAAAAACACAGATCAACCACCATTTAAAACCCTGCAAAAACACACAAACTCATTATAAAATCCTGCGGAATTGGTTTAAGACTGCTTCAGAGGTTTAATGGAGGGAATGGAGCTATGCGAAATGGAGGAAGTTGCAAAAAAAAAAGGAAAAAAATACCCTTGGCAGAAGTGAACAGGTGCCAATGAAGTTTTGGTGCAACATTGAACAAGAACCGTTAGATTAGGACTTCCAACGGCGAAGATTTGCTTGACGAAATATTTTGGGAGAATAGGTGGATGGAAATGGCTTGGGGTCGCAACATAATGAGAGTCATTGGATTATAATCATCAACGACTAAGATCGTTTAATGAGGTGATTTGGGGGCATAATGAAGGGTGAATGAATGGAAACTCGAAATAGCGAGAGTCGTTCGATCAAATTAATGAACGGTTGAGATTGGCCGATGAAGTCTTTCGGGGGAAAATATGGTGGAAAATGAATGGGGGTCGGGATTAAAATAAGACTGTCTGATCTCATAGATTGACGGCTCGGATTAAATCCGAAAAGACATTGCAGAGGTGAGTAGTTGTAAGGAAAAAAACCACTAATGGTTTTTGCATTTTATTTGAGGGGGGTAGGCAGTATTGCAAAAATAAATGTGATACCATACACTGGCTGACACCTGTCCCCCTGAAAACCACCCTTTTCGCAAATTTTTTTGGTATTAACGTTTGGGTGGAAAAATTTTGCGAAACACATCATCTACCATCAGATGATCGGGTGCAGATCTAACGGTGTAGATCGCATGCGATGGGGAAAGCTGCAGGTTGGGGAGATAGTGAGATACATGTGGCATCATGTGAGTGGGTAGGGGTTTTACGAGGCGGTAGGTAGGTCCCAAAGGAGTTGGGCCTATCAGATTTAATCTAGACCATAAGATCTTTTGAATCTTAGATTTAATCTCAGGGCAGAGTTATAGCAAAGGTAAGGGACGGGAAGAATGAAACGGGCGGAATAAAGAGTGCCCGAGGGTTGTTGATCTACAAAGATCAACGGTCGATATTGATTTAAAATTAAACTGTCGGGTTTTATGAGAATACAAAGGAGAGTCGGGTTTTCGCATAGGTTCGAAGGCCTTTAGTGCCCGGTTGCAAGGTCATAGGTCATATGAAGAAGGGATTTACAAGAGTTAATCCCTTGTGGGCTTAAGAAAAAATTATATGCAGAAAAGGGTGTTTTATGCCTAAAAACAGAGTTTTCGAGGAAAATTTGAGGGTTCCGATAGGTAAAAGGAGGCATTTTAAAACCAGATAAAGGGGAGATATAAGGTTTTAAAGGGATTTTGAAGGTTAAATGAGTCTTATGGAGGGATTATATGGAGGAAAAAAAGGGATGAAAATGGTGTTTATTTATGAGTAAATGAGGAGTAAAAATGATGGGAAAAATGGGTTTTTAAGCAGTCTTTGTCTTGGCAAACAACAGTTATTTAGGATAAAGAGGGAAACAGTAGTGAACATTAACTCAAGGGTTAGTTATCTTCATAAGACTTTAAGAAATAACAATTTGGCAATGAAATTGTTTCTTGAAGGCTTAAACAAGATCTAGCCACCATTTGATATGAAAAATTTTTATAGGTGGCCAACACATTACGCAGCTAGATGCCATACCAAGTTTACGCATATGGGTACCACATTCCACCTATCATCAAAGAAAAAACACCCCTGAGGGCGTCAACAATCATTTTCAACTACCGCCAACATCAATACCACGGTAGTGACGCAGAAAACACATGTATATGTCAATTTTGTTTAACTAGCCATAACATCACGAGCATGGGACATGCCCGCCTCGTTGAATTTTTTTATATATGTTGTATATTTTTTTTTTCTTGCAAGGGTCCGTTAGGCCATGGTCATCTAGGAAATGGTGAGAGGTGTTTTCAATTCCAAGATTCATGCAGGCCTCTCTCTCTCTCTCTCTCTCTGTGTGTGTGTGTGTGTGTGTGTGTGTGTGTGTGTGTGTGCACGATACAGAAAAGAAACTATAATTTATTTCGGCTATACAGTCCTTCTTAGACCTCACACAATAGGGGGAAACTATTAACACTAGAAAATTGTACAGCAGAAGATGACATTAATTAATTTCAAGCCTAAGGATTTACAGGGCAGGAACACATTATGGAATTAAGAAGTATTTAAAATCTCTAAGGTTTTGAGAAAATCAAAATTGAACTAGTCTTAAATTCTAAATTACGTGCTTAATCCTTCGAGAAGAGCGCCTTTTGCGCGCCTTTTTTCCCGATAAGCGCACATTCCTGGAAATGGAAAATTGTCACTTTCTGGGACCACACAAAGTAAAGGACAGTTACTACTTATATGAAGCTGCCTAAGGACAGCCACCAGTTCCTCCTTAGACACTATGTGAGCACACAAAGGAATATTTGGAGCACATAATGGAATCATATCTCTCCCTTGGGTCACCATCCATCATGTACCAAGGGAGGGAAGGAGGATTTTGAAATCCCCTATATAAAGCCACCAATAGATGAAGAAATGGTGATCACATTGTTATGTTGGTCAAAATTTCCCAAGCAATACTAGCAATGTGTGACCCAGAGCTGGAGATAGAGGGGACTCGATTGTTGGCCACCCAACAATATTAGTCCATCACAATGGAGAGAGAGGGAGACTGCATCAGAGGCAGAGCTTGGAAACCAACATCCTTGCATCCAAACCTAGAACCATTGTCTAGGGGCCAAGGAAAATTTTAGGGGCGAATTTTAGCCCAAGGGCGAAATTTAAGGGGTTTTAGATTTTAATGGGGCGAATTTTTTATATAAAACCTTTTTGTATAATTTTGTATAAATAGTCCCAAAATTATTTTAAAAATAAATAATTATTATTCTTTAGCCTAAAAAAATAAGAGCGCATAAAACATAAATGTTGGATTCGCCTCGACATTTACTGGTGTGGACAGTTTTTATTTGTATTCGCCCTCGATTTACTACGGTGGAGCGTTTTGGAACTGCATTCGCCCATGGTTGCAGGGTAAAGCTTGCCTCTGCACTGGAGTCGACCATGGAGACTTTTTCTGCATCTGGAGTAAGACTAGGGAGTAGTTTAGTTAGGTCAGTTTTGCAGCTTCTGTGAATAATCGTAGCAGAGTTTTCTTGATGGCACTTCCATTATTTCTTGCTGGAGATTGGCATGGCATCTGCTGGTTTATTGTATCTCTGGTTAATTTCTACTTCCATATTAATATATCAGATGGATTCAACATGCTTTTTCATAGTTCTTTGAATTTTGTGTTGCTTCTCAAGGCAATCATGCAGCAGGGTTTGAGTTTTCATTTTTATGCACTTGTTTTTAATCCCTCTTTCACTCAACGCACATATTATCTCTCGTCCATTTTGCTGCTATAACTTAATTAGAGAAACTAGTCCCACTCTACAATTTTATTTACAAGTTTTTCCGTGTCCTACGGTGCTTTCTGGGTGCTTGAGGGAAGCTTAGTGCCCTGATTCATTTTGAGTTTAAAGGCAGATGCACATACAAGAAAAACTGCATACAAACATTTTAGGGACATTCCCCTGTGGATGGAAAAGCACCAGCCCGAACAAAGAGGCATCTAGCAATGACATGGTTAGCCAGTCTATAGTTATCCCGCTGATCTGTTCATTCTTTTTAATGCATATTTTGTGATGTTAAGTCCTGATCTGCAGACATAATACATAGCAGGTAGAAATTAATCAACAAAAAAAAACACACACATTTATATAAGAAAACATAGATATCAGGAAAAACACTAGGACAAGTCATTACAAGAATCCTCCCTGCAGTCACGAAGAATAGAGCAGCCTCAAGGAACATCCCGTCTCATTCCATATCACATGGAATGGAACCCATATTCCTTCCTTTGACACACTCTCTAACTGATTTAACAGGTCGAGCCCATGCAATAATAACACTATTACAAGACCAATTCTGTTCCATTACAAGAAAGTTCGGTTTCATTATCAAACACTTTCCATATTCCAATAGGTTTAATGATATTTCTATTCCTAACAACAGTTGCACAAAAGATCATAAACACAGAAAACAAGAAGCACAATTTTTATTCATACGAGGGTGCTGGAAGCAGAGCATTACCAAAGATTTGATAGCAAAGCACATATATATAATACTTTTGACAGTCTTCTAATCCCTATCTTTCCCTGCCTAATTTTATATTCACTCACACATATGTAGACTCGGTATCCTAGAAAAAAAAAAGTAGACAGTATATTTATGCATATTTTCTTGCTTTCTAACTAAGCATTTCAAAAAACAATACCAAAATTGAAAAATCTGTAGGAATTCTTCTAGAGGTAAACTATAAACATTGTTGCACATGATGTGCTTTTAATCCATACAAGGGTTTCCCAATAATGTCAATAAAATATTCTGCTATGTTTGACAGGGCTACATCATCTTCCAAGAACGTAAATAAAAATATTCCATTTTGTTTGACAGGCCTAGTACTAAGTGGTCAGAACCTAGCTTGGATGTAACTTGTATTCATTCGGAGGACATAATATATATTTTATTCTATGAAGTTCTCATATTATTTACATGGGAGAATTGATCTTAGTTTTTTCTGTAATCATAGGCAGCACCTACACTGGAAAGTGTGCGTGACATATGTTTTGCATCACAACTCATAGGGGATATGACGGGCTCCATCCTTGATGATCCATTAGGGAATAGATACTCCAAACTGGGTTGTACTATAAGCCCACTAGAGAAAGAAGCAGATGATTACAAGATGATTATCAAGTACCTGGAGAAGACCTTTGAGCCCATTCAATTCAGAGATGGAGTAAGCAGACAAATCTCAGTTATTCTTTGCTTATTGAATTCAATAATCAATTATGCAGATCATCCCTTTTTTTCTTCTTCTCATTTTGCTGTAGCAAGAGATACATTATAGACACAATGATTCCATTTTGTTTTTGGGTCTGTCTCTGCAGTCTTTTGGAGTAACGGTAGAAAACATTTTCAAGTTGGATGCAAGTGCTCATCCTTACCATGAAGTTTCTAAACTGCCTAATAAAGTACTTCTATGGTGTGGTATGTTTTAATTAGCTCTTACTTTGGTCGACTCCAAATAATGCATCGGATATCTGTTTTCCATATCCTGAAAGTTCTTACTGGGTTAACATGCACATACTGAGCTTCAGAGTTGGCTCATGGAAGACCTTTCAGTCAGGACTGTACCTTGAGCTTGAAAGGCAGAAAGGTCCTATGTTTTTTCTTCAAGTGCCTGATAGTGTGTTATTTGTGTAGGCACTCGGACAAGCAACCTAGTTAGACACATAAAGCAAGGGTTTCTGCCTGCTATAATTTCACTTCCAGCACCTGGTTACATGGTAAGTGCCTTTCATAGCATTAGAAATGTTTGTCATCAGTTGTTTTTACAAATCAAAACTAGTTTTTTGGTTTCTATTTCAATTCTGATAAATCTATTCTTGGTGTGCAGTTTGGTAGGGGTATTTACTGCACAGATGCAGCTGCCAAGGTAGCCCTGTATTGGTTCACTGCAGTGGACAGGCTAGAAGGTTTTCTCATCCTAGCAGTTGCTTCACTTGGGGAGGAGGCTATTGAGATGTCTAGAGCTTCGGAGGTATGGAGATTTTACATATATATCCATGTAGTTCTTATCCATGTGATGGCTTACATTTTATTAAACTAGAATGGCGTTGTGGAATTTTCCACTTTAATACTTGCTCTACTTTTACTCCACCCGTGATTTTTTTTCAAGGGTATTACTCTACTCCCTTGATATTTTTCAAGGGTACTTCTTTGCTTTCCCCTCCCTCCTAAATAAATGTAGGACCTTAGGACCTTAGCGCCAACATGAAGGAACAAGTCCTTTCTAACGAACGCAAGTACCTCACCTTCTAGCTCAGGTAAGTGAAGAACTTTTGCACTTCTGACTTTATATGTTAATTAAATGGGATTGGGACATTATACATATGAGAGAACTTTAGCAGTTTTGAGTTTATATTAATTATAAATTTGGACATTTAATATGCTGTAGATAGTCAACAAGCTAGTAACTCTACTATAGATTTTGTCTTACAAATAATTTATATCAATTGCAGATTTGAACATCCGAGATCCAATAGGCATGGAGTAGTCAATTATGGATAAACTGTATCTGTCCCTGTCACAGTATTGGTATCTAGGGAAGGTAGTGCATAACAAACTGGTAAGCTATAATTGTAGAATATATTACGAATATTAGACAAGACAAATAATTTATGTTAATTGCAGATTTGAACATCCGAGATCCATATTGCAGATTTGAACATCCAAGATCCAATAGGCATGGAGTAGTCAATTGTGGATAAACTGTATCTGTCCCTGTCAAAGTATTGGTATCCGGGGAAGGTAGTGCATAACAAACTGGTAAGCTATAATTGTAGAATATATTAGGAATATTAGACTGTATTAGTATTTGGAAGATTTGTAATCTTAGTTAGTATGTTAATTACAAATTTAAACATCTAACTGGCATGGAGCAGTGAATATGCCCGTGAATTAGCTGGCTAGTAAGTGTTATAAGGTGATGGGCATGGGCATTAGTACGTATTATACAGAAATGGATATTGAGAATAATAGTATTATAGATTTGAGCATCCAGCTCTATACTCTAAAGTATTATAGGATATGTCTTAGTTAACTAATTAGGAAGTATTATAGATTCATACAGCAGCAGTCAACTAGATAATATATCTAGTTATACAACATGACATGAAAACTACTCTGGGTCTATCAGAATATCCCATAGGCAAATGGCTATCAAAAATGCACATTGACATTGACAATAGGAATATCTGCACAATAGCTTGGTTTTGGTCTGTATAATATATCAAGCTGGGATGGGAAATTTACATATCAGTACTACCCTGGCCTTCATGAAACTAAGTAATCTTGCAGATTTTTATTTTGTAGCCAGAAAGCATTATAAGGTTTAATGAGACTGTTCCTGAAGCAATCCATCTCTGATCTGCTCAGCAACATCACGGACTGCACCAGGTCCATGAGGGATGAATACTGAAGGTGATTTTGAAGATGCTCCTATCTCTTTCATTGTGTCAAAATACTGTGTCACCAAGATCATGTCCATCACATCTTTTGCAGTTGTCTCGGGCACATTGGCTAAGAAAGAAAGTACACTATCCCTAAGGCCATCCACAATTGCTTGTCGTTGACGGGCAATACCCAAACCAGACAAATATTTTGCTTCTGCTCCAGCTTCTGCTTTTTTAATTTGCAAGATTTTCTCTGCCTCAGCTTTGTGTTGTGTTTCCACTCTCCCCCTTGCAGCTGAAATCGAGATTCAATAGACAATTTACAGGAATTAAACGGACAACACTGTAAAATTAATGTGAAGAAAAGAGAAGACAACTAAACCAAAAATATGAAAAATTTGAGCAAAAATTGCGAGTTCATGTGTTGTTTTTGCAAGGTTATCTCTAGGAGAAGATATTGGATTTTAAAAGCAAATCTACATTAGTGATGCTATCCACAAAATAGAATTTTATACCAAAGAATCTCTCAATATAAAACAACCAGGTTCCACAGAGTATCTATTCCTTTACTTAAAATATCATAAAGAGCAAGAAATCAGTGTCAGGGTGTAGTTGTGTATACATAATTCCATTCTAACTTCAATATGCCAGAGATTGCTTGCCTGCATTTATTTCATTCATTTCCTTCTTCACAGTTTCAGCGGCTACTACATCAATGATGAGAGTTTGCACTATCTGAAATCCATAGTTTGACATAGCCTGTATCCAAAAAGAAGACATGATTGCAAAGAATGCTCAAAACGTCTCTTACAAAACCAGAAGAACCATTCACAAAATCATAACAGGCAATGCAATATTCGTCCTTCAATATGCAAATATTAATATAGTGAAGGTATTTTCCCCACTGAATATCAAACAAGAAATATGCAAGAATTTTTTATTTTGTATTCATCCTTATTTAAAAACATAGACCGAACATGAACTTTATTTTACTCTTTTCTTAGTTTTACATTTTCAAGTTCCACTTCAACTGCTTTAGCAACGTCATTATTTTGCTCAAAAACTTCATCCAAGTTCATCTTCGGGACGCTTGCCCGAATGACTGAACATGAAAAATGAAAACATGGACATGAGCTCAAATAGCAGTGCAATAGTTATGTATAACAACAAGGAACACGTTGGACCATTGGATAACCCATAAAGTATTTAAATAGACACATCACAAAACCAAATGCTAATTTAACCTAAAGCAATGCCTTAACTAACAAGTTTTCTTCTTTCAATCAAAATATTGAAAATCATCATTTCAGACCTTCAGCTGTCTAAGATCTGTCTATGCAAAATACATGAACCGGTTACCAAAGCAAAAAATAAATAAGGGGTGGAAGTGGTGTGGGGGGGTGTGGGGGGCAGGGGTGGTTGCAGTGGGGGCAAGGGAGTGGACATAATTGACGTTGGTGGAAAACAAGAGTATAAATATGTATGGGGGACATGCACAATGACAAACAATGAGGCAGAGTCCCTAGCAATTTTCCAAGGTCTCAAGCTTTTGTCTCAATGCATGGAAAACAAGATTCCCATTATAGGAGATTCCTCCCTAATCGTAAACACCCCTAGCAACAAGGAAGACATGTCTTCATCCCCAATTTCCAGAAATATCAATCAAGCCAAGACTGTAATCAAGAAATTCAGAACCGCTGCCTTCATCCATGTACTCTGAATCAATAACTCTAGAGTAGTGAGGAAATTCCTCTGCTTTCTAATCTGTTAATAGGTGCATTTGTTGCCTGACATTTCCTCTATGTCATTTTAAGTTTTAAGTGCAATCATGCTTCTCATACTATGCAGGCACATTCATAGAGCAAGGTGAAAGTCCACAATTCTACTTTGAGAAGTATCCAGAGGACAATCCTGCTTTCGGCTTTCTCACATGGCGTTGGGTCTTGGGGCTATGCTTAGATCATGTTTACACAGCCCCTTATTTCCTTGGTCTATGCATCTTGTTGGCAGCATCATTGATGGCTTGTACTACCACAGCACAACTTCCAATGGTTAAAGTTGCTCGCAGGTTTGCTCTCTTTTTGAGCTGTATCATCATGCACCAGCCTCTCTGTTCTGGAAGATGATATTTGAATGTAAATTGCAACGTTGTTTGGTTCTTATACCTTGTCTAAAAAGTGCATTTACTTTACTGTTCTTACCTTCTTGTTGTGATAGATAAGACTGTGAAGCCTGGACCTCAGCCTAGTACAGGTTTTAAGTTGATATGGGAATATTTTTAGGATGCCCTCTTCCTTTGCCACACCTTTATCATAATCTCTTTTGATGACTACTAGGTTCTTGAATTAGATTTGACTATCTTTTTAAATTTGTATACATTGACCTCACCGACTCTCACATTGAGAAATTCACATAGACTCGGTTTTCAGTTGTGAGTTTACTTTTAATCTTGAACTGAGAATCAAAGTATATTTGACTTGTCACTTGAAAAAAATTCTATTCAAATCTGGTCTTCTCTAATAGTGATAGATCATTTCATGTAGATGGTCATTCATGAAGTCTCGATCAGCCATCCTAAAGCTTGATGTGGCAGATTCACTTCCCAGAGCTCACATTCAGGATCTTGGTGTTCTCCTGATGGGTGCAGGATATGAGGTAAAATTTTAAAATAGTCATACCATTGGGGGAAATGAGGCCATATCATGTATCCTGCATTTGATCTGTGACTAGCTTTCTTAATAATGCTGTGGATGATTTAATCTTGTTTGGTTTCTTAACATTCATGGATTGCAGGTCTTTTTGAGTAATTCAGCTCTGTATGGATTCAAAGGGCTTGCTGGTAGGCTTGCCCCTATTGGTGTCCGTGGAGCTCTTTTGCTCATAATGGTAGGAGCAACCTTTAGTTCCACGGGGGCATATCAGGGTTCAGTTACAGTTCCTCAAGGCCTGAACTTTAGGATGGGAGATGTGCTTAATCCAAATGGGATTTTATCAAGGCCAATATCTGCTTTTGTGACTGAAGTCCACATTAACAAATTTTATATTGATTACTATGAAAATGGAGAGGTATTTATCTTTCTCAATTGAGAAGCACACAGAGCTTGTGTTATTTCAACCCCTTTCCCCTCTTAAAAACCCTGTACACAAAAAAATGTTAAAAGAAAAAGGAAAGGAAAGGCATGCTAGCTGGCACTATTAACACACTATTTCTCTTCCTTTTATGTAACTTGACTTTTTACTGTTGAGAATCTAAAATTTATGGGGTAATTTTTTTTTTTTTGAAACAACAATGTTGAAGCAACTCTCTCTTTACGACATGGTTTGCAGGTATCCAATGGATTAAGATACAACTCTCCTTTGTTTGTATAGGTATCCCAATTTCACTTAGACCTTTCTCTACGGAATATGGATGGCAAGGAAGTTTTAAGGAAGACAATCAGTGTGAATCACCCTTTACGATTTGGAGGGGTAACTATATATCAAACTGATTGGGGTATTTCAGCTCTTCAAGTACACAAAGATGGTGCAGGGCCATTCAATCTTTCAATGGCTACCTTAAAGAATGGGGATAAAAATATTTTTGGTACATTCTTGCCACTAGAAGATGACAGTAGTTATACCAAACCTAAAGGAATGTGAGTTGACATTGCAAACCTCTTCCTGGCTTGTAATTTTCAAATTTACTCTTTACGTGTGTAAATTTTTTTTAGAGTAATTAGCTACAAGTTTCTAACAGTATGTCTAAGCTGGTCAGTTTTCTATTAATATTTTTGGGCACTGCAGATCAATTTTTGATTGGAAATATTGGAGTCAGCAAAAAGGATGGATCATGAACATGCAAAGAGAACAAAGTGCCTACATCTTCTCTATATGCAACAATCCATATCCAATTCATTTTTGTCCTTGAAGTTGCCCAGGTTATAAATGCATCAAATACTGAGAAAGTCTACATATGTAACCTTTGTCTAAATCTTTGGTGCACACTGAAGCAGGGCTAAATGGATTTGTTCTAAGTCTTTGAGAAACACCCAAATTTTATACATATACATGTTTTTGGGTAGTTCAATTTAAGTCCTATTTTCTTATTCCAGACTTAATTTTCTAATAGTGATATGTTAACTCACTAATAGTGATATGTGTGAGTATGGAGAGATAGTTGAGTCATTGGAGAAAGAGCCTTAGCTTCCTTTGCTATTTTGAGCTTGTATTTCAAAATTGGTTTGCATTTATGATGAGTGATGAATCACCTAGATCGAAGGAGTTCTCCCCTAGTTGGCACCTTACCACATTAATTATGGTCACTCCATTTGCTAGAGCTTGTTGTAACTTACAATGGACAAGTTTACCATCCTGTACACACTTTTAGGGTGTATTCTTAAGGGGTGAATTGGCTACTTCCTTGGCTATTTCTGGTCTCAATATCTTGTATGTGTCTGTTACATTATGCATTTTATCCTTTGCTGCAGTAAGTAACCTGCAGCAATCTGTAATCTCTTTGACTGTAATTTATTTGTCTTTCTACTCTGCTCTCATTTATTGTTATATTGATATTTGTATAGTAAATAATTTACTCCTAATGGTGCAGTGAAGTTTTTTTCAAAGGATTCATCACCATACAATGTAATAGAAAATGGAAGCCAGGACTGTAGCATCACTGTGTGGACCACAGCCAGTCCATGCCCTATTTTTATTTTTTATAAGTTTTAGATCCATTAGCTGAACATGATAATTGGTTTGATGCCCCAAGCTAACTCTAAAGTTAATTCACTATATAAAACACTTCTCCCTAATCCATAGAAATAAGGGTCATCATCAAAATATGCCCATGCACCATCCTTACCCACTTCTTCAGCAATCTGCCTAGGAGGCTTAGGTAC
This sequence comes from Pinus albicaulis, assembly GCA_034641835.2. Classification (NCBI taxonomy): domain Eukaryota; kingdom Viridiplantae; phylum Streptophyta; class Pinopsida; order Pinales; family Pinaceae; genus Pinus; species Pinus albicaulis. The sequence continues at coordinate 272,901,611 of CM076574.1, forward strand.
TATGATCTGGGGACAACTCTTTTACAGAATTGATACCAAATAAAATAGGAAAATCACATTGAATAGGAAGAATTTAGGGTGAATTCTTAAGGGGTGAATTGGATACGTCCTTGGAGAGTATGCGCTAGCTCACCCTAATCTATTGAGGGTATGTTAACTTACTAATAGTGATATGTGTGAGAGTATGGAGAGATAGTTGAGTCATTGGGGAAAGAGCCTTAACTTCCTTTACTATTTTGAGCTTGTAATTGGTTTGAATTTATGATGAGTGATGAATCACCTATATCGAAGGAGTGCTCCCCTAGTTGGCACCTTACCACATTATTTAAGATCACTCCATTTGCTAGAGCTTGTTGTAACTTACAATGGACGAGTTTACCATCCCGCACACACATTTAGGGTGTAGTCTTAATGGATGAATTGGCTACTTCTGGTCTCAATATCTTGTATGTCTCTGTTACATTATGTATCTTATCCTTTGCTGCAGTAAGTAACCTGCAACAATCCATTATCTCTTTTATTGTAATTTATTTTTCTTTCTACTCTGCTCTCATTCATTGTTATATTGATATTTGTATAGTAAATATTTTACTCCTAATGGTGCAGTGAAGTTGTTTTCAAAGGATTCATCATCATACAATGTAATAGCAATGGGAAGCCAGAATTGTAGCATCACTGTGTGGACCACAACCAGTCCACGCCCTATTTTTATTTTTGAAGAGTTTTAGAGCCATTAGCTGAACATGATAATTGGTTTGATGCCCCAATCCAACTCTAAAGTAAATGCTATGAGATTCACTATATAAAGCACTTCTCCCTAATCCATAGAAATATGGGTCATCATCAAAGTATGCCCATGCACCATCCTTACCCACTTCTAGAACAATCTGCCTAGGAGGCTTAGGTATTGTCATTTGAGGAAAAATCTTTTAAATAATTGAAGCCACATCAAATAGGAAAAGCACATTGAATAGGAAGAATTTGCCTATCTTTAAATAAGTTTACATTCCTAGCTTGCTAAATACCCAAGCTAGGATTCAAGGAAGTTCTTTGTAATCCTTCACTGAAGAGTTATGGCACCAACCTCTTACACCATTTTCAACTATGCCACCAATTCAGAATTTTTTCAACCTAGTCAAATGTTTAATCTCCCTCTAAACTTGCATAATGTAGTTACAGTCCATGACAAGATGTTTATTGGTATTTTCACATACCCTGCATAAATTGCACCTATCGATTCTTTCTCTATTCCTTCTCAGAAGATTATACCAAGTCAAGTGTTTTTTTTAGTACAAACCACATAAAAGTTTAGCCTTTGAGGGATATTTAAATATCCAAACTCTCCTCCTCCACCAAACATGATTCCTCTTCTCCCCTTATAAACTAATAGCAACATATCTAGCTTCTGGGATATAAACCCCAGAGTGGTTCTTTGACCATATGAGATTATCTATATTCTTAGTCAATCTGACATGGCTAGACTTGAGTCTTACCATAAAAATGCTCTAGGAATGAGCATCGTCACCTCTAAAATCTAATGAAAGCCACCTTTGACCTCCAAATAGAAGTAATATTAGGAACTGCAATATGAGAAATATTAAAGTATCATGTCCCTCAACAAAAGACTCATATGGAGTCATGGGTAAACATGGGCAATTAATCCATAAGGGGGCACCTTGTTTCATTCATATTGGAATTTGGATGGTGGTTGAAGAGTTATTTCATAATACAATGTTGTTGATACACTTGTTGCACCGCCCTTCATATTTTATCCAATAGTTATCAGCTATCCCCATCTTCTAAAATTCCAATCTGCTAACCCTGAGAATAGTGCTTTTGGAGAGGGATAAATTTAATAATACTTTCTCATGACAAGAGGCATCAAAGGAGAGAAAGTGGCATATGATAGGTTGGAAACAAATAGTTATGCCTAAATTGGAATGAGAAGCAGGGATAAGAAAACCGGTAAACAAAGCTCCATGTGTTTCTCTCTGGCAAACAGATGAACCTTATCTAATAGGTATAAGCTATGTCCATCTTCTAAAATTCCAATCTGCTGACCTCGAGATCAATGCTCTTGGAGAGGGATAATCATAAAGTTAATAAAAAATTTTCATGACAATAGGCATTGAAGAAGAAAAAGTGGCACCTGATAGGTTGGAATAAATAATTATGCGTGGTGGGGTATTGATCATTTTTTTAAGGGGTATATGTATAAAATTTGGGTGTTTCTCAAAGATTGTGGAGTTCAAAGCAGTATTCCGAGCCTTGAAGTGATCTGTGGTATTCCTGTTCTAATTATGCAATATTTCCTGTTCATAGTTATGGTACGTACTAGCCAAGACACTGTCAGAGAGGGCTGCATGGGCGCTGGCCATGGAGAAAGTTGTGTCAGAGTATTTCTAAGAAAATATATTAATCTCTAAAATTATTTAAGATGGGGCATTCAAGTCTTTGGCAAACATGTTGATAAGTGCTCCTATGGTGCTTTTAGGAAATGGGATATCAATTGCATGACAAGTTGTTGATGTTCAAATCACTGGCCAAATTCCTGCTCAAATCACTAAAGCAGCCAGTCTGTGGGCGTTGGAGATATCAAACAATCAATTCAGTGGAACTATTCCCTCTGGCATTGGACAAATGTTGAATCTCAGCAGCTTTCTGACCAGTCACAACAATATATCAGGGACTATTCTAGTGGAACTCACTAGTTTATCCTCACTATCAAGGCTTTCTCTTGATCACAATATGTTGTATGGGGAGCTTCCTGAGACAATAATATCATGGAAAGGTCTTTCTCAACTTAACCTTTCCAACAACCACATCACCGGATCAATTCCTGCATCGCTTGGGTTGCTGCCTGTTCTTAACAGCCTTGACCTCTCAAACAATTTGCTTTCAGGGAAAATACCTCCTGAGTTAGATAATCTCAAGTTGAGTTTTCTGAATGTGTCTGACAACCTTTTGTCTGGCTCTGTTCCTTTTGGTTACAATAATCTGGCCTATGATTAAAGTTTTCTTGACAATCCGGGCCTTTGTGGAGGCGAGCCATTAATCCTAACTTCATGTTTCCAGCAGAAAGGAAGATCTGAAAGCCATCTATATAGGGTATTAATTTCGGTTATTGCTGTGATAGTAGTACTTTGCTTGATTGGTATAGGTTTCTTGTATAAGACATAGAAGAATTTTGTTCGGGTTAAATCAAGTATAGAGTCATGGAATCTCACAGCCTTTCACAAGGTAGAATTTGATGAGTCAGACATTCTGAAGAGATTGACAGAAGATAATTTTATTGGAAGTGGAGGTGCAGGCAAAGTGTACAAGGCAACACTGGGAAATGATAATATTGTTGCTGTGAAATAGATCTGGAACAAAAGGAAACTGCAGTCTGCCCAAGACAAGGGATTTCAAGCAGAGGTGGAGACTCTAGGGAATATTAGGCATGCCAACATTGTCAAGCTGCTCTGCTGCATATCTAGTTCAGATTTACTAAGGCATGCCAACTTTGCCTTTGGATTTACCTTGAAAAAAAAATCTCTGTTTTTTTTGCTACTTATTCCCACAATCTGTAGACTTTGATACATATAAGTAGTGATTAATGACAAATGAAATGTAATCAAGATGTTTCTTTAGTCTAGATATTATTGCTGCTACAATCACTCTTTTTAGAAATGTAACACAACACATCTCTTCACCATTCCTCTACTGTAAAATAAGCTACACTAGAAGATACACCTTGGGTGTTAAAATATCCCTTTTATGTGCAACTTCTAAAATTTCCTTATTTGTTCTAGATAAATTTCCCACATATTATAAGCATAAAATAAACCGAAGTCCTCAAGACAGTTGGGGGATGTTAAAAGTTCATCATTACTAATGCAAATGTTACTGCCACCTGACAACTTTTCAAACAAGCTTGAGAATCTGAGTGATATTTTTTATTTTAATGTTATAAGGTCGATCATAATATTAGCTTTAAATACCATCATTAGAATGGTGGAAATAATTCCACATAAGACATTTCAAATCGGGAAAAATTCTGTATCAAATCTCTAAACAATTATTAACTGTTTGACCTTGTAGACCCTACAAACAATTTATACCATATTATGTATACCTAAAACCATTTGAAAATTCCTTATGAAATATTTACAAATGAAATTATTTAGTGTTAGTTTCTCCTTTTGGGATTATCCTTCCTTCAAATAATGCTATAAAGTCCCCTGTGATAAAAAATATTGCCTATTAGCAATTTTTGATCTCTTCTTCCCAATCGGTTTAGGGTCCTTTTCCGTGGTGGTAAACATCATATTCCTTGGTGGAACACCACACAATATTGTTATTTTTAGATTGAAAAGGAAATTTTATGGGTTTTGTTTAGTTGATTGATGTGAATCATTTCTACTTTCTTTTCCTAGAGGTTATATAAAATGAATGTGCCACTATTGTAAGACACATTGTAAGTTCCATGTTGCCATGACATTGATCATGAAATACAAGACTAAATTAAAATTATTTTGTTGGGAAGGACACTTTTTTACCATGGACTCTGGTTTATTTAAATAGTTGAGAGAGCAATCTTAGAGGTTTACTCACAAATTCATTGAAATTGAAAGAAGGTATAATATTCTAAGGAAAGCGTCCTTGATGTGCAACTCAATTGTCGTATTATGTAAATAAAGAGACTTTAAATTCAAATCCTTGGAGGATACAAATATAATGATATGAGAATATTGGTCCTATAAGTATAATGAAAGGGACAATTAAAATTAAAAATAAATAAATAAATAAATATGTAAACAAAAATATTCAATTCATACACCCATTTCTCTTTTCTTTGATATGTTCGCATCTTGCCAACCACAATGAGAGAGGAAGAGAACATGCATCCAGCTACCCAAATATGTCAAACATATAAGTATCAAGCATTTCACTATGAACCATTGTCAACATTGTCAAGCTGCTCTGATGCCAAATGGGAGCCTGTCTGTATGAACCGCTTCATATTTCTCAAGGGGAAACGTTGGATTGGCCTACTCGTTATAAGATTGCTTTTGGTGCTGCTAAGGGAATGTCCTACCTACATCATGGCTGTTCCCCTCCAATAATACATAGGGATGTTAAATCATATAATATATTGTTGGATTCTGAATTGGAAGCCCATATTGCTGATTTTGGTTTAGCTAGAATTGTAGAGAAGTTGGGTCAGATGAATGTAATGTCAGGGGTTGCTGGAACATATGGATATATTGCCCCAGGTAAGAATTTACCCGGCACCAGGGAAGTTGTGGAAATGCGGCTTTCCTGCAGCACAGATGAACGAATTAGAAAGGAAGCAACTACCACTTTGTCTCCCCATCTCAAGAGGAATCCCAGTGATTTTAGATATGCTTCCCCTTCTATATGCACTAGCACATGTCCATTTAATGACAATAAATGTGGCATAGACTTGTGACCTTTACCTTAATTTATAGCCGATATTAAAAGCATTGTTCAATGATGCTCTTTACCTTCCTGAACTGCAGGAGAATTTGATTCACAAAGAAGTACTAGATCTCTATCTTATATTGGCTTTATCAGTTTGTTCCAAACAGGAGATACATCTATCCCCGTGGAAACATTTCACCAATCCCTTGCAAAGAAGCAGTTGTTATCCCCCAAATCACCAAGAACAAAGTTGCAGACAAATAATAAACCTGTTGGGTATTCAGCAAAGACATCAGGAGATCCACCAGCCAGATTTGGTGACAAGTCATATCATAGCTAGAATCTCACTCTCTCGATAGCAGCATGCATATGAGCTGTTGTTCTGTAGCATAGCCTTCAAAACAAGAATCAAGTTGAGTTTAACATTCCCTTTAGTGTATATAATAGGGAATTTTTGCAGCACAAATGTGAAACATTATATGCAGGGTAGCCTGTTTTGAGATTGTTCTATCAAAGAGATGATGACAAAGGAATATATGTAGAACAATGCGGTACATCATGGATGAATGATTGACAGAAACTAGTGCGATTTCGTACACTCATGCGTCAAATCCACCACCACAATATCTTTTGAAAAGAGCTATCTCACAAACCATTTTTAACAACTCAATTCAATTGAAACTAACTATAGGAATAACATTTAATGTAGATGATAGATTTCTCTAACAGTAACTTTACTTCAAAAACTCACTGATCCATAGGAATTCAACACTACCAAAAATCAAAAAATTAAGAAAAGATCAAAATTCAATCATCACCCTAACGACAAAGACTTCTAGAACATATATTGCACTTGCACTTCATCAGTTTACTAACTCCAGTCGATAATTTATTCTTGAAATTTAAGAAAATTAAATTGACTAAATAACATCCATAGGCATGTCAAGTCAAGGTAGTAGTTAGGGCCCAGTTTGGTCAGTTTTGTACCTACAACTCCAGGATTTGTGCCACCTCTTTAGCCCCATAGCCTTGGTTACTGCCCAGAATTTTATGAAACTGTAGGGGATGATGAATAAAATTAAAACAAAGGTATGGAATCAATCACATCATCAAGAACTCATATGGACCCCTCCTAGCCATGATAGGAATTTCGTCAAACATGTCACAACATTCCATCTACATGTATAAACAATATATTTGAACATGGAGGTCTATTTCTTATCTGAGAATCACTAAGAAGCATTGCTCCCTTACATCATAAGCTACAATATAATCTATTTGACCATAGATACATTGTGCATTCATCTACAAGTAAAAACATAGATAGAGTCATACATCATCACTGATAAAATACATTATTATAACCAACATAATAATAACAAAAATACCATGGATACAACAACAATAGAATCCACATAATAACCAGTGAAATTATACATCAAATAAGAAAGGAATGAGATTCTCATTAATGAGTGTAAAAACCAACCAGAGATGGTACTTCCATGCTCCACCCTACCATAGATTGGTTGAGCCAAATATCTCTTCAGCCAATCACCCTCGTGTCATATTCCAAGCATGAATGTGGGACTCAAACCGAAAGAACCAACCAGGGAATCCTGAGGCTAAACCACCTCACCCTCATCAAATAGAAATTAGGCTTTACCATGATCTATCCTGGATCACTAGGCCAATGCAATGAACATGTCATAATTGACTTTATCGTGAAATTCACCCGATCACTAGGAAAACACAAGCATGGATATCATTGGATTCTCTCTTCCTAAACCATGAGGATTTTTCCTGTCCCCTATTCTATTAGGGGTTACTACAACCCACAGTCTAAAGCAGGGGTCACTAGGCCCTAAACCGATACACCACCCTCTAGGCTTTACCGTATATCCCTCAATTCACTGGCAAGGATTCCTAGGCCTAATCAAGGGAAACCACCTCTCAGACTTTACCACAATCTAATCCTGAATCATTAGGACCTAAACTGAGGCAATGCCTCTCAGGATTTACTGAAACCCAAACCGAGATCACTAGGCCCTAAACTAAGGAAACAAATAAATCGGTTTTGTGTCATATATTATAATAATATTCGAAGATCCACCTCACTTAACTTTGAATCCATATGGTAATCCAGCTAAAACAAGACATGAGAACTCCACAAACACCATGGTTATCTGGAAATGGAAAGGTTGGGCTAAAAACATTGTCACACCTAGAAACACCCATGCAAAGATGGAAAAGAGCCACATGCAATACTATGCATGCGAGATCTAGCAATGAAAATACACATGCAAATCGATACCTACCAAGAATCCTACTGTAGTTTCTTGATTGCTTCTCCTCCTTGCTTTCTTTCTCCTTCTTATTTTTTTCTTGAATTTCTTGGTCCAATGCCAAATTTCTCCAAGAAAACTCTAAGTGTACAAGAGTGTGAGAGAGAGAGAGAGAGACTAATGAGAGATCTCCAAAAATTTGAGCAAAATATTTCCAACTGATCCTTAGAGGCATTTTTATCAATGATGCCTCTATTTCTTCATTTTCCATTATTTTCCTTCATTTTCCTCCTCACATGTAGCCTGTGACCTTTCATCTTCCTTTTCTCCTAATTTCCATTATTTTCATAAATAAATGTTCCAAATTGGCAAGTTTTCCTTTCCAAAGCCTTTTTCTTTTAAAATTTCCTTAGCCATAATAAACCCAATTAAGACCCACTAGGATGTTTTTCCCAACATTCATCTTGGAATATGTGTCCCATCAACCATGCTTATTATTTTTAACTTTATTACATTGATTTTTCACTAGGGCTGTTACAAAATACTCCCCCTTGGGGGACACCATCCTTAGTGTTCAATGACACATATACCGCAGCAAAACTGTGGGAATAAAACATATTGCTCATGGATCTTTATAACACATCTCGTCGCAGTATTTACAATGAATAACCTACTTAAAAGAAAAAATCATCATTACATTCATACCGTGTATTGTAGATTTATAACATAGCTCAATATGAAATTTACAATAATATACACATATACACATTTTATCAACCAGCAAATAAAAGGATACGGTGGCCACATCTGCAACAAGGGAATCCAAAAGCTCACACCTCCACCCTCAAATTAGTACCAGGATTCACTTTCTTCCCAGGAAGTCCAGAATCCACTTTCAAATTCAAAGTTGCATCCAATGTCCAACACTACCATCACGCACCACTGTACCCTTAGTGAACAGTTACCGACTTATCATTCTAGGGACCACTCCCAATGTGCATCTGATTTCATCTAGAAATGCTAATGACCAAAAAAAAATCCATCCCTGGCCTTCCCTTCTCTGATAAACAATCCCTCAGGAAATCTAGTAATCTCCTTTCATGCAGTCACTCACCTTCTAAGTTCCCCGACATGCCCTATCCCAATTGATCCATCCCTTGGCAAGGCTTCCTTGCATCGAAAGATACAAAAACCAAGGCATATACATTCCTCAACCATCATATTAGTCATAGCATGCTCATGGAAATCAATGGATAGTATTGGGTACCAATGTCCCACAATGGCCCTACTCTTGAAGTGCTTTACTAGCATACTGCTGCATGTTCTAATTCCTTTTGTTGACGATGCTAGTTTTTGAAGTGAGTTTCAACCACCCAACCAGGCATTTCCATGCTTCTTGTACCAAGACATAACTACCATTAGATTCAAAATAAATTGAAATAACTTCAAATCATACCTCATTGGTAGCTTGTCAATAAGGGTACACTTGCAATCCCGTTTAATTCCTCTCACAATAAATCAAATTGTTTGTTTTATCAAACCATCATGTATACACATATCACATCTAGTTAGCTCAAAACACAACCATCATAAATTAAAATCATGAATCGCATGGAATCATCATAAACCATAATCATAAATAACATGTAACCATTATAATTCATAATCGTAGATCATATGCATAATAGAACTAAAATAAAATATCGATACTTATCCTGCATCGGTCCTTAAATTTTCCTTGTTCTTTCTATATACACATCAGATTGGTTGTCACACCCAAAAAACACCTAGTGCCTTCTCCTCAACCATGTCCACATACGCATAATGTGCATCACACAAATAAAACCATACATGACATACAACACCATGTAATGCATGCACTTACACCCAGTGTACAATGCAACACAATACATAGACCTACATATAGTGTACAGCACGACACAATGCATACACCTACATTTGGTGTACTACACAACACAATACATACATTTACATCCAGTGTAAAACACAACACATACACCTACACTGAGTGTACAATATAACAAAATGCATATAAATATACCGCATGCCTGCAACATGGCATGTATGAAATGCACACAATACCACATGTATACTAGTACCCTATGCACAACATGTACACAGTACCACTTGTACACAACACTACCTGCACAATGTGTGCACAACATCACATGTACATGAAACCACATGCACAATGTGTACACAATTCCAAATGTACATCGCACCACCTATACAATGTGTACACAATGCCACATGTACACAACACCACACGCATGAAATATACACGACACCATATGTACATAGCACCACATGTGCAACATGTACACTGCACCACTTGCACATAACACCACATGTACAATCACGTAAACATCACCACATGCACACAACACCCCATGTACAATCACGCACACAACACCATATGTACAACACACACACAACACCATATGTACATAGCACTGCATATACCACATGTACATAGCATCATATGTACACAACACCACATATCCAAAATGCACACAAAACCGCATATCCAACATGCGCACAGTACGATATTTGCACAACACTGCATATCCAACATGTACATAGCACCATCTATACCTAGAACTGCCTATGAAACATACACAACACCTTGTATAAAAGAGTCATACAACATCATATGGACATAATAAGACATATGTTACATGTACACACCACCATAGGTACGATCACTGAATGTACAACATGCACAACATATACACAATAGTTGTACTGCACATCCATAGACCACGCACTGACCCCACAAAGAAACCTTGTTTCCAGTGTCTCTCCACTATCCATGCTTATTCTAGCATGTCGTACATCACACTACTTTCACTCGCTGAGGTACCCCTCAACATTACCTGTCCATAACATAAACATAGGAATAGTACAAGCATATACTATTAATTCATGTCCACATGATACTAACCTCGTAGATTATTCAGAGTTACTCTTCCCACTTGATTCCTATAATAAGACGAGAACCTCTTCATGCCATTCTCCTGCATAATCAATCATTCCTCCACAACAATGATCCTTGGAAGCCATGTCATACAGTGAGATAAATGCATACATACTTACATGTATATAATCATTAGCATAAAACAATCATGATTCTGTCAGACAACGACATACATACACACATATATAATGAATAAGAAACAAATACAAGAATAAATACATGAAAACCAAAATAAATATGACACCGAAAAATAGTGGTATGTCCATACACTAGACATAAACAAAGCTGCAAATCAAGTGCAACAAACCACAAATACCAAAAGCACAAGACTAGCAACAAACACCATGACTCAATCCCCCATGGGATTCCAATGCTTCCAAGGGAAGCTCAACCTGAGCCTTCTTCAAGGCTCAATGTAATTCTCTTGCCATGCAATCCCCTGCATCATATTTCCATAAACACATAATTTTCAGTGCATTAATCAATATAAAAATATACCAATTGTCTTACCTTGTTGTGTCAATCACGTTGACCTGTTACTGAACACACATGTCATCCATATGTACCAAACATCAATACAAAATATCTATCAATTCGAAATAAACTTTTACCAAGACTAATGACCATTTCATAATCAACAATCAATTCACATTCATCGGTCATAATACATAATGCTACAACTATCACCTACTTTCTCAATTACATATCAATTGTCTCAACACATATGTGTTAGTACAACCATATTAAAACAAGAACGTTCCTTCATGAAATCTTACAGACACATATACTCACATCATGCAGTTAATCAGAGATTCAAACACCAAGTACACGACATATGCAAACTCATACCTTAATGCATCTTAGGGGAGGCTATCTTTTCTGCACAATCAATCTAGATTAGCATAATATAACTTCTCAATACGTCAACTCAAACACAAATAAGATCAATATATCCATAAAAGTAACTAGCTAACATGTTCAAATCATAAAATCACAAAAAAATGTCATTCATGCACAATAATCACAGATGCACAGTCAACCTATATTAGCATGACATAATATCACAAATAGGTCGACCCATACCTAAATGTCATAACCCTAGTCATCTGCACAAGCCAATTCAATTAACATGATACATATACCATAAAATTCTTAATGTAATAACCCTAATCAGCAAGTTACTAGCATATAACAACAAGAAGTTCATATATCATGCTCATCAACAACATGTAACCTACTCATCAAGCTAACTACCATATAAAAACAAGTTAGCCTATAACATACTCATCAACAACATGTCACATAATCATCAAGTTATCTAACATAAAACAAAAATAAAAATGCATACAACCATAGGTTGATATCATTCATGACTATCTGACACATGTACATGTAACTACATTAATCAACTAGCATCTATAATGTATGTAAACATATTATCGTCAATAGAATGAAAGGAATGCTCATAACCATAATTCATATGACTACACTGATCAGCTAGCATTTATCACATATATAACCATAATAATAATAGAATGAAAAACATATAACTAACCATAATTCTTACAATAACCATGAATCTCATACATGCATGCCAAGCATACAAAATTGTATGACAATGTGCTCTTTCCTCAAGGTCCAATGATGCAAATTCACTTTGATGGTATGAATCTCCTACTCTATCTCAGCCAACACATTAACATCATAACATATCAATATCATCATGATGACCTAATTGCATACAATGACCTTACCCACAAAAACCTTCACCAAACCAATGCAAAATTGACCATATTCACCCACTTGACATGTATAACCAATCATGAATGACCAATGCACGTTCCACATATAGCATCACACAAGAAAGAATACACGAATAACATCGAATCATGGACATAATTATGAATTACGGATAAAACACGCTTCCCTATATAGGTTCTAATCTATAATAACAGGTTAAAGACTATATGACTAATTTTCCTAAACTAAGAACAGACACACAGAATGTATAATATGCTTACTTGGAATCCAAATTATTCCTTTTGTCGCTTCCGTTGTAGCTCCAAATTCTAGCCAGTTGTGCAAAATATTTCCTACAAGAATGAACACTAAACAGCAGAAGATAGCAATAATATGTTAAGTCCCTATATTAATAGTATAGCCCCTTATTATGTTAGTGTAGCCCCCCTTATTGTTATTATTTTACCCCTATAACCCCCATATTGTTATTATTGTGCCCTTAAATTATTATTGTTAGGTCGGCTAGGATTACATTGTGGCCCACTAGGATTATATTATGGCCCCATGGACTCCTATATATAGAAAGGAGGTTTTGTGAATTGTATCATCCAAGAATTGTTCATTTATGTAATGTATTTGAGGTTTCCCCCTCGAAGTGGCTTATTTCTAAGGCGTTCATATCTCTTTTCTTCTATTTTTGGAGCTGGTTACACAACATTTGGTATCAGAGCTTTGGATTCTAGGGTTTCGCTGCTCCAAACAAGTCATCGTGGCATTTTCGCTATAACTTTTTTTCTACGAAGTTTCAGAAGCTGAAATTTTTAGGGTGCGAAGCTGAAATCCTGAGGAAGATTTTCTAAAAATTTCAGATCTTGGTTCGCAATATTTGCGGAGATATCATCTGTGGAAGTTAGGTCTTTGTTCAAGCTCCTAAACAGGTCATCGTGGCATTTTCGCTATAAAAATTTTTCTACGAAGGTTCAGAATCTGAAATTTGTATGGTGCGAAGCTGAAATCCTGAGGAAATTCGTCAAAAAATTTCAGAGCTTGGTTCGCAATATTTTTGGAGATATGATTTGTGGAAGGTAGTGCTTTTTCAGGCTCCTGAATTTCATCTCAAAGAGGTGATCGTGGGAAAAGTTCAATAACTCTCTCTCTGGGAATCGGATTGGAGTGCCGTAAAAAGTGGTTGCAAGTACACAGACTGTAGTTTATTGGCTATCAATTTCATAGACAAAGGACGAAACAGTGACACGTGGAAAGTCCTACAAGTTTTCTCTACTGAACTAGTCCAAAATTAGGTCATTTTGGGAGAGTGGACACAACTTTGTCTTGGAAAATCCAAATCAGGTCAGACCAGTGGAATTCGAAAGATAATTCAGAGGGATACGTTGGTACTGAAATTAAAATATTTAAGTGCTACAATCGCAGAGATAATCCAATTTCAATATCGAGCTCCTCAAAATCAAGAAAAAGGTGTGTATTTTTCCGAATTGCATAAGTCTTGTTTGAAGAATCAATTTGAATTGATTCCAAGGGCATATTTTAGAATTTTCATCAGTATTGGGTTCTATAATGCCTCCAAAAAATAATTCCATACCCATTAATCCCTCAAAAAGCTATACTATGACACATGAAGAGGAAGAGTTGCAGTATGAGATATCAAAACTACGATACCAAGTGCAACAAGTTTCAATCTTACGAAGAGCAATTGAAGATAAAATAGATGGTTTAAAAGCAGAAATGGAGGCTAAGTTGGATGGTTTGAAGGATCAAATAATAGCAAATATGGATGATAAATTAATGGAAGATCACATCGAGCATCAACAACAAGTTCTCCAACTCTCAAAGGATAACCCAACTTTGGTGCAGAATCTAATGAAACAACATGAAGATCAACATCACATCGAAAGAAGTTATGAAGCAGTCATAGAAACAATAACTCGACAAGTACAATCAATTTCAGAGTATCTCAGCAAGTGGAAGAACTTTCCTGTAAAATATTTCACATGGGAGGATGAGAATTTTATACAGAAGCATCAAGAAATAATCAAGCGTTGAGGACAACACTTGTTTCAAGGAGAGGGGCATGTTAAGTCCCTATATTAATAGTATAGCCCCTTATTATGTTAGTGTAGCCCCCCTTATTGTTATTATTGTACCCTTGTAACCCCCATTTTGTTATTATTGTGCCCTTAAATTATTATTGTTAGGTCGGCTAGGATTACATTGTGACCCACTAGGATTACATTATGGCCCCATGGACTCCTATATATAGAAAGGAGGTTTTGTAAATTGTATCATCCAAGAATTGTTCATTTATGTAATGTATTGGAGGTTGCCCCCTCGAAGTGGCTTATTTCTAAGGTGTTAATATCTCTTTTCTTCTATTTTTGGAGCTAGTTACACAACATAATACAAATGTCTATTCAAGTTAGTTTGCTAAATCAGTAAAGCATAACCATATACATCAACTAATATCTTGCAATATGGAAAATCAAAGCCAATACAGATGCATATAGGGAAAATTAAGTTGTATTCTTTATTAATGATAGAAGGGGAGGTTACAACCAAATGACTGATTTTATGTCACAAGCTCCAGTAGCATCCCAACCTCATCACAATGCAGATATCTCCAAAAAATTGTCACTCAAATCAATCTCCTCAATGTAAAATCCACTAGCATTTCTCTACACAAATTCTTCCTTTTCAAACACTAAGATCTGTGCTCAATTTATAGAGAAGCTGAGGTAGTTTTACAATCAATTACTTTCCAATAATAGGCAAGACATGTTCCCAATCCTTTAGATGTCAAATGGATACATGGATTCGAAGTTTTTCACATGTGAACTCTTCTAGAAGGCACTGGCGAAGTGGAGATTCCAGAACAATGAGAATTTTTCTCCCAATGTGACCAACGCACCCATATATGTCGGGAAGTGCTTTTCAGAGCAACCTTACATGGGGCTACCTGAATATGCAATGCACTTAGACCCTTTAGAGGCATCATTGGTGAGCTCTCATATGGTATATTGTAAACTTCAAACCTTGGAAACCTTTGCAGATGAAAGTCCTTGATTGATTTGTCTTGTTCTTTGTCTTAGGGCATATATAAATTAAAATGTTAGGGGATGATAGACCCCATATATTGGTCCTGGAGATGATGCCCAGTTAACCAGGTCATTGGGAATGATGCCCCAAATTGACCTATAACAATTTCCCCCTAAAGCATGAAGTCAGAATAATAACAACAATATTTTGATTGATATGCTTTACACTGTGATGAGTTGGAGATGAAGCGGAGTGGTGACCTTCATCAATCTTACAATAAATTAAATCATGATATATCCTCTTGATCATAATTGTTGAGGTTAGGCATTCCCATGTTCATCACATAAACAATCTAATAACATGTACATAATTCAGAAAGTCTTCGACATTGGAATGTTTCCCAACGCATACATGCCTACAGATATAGGCCCATGTTCGGATGACGATATGTATGTAAGGTCACCGTACAGATGATGTGTACAACAATCCTGAAATTGCAGCCTGGATGGCTGAAACTAGATCTAGGGTCTTCTTATCTCGTTCACTCAATCATTCAAGTACAAGACTAGCCATGCGAATATACGATTTTTCATTGAACATGGAAAGACATCGTTTGATTACCAACCAATGATGTGAGTTGTTAACAAATGCCAGAGAACCACCATTAATGAAAATGACCCTCAAGGTACTGCAGTAAATTTCGTAAAGCATGAGTAGATGATTTGATGTCGAACGCCAAACAAAATCTTTCGGTCAAAAGTCCGAAAGCGAGGATCTTATCGATGTTGTAAGAAGCCTCATGGTACTGGAATTTGATGTTTCTAAGTGAACTTCCTGGATAATGATTTGTTGTCAACAGGAACTCACTGTATTGCAAAACGGGAGTTACTAATTTCAGAGACAAGGTTATGAACTGATATAGCAATTTTCAGGGATGACGGCCATGAGAATAAAGGTTTACGAGTATTGCAGAAGAATGAGTTTATTCACTCGATGACTTCTCTTGAACGTATCGGCGACACTGTGATGAGTTGGCAGCATTGACCCAAAACTAAAGTGAAGGTATGATGAACCATAGGTATGAATGAACCTTCAAGATGATTACCCAACCCAAACAGTCATGGACATGGAGTGAATGAAGCGTCATGTTCAAGAGCAACTTGCTACCATAAAGAATTTTTGCTCGCTTTTCCCAAATTTTCTCCAGTCATTTTTCGACCAATACCTCTTTATTTTTTAACGAGCTTGAGGAGGATAACATTTTCTTGATCTATAATTCAACCCTTCAAGAAAATAATATATCGTTATTTAATAATTTAATGATTCTAGCGATAAATGAAACTCGATTCTTGCCATGATTGACAAGCCTGTCGCTATTTTATGTTTTAACGAGTTTAACGATAGTGATAGCTTGGTCCTTTTTTATATTTAGAGAGTTTTAAAAAGAGGACAAAAGAAAAATCCATAAGTACTTTTTCATAAATTTGTCACTCAGGTCTGAAAAACTGTAAAATAATATCTGAAAGAACCTCTTTGGTCATGTTTAACCAAGGTATTCCTTTTTCGTAAATAATCTATCTCAATGTGGAAAAGGGTTAAAATTATACTAAGTAGATATCAATTCATTTACTTGGCAATATTTTCACATTATTGGAGTCTGAAAAGAGTTGAAAGAAGACTCTAGGGGTTCCTTTTTCGTTGTTATTGAAGCTTGAAAAAGAGATAAAAGTGTGCTTCAAATCCTTTTTCGTTTTTAACAAAGCTCGAAAAACAAGGAGAAAAAGTATGCTTTGTGGTAAAACCATTCTTTAAATAAATATGCACGACTGATCTATTCATCATTTGTAAGACCTATTCAGAAAAACATCAAATGGATTAAAAATACCTATTTCATGATAAAAAAACATAATAAAACCATAGTCATAGAAATAAATTCAATTTGCAAATAATTAAATGACTATTAAAAGTAGTTTTACTATTCATTTTTACCATTCCATAGTTACCATTTTCATTTTGGAGCTCTGAACCTGATTTTTCCCCTAAACTTCAGTTGTTGATTGCATGCAATTAGTAAGAATGTTTTGAATGCCCCCTGCAAGAGCACATGTTGAATGCCCCCTACAAGAGAAGATGCCCCCCAAGCTTCATTTCATTCACCTAAGTAAACTATTGGTTACTAATAGTTGGATGGAATGAAGGTTCATTTATGAGATCAGATGGAAGACTCATCGTAATTAGGAGAGGATTTGTTTCATTTTTTAATGAGCTTGACACAGGAAAATAACTATGCTCATGACCTGTTTCATTTTTTTAACGAGGTTGACACAGTAAAAGAAATTTCCTCAAAGACACTTGTTTCATTTTTTACCGAGGTTGACGCAAGAAAAAGGAACTATCCTCATAAACACTTGTTTCATTTTTTAACGAGGTTGAAACAAGAAAAAATAACTATCCTCATAACTTGTTTCATTTTTTAACGAGGTTGACACAATAAAAGAACCATCCTCATATGCACTTGTTTCATTTTTTAATGATGTTGACACAAGAAAAAATAACTATCCTTGTAGTCACTTGTTTCATTTTTTAACAAGGTTGACACGGGAAAAGAACCATCCTCATGGGAACCTGTTTCATTTATCGAGGTTGAGACATGAAAAGAACTATCCTCAAAATATGTTTCATTTTTTAATGAGGTTGACACAGTAAAAGAACCATCCTCATAACCTATTTCATTTTTTAACAAGGTTGACACATTAAAAGAACCATCCTCATAAATCTGTTTCATTTTTTAATGAGATTGACACAGAAAAAGAATCCTCATTGTGCAGTTGGACTAGTGAGTGTGTGCTGGAAAAGACATAGTCTAACGGAGTCATCATTTAAGGAGTTTGATGAATACCACAAATGATAAGTTATAACATGCGTTGACGAGTCTTCTCTAGGGTTTCCATTGAATTTTGGAATTTCCGAGGGTAATTTTTGTGGTATCACTGACCACAAAGAAGAATAAATGATGGGATCAGATTGATATTGCACTGAAGATGTGAATAAAGTATCAAGTTGTTTGATACTCATA
This sequence comes from Pinus albicaulis, assembly GCA_034641835.2. Taxonomy (NCBI): domain Eukaryota; kingdom Viridiplantae; phylum Streptophyta; class Pinopsida; order Pinales; family Pinaceae; genus Pinus; species Pinus albicaulis. The sequence goes on from CM076574.1 coordinate 272,920,185, forward strand.
AAGGCGGAACCAGATAGGATTCCAGATTATGACATGGGTGAATTCAATGGAAAAAACATTGAAGATGAAGCAACAGTAGATGTTATCATAGCTAAAATAGATGGTTCAATCTGGTATGTTATCTCAACCATGGTCAAATAACCCAATGTATACCCTATATAATCTATGGGAACTCGAAGTGAAACAAGATCAACAAAATTAGAAGAAGGTGATAGAGGAAAAGATTCGTCTAGGTAAAGCTCATACCGAAAATGAGTTGGAGTTAAAGGTGTCTCATCTTGTGATATTTCTTCAATCGAAATCAAACTAGGTGGAAGAAATTCATCGTCTGGTCAGAAGTATATTTTAGGTGGTTGACTGCATGATATGGGAGACTCAATGGCTACAATAGATTTTGGAGTGACAAATACAGGAACAACTTCTGGTTGTTCGATTTCGGGATCAAGATTTTCTCCACTTAGGGAATATAGCAACTAAAATATAAGGGGATGATAGACCCTATTTTATTGGTCCTGGGGATTATGTCCAGTTTTACCAATAACAGCTGCCCCCTAAAGCACAATGGGATCTGGATCAACTTCCAATTAAACAACGTCGGTTTTGGGAGGTATGGTCTCACATATTAGATGGATTGTAACCACGAGTAGCTGTGAGGACTCTGTCTCAAAAACAATAGACAAACCAGGATTTGTAGAAACAACTTATGCCAACTCTGGTATATGGGAAGATTATGCTTCACCAGAGGTACCAATAGTACTGGTTTCGGTAGAGTGATGTTGCTTTTGCCGACCAAGAGTAACTTCTGGTGGTAAAGGTGGTTTCAATGATAATCTACACGAACAGAGGGGGAAAGGTTTTTGTTCTTCCACGATGATTGATTTATTTTAACCAAAAACAAATAAACAAAATAAAAGGGTATTTCTAGGAAAAAGGGTTACCAAGAAACTGTGAACTGCAGAATACCTCCTGGCGAATCAAGAAGTACGAGCATGCAATCTCCCCAACTATTGTGTTCGGTGTATCACAACTTACAAGGCGGACAACTCGGTTCACTATGGATGGATAGAAACCTAAAATTTGTCCTCACAAATATACCCAAAGGTACATGGAGGCCCAAGTCCATATTAGCACTGTCTGATGCGAAACCGCACAGTGAGAGCACCCCTTTATACTTATCATACTGTAACACTGCCCGATATACCCAAAAGTACATGGACGAGCTACGATATACTTACATACGTGGAGTGAGGTATCACACTCGGAATGTATCGGAGAAAAGTTAATGAAAACTGCTATGTTTTACAATGTTGGAACATGTCTCTAGCCTAGACCTTCTAAATGTTATCATTATGGTTCCCATGCTTTGTTCGGTAAATTGAGATAAATTTTAAGTTGATCTTGTTTATCAATTTTCCTTTCAAGGTTCACCACGATGATGTATTTGAAATTCCTAAAATGAAAACTAAAATGATGATCTGTATTTATGCAGGAACACAACAGAATATAGAAATAACCATAAACATAGAGATGCAGTGGAAATAATGAATCATTTCATTAATATCAAATAACAGAAATATGCTTACAGACATAGTGGAACTAAAATAGCTAGGGTGCTGGTAGCGAATCTTTGAGAAGAGATGTGGTGGCTACAGACCTCTGAAATGTTTTACAATGAGGCTCAAGGGCCTATTTATTATTGAGAAACAATGGAAAAACTGAAAAGTCCAAAAACCTAACTCTAGGAGATGAAGCACCAAAATTGTGGGCCCCCATTTGAGTAAGTTGGTGTTTCAACTTCCTGGGGACGTAAATTTGGCATCCGATCTCCATTTGATGTGCTCAATAGCTCATTAAAAATATATATCCAAGGAGTACAACTTTCAATGTGAGAAACATAGACCCATTTTGCTCCTAGTTTTCCCAAAAAACTTCGTTTAGGGCCTCAAAATGGCTCTGGAAGTTTAGGACCCAAAAAACTGCTAAAAATAGTAAGTTGTTCTGCAACTTAAAAACTGAACGAACTAATGGTGGGGGTTCAAATGGAATAGGTGGGTGGACACCAATATCCACCTAGATCATTAAGGCCCCAAAACGGCTCCGGGAGTGCATGACCTGAAAAACCTGCTAAAAATAGTAAGTGGTGATGAATGTGAAAAGTTGCAAGAATTGATGGTGTGGGTCCAAATGGATTAGGTGGGTGGCCACCGATATCCACCTGGATCATTCCTCCCTCCTTAGGAAGCAATGGTCCCCATTGCATTGAGATCCTTCCTGAGATGAAGCAAATTCTATTGAACTGGGAGTTAGATTTGTTGAAGATGTCATGGACCTATGGGCAGACATGTTGGATGTGTTTAGTAAATTTGGTTTCTTTCTTAGCCTCAGACAATACCTCTGTGGATTCTGTATGTGTATTTTCAGGAGGTATGGCAACATCAGGCGGCGGTGCATTGCAAGTCAGATCAATGGAGTGCTTGTCCTGACAGTGTAGAGGAACCTCTGTGAGTGAGGAGAGAATGTCCTCATATTCCTCCATGAATTTGTCCATCTGCTGCAGCCATGCATGGGAGCCCTGTTTTGAGGTTGTGGCCACAATATTCTTCTTTCCTTGTGAGCGAGTTGTAAGGAAAATGAATTTCCTCATTTGGGAAATAATCTTACTTCATTGTTTTGCAGTAGTCAAAGAGATGACAGGAGGCAAGACTACCTCTGGTGTCCTGTACAAGTTATTTCCCAAAGTAATAATAACAACACGAGGCCTAGACTCATACACAACATGTCGCCTCCACAAGTATGGTTGGCCTAATAATACATCAGCTACGTTAAGAGGAGAAACATCACATAATACCTCATCCGTCAATGGCTTGATCTTGTACGGAAGGCGACATTGTTGGCAGATGCAGATATCTCTCCCTGGTTGAAGCCACCCGATGGTATATGCTTGTGGGTGTGCTATGGTCAGTAGGTCGATTCGCTTCACGACCTCTGCTGAAACAAGGTTATTTTGGCTTCTACTATCGACACGAAATTGTAGCGGAGAACCCTTCCCCCACATTTGCGAATGGAAGAGACGCTCCCCCTCCTCTGGATCCTCTGGGTCCTCCCTCAGGATCTTGGTGGTGGCAACAATGGAATTGGGATCCGCATCAATGATCTACTTCCCTTTGTCATTGCTTTGTCTGGTTCTAACTCAGGATCAGAAAATGGATCTGATTCAGGTGCCTTTAGTTTGACCACCAATGACTGTTTGGCCCGACACTCGTTTGTGTTGTGAGTAGGTCTGTTATGAAATTCACACCACTTCCTTGTGTCCTTATTTTAATTTGTGGTGTTGTTCTGAGTAGCACCACTTTGGCCTTGCCCCTTGTTCTTCGGTTCGGGGACACCTTTCGAATTCGCAGATCCAAAGTCTCGCTTCTTCTGCTTAAATTTCTGCTCGATCTTGGCGGCATAGCGATATGCCGTGCCAAGCGATGTAATGTCGAGGAACTCCATTTCCTCCTGAATGTGTTTGCGTAGATAGCAGTGGTACTTGAGCACCAATTATCTCTATGAATATTTAATACCCAACTTTGTGCGTATGGTATGGAATAGATTCGTCAGTTCGTGCAAATCTTGATCCCTTTGTTGCCGCAGCATGGTCCATTGGATGTATTTGTCCTCATAACTCCCCACGGGGTAATATTGTTCCTTGATGCCATCTCGGAATGAATTCCAAGTGGGTGTGGCCGAGAACAGAGAGGGTTCCCCTTCGTCCTCTTGCTCACGGTAGGTTTCCCACCAGTATTTGACATGGGGGGCAGCTTTGAGGAGTGCAAAAATAATATTTTCTCTATCAGAGAAATCATGGACCGCGAAATACCCTTCCAGAAAATTCAACATCTATCTACGACGTCTGCATCTATTTGGGCTTCAAATACAGGAATATCAAATTTTACCTGTACCTTGAAGGGAGGGGAGCCTTTGGAGTGGCCGTTGGATGCAGATGTGCCATAGGTGGGCAGTCGTTGAAGGATCTGAGCAAAATTATCCATCATCGCGTTAATTTGTTTCTCGAGGGCCTCCTCAAGCAATATTTTGATAGGATCTCCTACTCCCTTGTCTTTCTTTTCTTCTACCATGGGAGGTCGTTAGGGTTTGCGAGGCTGATCTTGCAAGGGTTCAACCAGTTCAAGCCCTAACTCCTTATACCCTGACCGCGTTGGGGACATACAAAGAAAAACAAAGAAAGAGTAGACTGCTCTAATACCACTGATCTGGATTTATGCAGGAATGCAACAGAATATGGAAATAACCATAAACATAGAGATGCAGCGGAAATAATGTGTCATTTCATTAATATCAAATAACAGAAATATGGTTACAGACATAGTGGAAATAAAATAGCTAGGGTGTTGGTAGCGAATCTGTGAGAAGAGATGTGGTGGATACTGACCTCTGAAATGTGTTAAAATGAGGCTCGAGGGCCTATTTATTATTGAGAAACAATGGAAAAACTAAAAAGTCAAAAAACCTAACTCTAGGAGATGAAGCACCAAAACTGTGGGCCCTCGTTTGGGTAAGTTGGTGTTTCAACTTCCCGAGGATGTAACTTTGGCATCCGATCTCTATTTGATTCTCTAAATAGCTCATTAGAAAGATATATCCGAGGATTACAACTTTCTATGTGACCCATGTTGCTCTTGGTTTTCCCAAAAAACGTCGTTTAGGGCCTCAAAGCGGCTCTGGAAGTTCGGGACCCGAAAAAATGCTAAAAATAGTAAGTTGTGCTACAACTTAAAAACTGAACGAACTGATGGTGGGGGTTCAAATGGAATAGGTGGGTGGCCACCAATATCCACCTGGATCATTAAGGCCCCAAAACGGCTCCGGGAGTGCAGGACCCGAAAACCTGCTAAAAATAGTAAATGGTGCTGAATGTGAAAAGTTGCAAGAATTGATGGTGTGGGTCCAAATGGATTAGGTGGGTGGCCACCGATATCCACCTGGACCAAATGATAAGAGATCTTTCACTTTTATTTTTTTCAATGAAAATCTTAGCTACTAGAGGAAAAGAGCAATCAATTTGAGAGAAAACAATCAAGGAGCACAAACTAAAATGCAGCCTTCCTAATTGTTCCTTTTGCAAAACACACAATCCACTACATGCAAATGTAGGTTTTTTTTTTCAGTCCCTTTTTTTAGCCATCTATAAATTTTTCATATACTATGATGGCTAAAATAGGTCTATTAGTCATCAAGAAACAAATTTGGAGCAAATTTGTGACTTCTTCAAGCCCTGCTATGTCCATTTGTCCAAAGGGTCCATCTCACTGATGTCTTCACGAAGCCCTGCTGTTGTCTTGAAGAAAACTGCTTTGAACCCCTCTTCCATTCATATTTTCCTGTTAAAAATCCCTCCACTTCCATCAAAATTCCCTTTAAAATCATATGAGTCCCCTTTATTTGGTTTTAATCCCTTCTTTATATCTATCAGATCGTTTAAAAATCTTCAAAAACCCCTTTTCGGCCTTAAAAACCAACTTTTTTCATTAAGTCGGACTTAAGCCCCTGCGAGCTTAAGTTCTCAGCCCTTTCTCCATGTAACCAAGACCCGTGACCGTCGGCTCAATCCTTAAGCCCCTTTCGTGCTATCGGACATCGCTCCGCCCTTTTTCCTTTGTTTCTTTATATTTCCTTCACATGATGGTTTCCCCCGCCGATGGGATCTGAGCCATTGATTTCACAGATACAACGGTCCTCACTCCGTCGCACTACCAACGTTCCTTCCGATCATCGCTTACCAAAGCCTCCCTGCTTATGTATCCTAGACCGTTGATATGGCTCCTCTAGATCCAACAGTCGACACTATTTCGTCGTTCCGTTGTCCTCCGCATCTTTCATTTATTTCTGCGAAGTCCTGATTTAATCCGGACTGTCGATCCTCCTGATGGGATGGTCATCACTTCATCGCCGCATCATGGCTCACCCCCCCCCTCGTACCATTCATTCCCTTGCGTGATTCTGCGATGAAATCTCCACTGTTGATCATCTTGATCCAACGACCAACGCGCCTCTACTTTTACCACGCACATTTCGACCCCGCTTTAATCCCCACTGTTGATCTCGCTTCCAATCTGATGGTCCTCGCTTCATTGTAATTTCGCCATCTCCCTGTCCATATGTTTATTTTGTGTTTCCCTGCTATCAATCTCGACCGTTGATCCTCCTGATCCAACAGTTCGCATTGATTCCCCTTTTCTTCCACCCGCGGGCACTTTCAGCAAACAGGTTACACTATCAGTGCCCCCGCAGTTGACCCATTTCACTGCGGAAGATCTCCATCCAATGGTGCATATTCACTGTGGAGGCACCCAGCCCGCAAACCTTTTCGTACTCCCTGGTCCCTCCGCAGTTGATCTTAGCCGTCGATCTTCTCCAGATCCGACGGCCATCGGCTCCCCTCCATTCCCCCTCGATTGATCTCCACCGTCGATCTAATCCAGATCCGATGTCCATCGCTCAATCCCCTATCTCATCCTACCGGTCCCACCCAACCGCGCAAAGGCTTTTCATCGTGTTTTCTTTCAATCTCCACCGTTGATCCTCACGATCCAACGGCCCACATTCATTCTCGCGCCCATTTCACCCAACCCCTCTGTCATGCATTTTGAACAAGAAATAGGTGGTTTTAAAGAGACACACGTCACCCATCCACCTGTATCGTGTCTGCCTGTCCCTTTACCGCTTACCACTTTAGTCCCGCGCAAATACCGTCTCTGGTATTCCCAAAACCGCCAATCTTGTTCTTCGCACCCGAAGCAGATTCAAGCCCTAGTATCTGTAGTTCCACCATTCGCCATTTTTCGTTGCATTCACCCTTCTCCTCACTTCTCCTCCACCCATGCCCAAGCCCTCCGAAGCAGTCAAACCACCTACGCAAGGTTTTATAATGTTTTTTTTGTTTGTTGCAAGTTTCATGGCAGTAATCGTATAATCTGTCCCACAGTCACTAAAGGTGACAAAGGACTGAGGATGACGATCCTTGAAGGCCGAAATAATGAAGGAACAGGAGTTTTCGGGGTTTATCATTAAAGTTTAGTTAGTGATTCATGACCACTGACTGTTATACTAAACCCTCCAGCAGAGCCACCTGTACAGCCAGCAATGAAGATCAAATATTAAAGATAAAAGGTTAAGCATAAAGGTTCAAAGATTAAAAGGCTTAATCTACAATTTAAAAGATCAAAACACAGTTAAAGGCAGACAAAGAAGTTTTAAAGAAATTAGATAAATATTAAATACATCATGAAGGACTATAAATGCAAAAAGCACAAGCAGGCCTAAAAAATAGTTTATTGATGAGATTAAAGAAAGATTAGGCTAAAAGCAGCCTCGAATACAACATCACAGCACAATTATTCCTCCAGAATATCTGAAGCCACCTATAGCTTGCTCTCCACCTACACAGACTAATCAGAAGTTATTATACAAACAAAATATTCCAAAATTGTCAGAACAGTTATTATAAAGGCATGGGAAAGCCCCAAAACCCACTCTTTCACCTAACTTGTCCCAGAAGCCAAAATAGAGTTACTACAGTTAGAAAATATCTCATAAGAGACATACTTTGGAGTTATTACCAGCCTACCAGATCTACCTCAAAGTCAAAAAAGTAACTAGAGTGGTTCACAAGTTAACATAGCATTCATTGAGTATAATGGAGCATCCAATGCACATTTATTCTATCTTAAATGATCATTAAGACCACTTCTTTCACTTCTCCTCATTCACCTATAAGTACTCATTGAAGATTCATTGTAAAAGGTTGGAAAAATTTTAATTGTTGAACTGTTATTGAGTAAAAGTTGTTGAGTAGTTGTAATATAGTAGGTTGGGAAGAGAAGTATCAGACTGTAAAAGCTATTGGACTCAAGTATGTAACTCGTCTTGGACATCAAATAGACAAGCATATTCATTGGATCCTGATCTAAATCATTGGTGATGTTTTTCCTTATTGTCTCTGTTGCTTCTTATGTTTTCCACTTTGTTCATATTCTCTGATAAAGAACAACAAATATAGATTAGGATTTAATTCTAAAAGTACCCTAATTCTGACTGATAAGCTTTATATTTATTTTTTCTTCTAAATGTGTGTTTGAGAATGAATCAATAGAGTATAACCAGTCAAGGAATGTTGGTGAGCCCATGTCTTGTTGAGTAAAACTTGAGATGTTGTTCTTGAATGATCCTTTCACTGCATGCTAAGTATAGTCCTAATCAAGGAAGTTTATGGTTAGCCTTGTACCTTGTTTAGTCTTAAACAGTTGTTTTGAAGATTTCCCTTAAGAGTATGCGGAAAGAAGGATAGGTTAAAAGTCCTTACCTGATCTTAGGTTGCCTGTTGTTTTCTTATATGTTTGCTTCTTTCACCACATTTCTTAATGTTCCATACCACCAACTCAACACAAAAAGATCTTCTGATATAGATGACTTGCCCTATGAAAACCCTTGAATATTTTTTGTGCAAGTAAACCCTTTTATGACTCCATAGCCCAATGGATTGACACTTTTTCTTAACCTATCTTCCCATGCTGAGATATCCTTTAATTTATTCCCTCCTTCACACTTCACATGACCTTCTCAGTTAATGATTCCCAACAAAAAACAAAAACAAAAAAACCCTTGTACTTCATAACTAGCCTAATATCATATCATAAGCTTTAAAATCATATCATTCTAACAAACATATAGAGAGATCCCTCTCTCAATCCAGGAGGGCTAGATCTTAGGATTCTAAAGTGGTTCTGATGTTGCCTTGTCATTTGGTATGCCAATCTGCCAAATCACAGGACCCCAACATAATGGCGAGTCCATTTGGATATTATGAGTGAATTAAATCTTATACATCCTTAAGGCCTCAAAAGACCGACAACATCCTTAGATTGGTAGTTAATTGCTGATGGTGGATAACAGCCTGCTTCAAAACATTCGAAATCATCCACCTAGCGACTCCACAACTCCTAAAAGACCAAATGATCGAGGTGGATATCGGTGGCTACCCACCTATTAAATTTGGACCCACACCATCAATTCTTGTAGCCTTTCACATTCAGCGCCACTTACTATTTTTAGTAGGTTTTCGGGTCCTAAACTTCCAGAGCCGTTTTGAGGCCCTAAACAACGTTTTTTGGGAAAACTGGGAGCAGCATGGGTCCATGGATTGATGTTTCTCACATAGAAAGTTGTACTCCTTGGATCGATCTTTCCAATGAGCTATTGAGCGTGTCAAACAGAGATCGGATGCCAAAGTTACGTCCCCAGGAGTTGAAACACCAACTTACCCAAACGGGGGCCCATAGTTTTGGTGCTTCATCTCCTAGAGTTAGGTTTTTGGACTTTTCAGTTTTTCCATTGTTTCTCAATAATAAATAGGCCCTCGAGCCTCATTGTAACACAGTTCAGAGGTCTATAGCTTCCACATCTCTTCTCATATATTCGCTACCAACACCCTAGCTATTTTATTTCCATTATGTTTGTAAGCATATTTCTGTTATTTGATGTTAATGAAATGAAGCCTTATTTCCACTGCATCTCTATGTTTATGATTATTTCTGTATTTTGTTGTGTTCCTGTATAAATCTGGATCAGTGGTATCAGAGTGGTCTACTCTTTGTTTGTTTTTCTTTGCATGTCCCTAATGCGGTCAGGGTACAAGGAGTTAGGGCTCAATCTAGTTGAACCGTTGCAAGATTAGTCTCGCAAACCCCGACGACCTCCCATGGCAGAAGAAAAGAAAGACAAGGGAGTAGGAGATCCTATCAAAATATTACTCGAGGAGGCCCTTGAGAAACAAAGGAATGCGATGATGGATAACTTTGCTCAAATCCTTCAACGACTTCCCACCTACGGCCCATCTGCATCCAACAGCCACTCTGGAGGTGCCACTCCCTTCAAGGTACAGGTAAACTTTGATATACCTATATTTGAAGGCCAAATAGATGCAGACACCATAGATATATGGTTGAATTTGCTGGAAGGGTATTTCTTGGTCCATGATTTCTCTGACCGAGAAAAGATTATTTTTGCACTCCTCAAAGTCACCTCCCATGTCAAAGACTAGTGGGAAATCTACCATGAGCAAGAGGACGAAGGGGAACCCTCTCTGTTCTCGGCCACACCCACTAGGAATTCATTCCGAGATGGCATCAAGGAACAATATTACCCTGTGGGGAGCTATGAGGACAAATACATCCAATGGACCATGCTATGGCAACAAAGGGATCAAGATGTGCATGAACTGACTAATCCGTTCGATACCCTGCGCACAAAGTTGGGTATTAAAGATTCAAAGAGACATTTGGTGCTCAAGTACCGCGACTTCCTACACAAACACATTCAGGAGGAAATTGAGTTCCTTGACATTACATCGCTTGGCACGGCATATCGCTATGCCGCCAAGATTGAGAAAAAATTTAAACAGAAGCAGCGAGACTTTAGATCTGCGAATCCAAAAGGTGCCCCCGAACTGAAAAACAATGGGAAAGGCCAAAGCGGTGCTACTCAAAAAAACAATACAAATCAAAATAAGGACACAGGGAAGTGGTGTGAATTTCATAACAGCCCCACTCATAGCACAAATGAGTGTCGGGCCAAACAGTCATTGGTGGCCGAACTAAAGGCACCCAAATCAGATGCATTTTTGATCCTTAGTCAGAACCAAACAAAGGAAATGACAAAGGGAAGCAGATCATTGATGCGGATCACAATGCCATTGTTGCCACCACCAGGATCCAGAAGGAGGACCCAGAGGATCCAAAGAACGAGTATCACCTCTTCCATTCACAAATGTGGGTGAAGGGTTCTCCGCTCCAATTCCCTGTCAATAGTGGAAGCCAAAATAACCTCGTTTCAGCAGAGTTCATGAAGCGGCTCGACCTACTAACCATAGCACATCCGCAGCCATATACCATCGAGTGGCTTAACCCAGGGAGATATATCTGCATCCGCCAACAGTGCCGCGTTTCATACAGCATCAAGCCATTCATGGATGAGGTATTATGTGATGTTGCTCCTCTTGATGTAGCGGATGTATTATTGGGCCAACCATACTTGTGGAGGTGACATGCTGTGTATGAGTCTAGGCCTCATGCTATTATTATTACTTTGGGAAATAACTTGTACAGGATACCAGAGGTAGTACTGCCTCTTGTCATCTCTTTGACTACTGCAAAACAACGCAGTAAGATTGTTTCCAAAATGGGGAAATTCATTTTCCTTACAACTCGCTCACATGGAAAGAAGAATATTGTGGCCACAACCTCGAAACAGGGCTCCTCTGCACGACTGCAGCAGATGGAAAAATTCATGGAGGAATACGAGGACATTTTCTCCTCACTCACAGAGGTTCCTCTACACTGTCAGGACAAGTACTCCATTGATCTGACCCCCAATGCACCGCCACCTAATGTTACCATACCTCTTGCAAATACACATACAGAATCCACACATGTACTATCTGAGGTTGATAAAGAAACCAAATTTACTAAATTCATCTAGCATGTCTACCCACAGGTCCACGACATCTTCAAAAAATCTAATACCCAGTTCAACAGAATTTGCTTCATCTCAGGGAGGATCTCAACGCAATGGGGACCATTTCTTCCTAAGGAGGGAGGAATGATCCAGGTGGATATCAGTGGCCACCCACCTATTCCATTTGGACCCACACCATCAATTCTTGCAGCCTTTCACATTCATCACCACTTACTATTTTTAGCAGGTTTTTGGGTCCTAAACTTCCAGAGCCGTATTGAGGCCCTAAACGACATTTTTTGGGAAAACTTGGAGCAACATGGGTCCATGGACTGATGTTTCTCACATAAAAATTTTTACTCCTTGGATAGATATTTCTAATGAGCTATTGAGCGGGTAAAATGAATATCGGATGCCAAAGTTACGTCCCCGAGAAGTTGAAACACCAACTTACCCAAACGGGGGCCCACAGTTTTGGCGCTTCATCTCCTAGAGTTAGGTTTTTGGACTTTTAGTTTTTCCATTTTTTCTTAATAATAAATAGGCCCTCGAACCTCATTTTAACACAGTTCAGAGGTCTGTTGCTGCCACATCTCTTCTCCGAGATTCGCTACCAGCACCCTAGCTATTTTATTTCCATTATGTTTGTAAGCATATTTATGTTATTTGATATTAATGAAATGAAGCTTTATTTCCACTGCATCTCTATGTTTATGGTTATTTATATATTCTGTTGCATTCCTGCATAAATCCAGATCACCAAAAGACTCCACTGGTGATCAGTAGGCCTGCTGATTACTCTTGGTTTCACAAAGACTCCACTGGGACAACCCACACTACCATTAAAACATCGTGCACACCCATGACTAGGAAACTCTAAGGATTAATTTTTCTTTGTTAAAGACTAGTTTGCCTCTAAATATTTTCATATCTAGCTAACTTTATTTTCTTTGGGTCTAAATCTTAACATACTGGCTTCAAAAAGAATTCATACCAGAGCCTATCCTGACCCAAATCCTCCTAAGATAGTTGATAATCCAGAAATCATTCTTAGGAAGTCTCCTGTATCTAGGGATCAAATTATTGTTAGACCCATTCATAGAGCTAACTCCGTACCTGAAGTCCTTACAGCTCTATCAGATACCCAAGTCGACTTACCCTTTTCAAGAATTTTACCAAGAACCAAGTCACTTAGTGGTATAGATCAGATAGACTTTGAGCCTCCAAGTTCACCACAACATAGTGGCCAACATATTAGTAGCAGAGAAACCCCTCCATACACACCTCCTGATCTTCATTTCATTCATAACTTTGGTTTCTCTCACCCCAAATCTTCTCAACAGTCTCTTGCTGGTCCAAGCACCTCTGTCATCCATATACCCACTATTCAAACCACTCCATTCCTCCCACAAAATCCTATCATGGCAGCATGGTATGCCCCACTAGTGTTACCACAACCTCTGGTTCCTTTACCCAATGAATATCAGTCCAAAATTCCCCATTTCACCAGAAATGAACCCACTACTACTCAACAGCACGTAGACAAGATGAACAATGCCTTTGATTATATAGAAATAGAAGATGAGACCATTAAGATGAGAATCTTTGCCCAAAGTTTAGGAGGAGATACCAAGAAATGGTTTAAGGGTTTAACTCCTAATAGTATAAATGATCTCCCTTCTTTACATCAAACATTCATAAACAAATGGGAAATTATGAAGAACCCTCTCCAAATAATTTCAGATTACAACAACCTCAAGAGAAACATTGCGGAAAGTATTCAAAATATTGCGCTAGATTTAATAGTGTTTATAACGCACTACCCCCAGATTTGAAACCTCCACAAGGCTCAGCTTTGGCCAAATTCCCTGAAGGATTTGATCCTGAAATGGCCTATCAGCTAAGAGAAAGGGATCCCTTAACTTTAGAAGACATGCAGAAGGGAGCTCTTAGTGTGGAAGCAAATCTGATTGAGAAGAGAGCTAGGTTGAGAACGGAGAAAAGAGTCACATATAAAGATGAAACTATGGCATCTACTTCTTCATTTGAGGCCAAATTTGACAACCTAGTGAGGGTAATGGAAAGAATGCTGGAAAATATCAATTTAAATGAAAGAACCCCTCCTAGAGAAAACCAAACCAACCCTTAAAAAAAACAAAAATTCAAATATCAGAAGAGATCCCAATCATATTAGACAAAGAGATACTGATCAACAAATCAGACCTCCATTTCAAGAAAATTATGTTGATGAAGATGAGGGAATGATATAAGAGCTAGAGGGAACTGTTATAAACATGCTGGGAGTAAGTAATGAAGACCCTTCCTTTTTCATAGAGGATGACCAGGACACATATACATATTATGATAATGAAGGCTTAGAATATGGAGACTATAGGCAAGGCTTTGATAATGCCATCATGGAGGTCCATAAGCAATATGACCTCAGGAGCAAAAAGAAACAAGAAACTCCTCAAACAAAGACCTCTAAAACTATTGTTAAAAAAAGATCTGAAAGGGTGATTAGAAGGGCTGCTGAAAACAACTAAACAACAGCTGAAGGTTCTAGTAAAAACAAGGGGAAAGGCTCTCAAGCCACTGATAAACAGAGTGTTGACCATAGAAACACTAGGACTTTAGCTAGCACCTCTGTAAAAACAGTTGCAACTAATGTACATAGTAAAAAACAGCAAGTTGATTTTGCTGGTAAGTTAGTGACTAACAAGATAGATTTGAGCCTTTCAAAGAATCAGTTCCCTTTCAGTTTGGAAATTGAAACTGCTAAAATCAAGATCTTTGTCCCCCTCACTGAGTTAGTCACTCAAGATGTATATAAATTTCAGGTGTTGAAAGCTTTGAACATAGAATAAATAATAACTCTGTCAACCTAAATGATGATCAACTAGCCCTTTTATTTGGTCTTAAAATTGAAGGAAATTTCCAAGAAGGAGTGGTCCCTCCTTTCTATGTCAGTTTTAATATCCATGATAAGATTTTACACAATGTTATGCATGATTAAGGGGCTTCACATAACCTCATTCCCAAAGTAATCATGGAGATATTAGGCCTTGAGCTAACCAAACCATATAAATATTTGCATTATTTTGACTCTAGTAGAGTAAGATGCTTAGGCCTGATCAAAGATCTTTGTGTAAACTTGACCCAAATCACAGCCAAAAGCATAGTGATGGATGTGGTAGTGGCTGATGTGCCCCCCAAATATGGCATGCTTCTTTCAAGATCATGGGGTGCTAAGCTTCAAGGTACCATGCAAATGGACATGACATATGCCACCATCCCTGTCTTTAGTCAACTTAGAAGACTTTACAGGGAATCACACATGAAATTTATGGTGAGTAGTCAAGAAAAATTAGAAAATTCCCCTCTTTATTCTTTCCATACAGATCTAGACTCATTCATTCCTTACAATGATGAAAGCTTTGATGAACTAGAGTCAGAAAGTGAGCAATCACCCAACATAATAGAAAACATGGAAGGAGGGAATAGGGAGGGAGAGGCTCTCAAACATGTTTCCAAATCTGAAAATTACAGCAAACAAAATAGAGAGTATGAACAACCTACTGTCCACCAGCTTAGTGCAAATCACAAGAGTCAAGAAGAAAGGCCTCAACTCCATGAAAAATTTAAGGAACAAGACCAACATAAACATGCTGCAGAACCCATAAAACTGCATAATGACAGCTAGAACACACAAGACAAAGGGGACAGAAATGAAAACAACAACAAGTCTGAAACTAGCCCTCTTTGGAGTATGAGTTTTGATGGGTCTTGTAATAGAACTGGTGCAAGAGCAGGTGTGTGGCTTCACAACACAGAGAATAATTACGCTGAAATCCATTCATACAAGCTAAAATTCCAATGCACAAATAACATAGTAGAGTATGAAGCGCTCCTCTTAGGACTACAGTTACTGAAGAAATTAGGAGCTAGGAGGATAGCTGTTCATGGAGATTCTGAACTAGTTATTAGGAAAATAAATGGAGAGTACACTGCCAAACATCCAACACTAAGAGCCTATAGAAATGATGCCATGGACCTTTTGAAAACTTTTAAGGAATATGAACCTGTTTTTGTCCCCAGAAACTAAAACATTCTTGCAAATGGTGTAGCTTGTGCTGCCAGTTCATGTCAAAGGCCCTATGACAACAAACAGTTCATAGTCCAAGTGAAATATAGACCAGTTGTCCCAGACAATGAAAAGTATTGGCAGGTCCTTGAGGGAGATAAACAGATAGAGGATTTCCTGCAGTTCATAAATGAGTTTGAATTTCCAAATTCAGACTCAAAGTATGATAAATATTGTCTTAATCAGGAAAAACCTGTTGAAAAAGAACCCCCTCCCATTACAGAAATAAATCTGCTAACCAGATAGTTCGAAAATCAAACAGAAGAGTACATAAACTCAGTAAAAGAAGACATAGAGGTACTACAGTCTAAAGACAAAGGCTTACCCAAAGGACTAGTACCTCTAGAAGACTTGTTTGATTTTAATGATTTTTCCAAGAAACCAACAATAGAACCCACTAAATCTGATATTGAGAAATGCAATATAGGCAGTAAAGACAAGCCTAAAATTATAAAGCTATCTAAAACATTGCCAGCTCACATGAAACTGAAATATATTGAGTTGTTTATAGATTTTTTTGATGTATTCGCTTGGAGCTATGAGGATTTAAAGGCATATGACACGGAAACCATTCAGCACAAGATACCACTTAAAGAAAACCAAAAACCGTTTAGGCAAAAATTACATAGAATAAACCCTATGTAGTTACCTCTGGTCGAGAAAGAAATTAGGAAAATGTATGATGCTAGAATTATTGTCCCTGTGAGATACTCAGAGTGAGTATCTAATCTTGTAGTTATAAGTAAGAAAACATGAGAAATAAGGCTCTGTATTGAATTTAGGAACTTGAATGGAGCCTCATTAAAGGACAACTATCCCTTGCCTAAAATGGAGCACATCTTACAAAGGGTAGTCGATTCCAAGAGGATTTCTTTGCTAGATGGCTTTTCAGGATATAATTAGATATTGGTACTCCCTGATGACCAACTGAAAATAGCCTTCACTACTCCTTGGAGCACTTTCATGTATGTGAAAATTCCTTTTGGATTAATGAATGCGGGTGCCACCTTTCAAAAAGCCATGGACATTGCTTTATCAGAAGAAATAGGTCACTTCATTGTGATTTATTTAGATGAAATTACAGTCTATTCCAAAACAGATGAAGAACAACTAGTACACCTAAGAAAGGTCTTTTAGAAATGTAGAAAGTATGGGCTATCCTTGAATCCCAAGAAGACATTGTTTGGTCTCCAAGAAGGTAAACTTCTTGGTCATATCATATCTGAAAAAGGGATTAAAATAGACCAAAAAAGGGTTGAAGGTATATTGCAGATCAGTCACCCCAGAAACATCAAATAACTTTAATCTTTCATTAGAAAGATTAATTTCTTAAGAAGGTTCATACCCAACTTGGCAGAACTCCTTAGGAACATGAAAAACATGCTAAAGAAAGAGATAGAAGTTAAATGGACCTTAGAAGAAAAGAAATCCTTTGAACTGGTCAAACATGCACTTACCCAAGCACCGGTCCTTATCAATCCTGATTTCACTAAGGAGTTCCTCATATTTTCATTTGCATCAAAACATACTGTGGCCGATGTCCTATTACAGAAAAATCCAGAAGGACAAGAGCAGCCAATTGCATTTTTCAACAAGGCATTAAGAGATGCACCTCTGAAATATAATATCATGGAAAAACAGGCCTATGCTTTAGTCAAAGCCTTGAAAGATCTCAGAGTTTATATATTACACTCTCACATTATTGCATTTGTGCCTCATGTAGTGGTAAATGAAATTCTGTCACAAGATCCTGATGGAAAAAGAGGAAAGTGGATTGTTGTGATATTGGAATATGATTTGGAAATTAAACCCACTAAACTCATCAAGGGTCAAGGCCTAGCACAATTAATGGTTGAATCTAACTTGCAAGCGCTTGATATATACATGATAAATGCATTAGATGGGAAAGAAGAATCACCAGCCCCACTTATTCAGGATCATTTCCTCAATTCATCTTGGTATGCCGATATTTTGTATGTGCTTACTAATCTCAATGCCCCTCCTGGTTTGTCTAAAACAAAGGCAAGATTCTTGAAGTTAAAGGTTATTAATTACTGCATTTTAGATAAATGTTTATATTGGAAGAATGCTAGTGGTTTATTACTTAAATGTTTTCCTGAGGTTGATGCAGATAGGATCAAGCATGAGTTTCATGAAGGAGAATGTAGAGGCAACCTCAATTGGAAAACCACTGCTAATAAAATCCTTAAAGCTGGTTATTACTGGCCCACCCTCTTTCAAGATGTCCACAAAATGATAGTTGCCTGCCACAAATTCCAAATCTTTGAAAGCAAGAGAAAACTGCTTCCCTTACCCTTGCAACCAATCACTATTAAGGCTCATTTTCAACAGTGGGGCCTAGACTTCATTGGGGAAATCCATCCTGCCTCATCTGCCCAACATAGATGGATACTCACAGCCACTGACTATTTCACCAAATGGATAGAAGCCATCCCTTCTAGGAATTTCATAGACTCATTTATCATAAAATTCCTTGAAGACCATATCATGTCTAGATTTGGTTGTCCTAGGAAAATCATCACTAACAATGTTGTTGCATTTGGTTCTAAAAATATGGTGGATTTCTGTCACAGATATCAGATTTTGCTTGGTCATTCCACAGCTTATTACCCTCAAGGTAATGGGTTGGTAGAGTCTTCCAATAAAAGCCTGATAAACATAATAAATAAGCTGTTGGAAGAAAATCAGAGGTCATGGCACAACAAGCTGGTACATGCTTTATGGGAAGATAGATTGACAACAAAGAAATCAATTGGAATGTCTCCCTATCAGCTGGGTTATGGAGAAGATGTAGTTTTTCCTACCATTTTAGGAGTGCCAGTGATGAATTTGGTCCAAGAAATACAATCAGAAGAAGATAGCATGATGAGAAGGATAAATCAGACCATACATCTTCGGCAAACCAGGGAAGAAGTTTATAACAGAGCACAAAAAGTACAAGAGAATATCAAAAAAAAATTTGATAAGAGGACAAAGGCAAGTGATTTCAAAATTGGTGACAAAGTACTCAAATGGGATTCCAGGAGAGAAGATAAGGGCAAACATGGAAAATTTGACAATTTATGGAAAGGCCCTTACATCATTCAATCTGCCATTGGCCATAATGCATATTTTCTACAAGAGATGGATGGTACAGACCTGTTTTGGGGTCCTGTCAATGGCAGGATGCTCAAGCATTATTTCTGATGAACTCTCAGTTTAAAGCTTTCATTCTTCATTGTAAATATCATTGCTTTATTTTGTTTAAAAAAAAAAAAAATACAAAAACAATAGAAAAGAGAAAATAGGGCAGATATAAAACAATAAAGGTACAGCCCCATACCAAAAAAGAAAGAAAGTCTAAAAGTGTGCAAGCCTAAATTCCACTACTTGAAAGAGCACTGCTATTTAGTCATATAGACTAATCATGACTAGATAGATTTCAATTTACTGCTGATAGGTTAGTGATGAAGATTTTCCAAACTGTTTAATCTTGGATTATCAGTAGATTAGATTAGGATAGAAAGGAATGGTTCAAACATGCTCAAAATCTGAACCAAAGAATCAAAGAAAATATGGCTCTAACAAGCTCAAAACCTGAGCCAAAGATACAAAGAAGACTGGTTCTAACATGCTGAAAACTTGAACTAGGTAAAGAAGAAGAAGATAGCTCAAAGAGATCAAAATCAGAGCTGAAAGAAAGAAGGAAGGACTCTCATTGTTTTTAGATCTTAAGCCTTCCAAGTTTTGTTTTACTTTTCTACAAATAAAGGTCTATGTGTAGTTTGTTTTATATGTCATGGCCATCACAGAAAATCAGACAGCTTAATCCTGGTTTGACTGTGTTTTCAATTTCTGTTTTAGAATGTAGAGAATGCAGATCTGTCAGACAGTTTAATCCTGGCAGATAGTAGATTAGGTAGAGAATTTTGAGTCCAATTGTTTAATCTGGACTCATGGAAGTTATAAGGGTAGATTTATAATATTTTTCTTGCTTTCAATAAAATAATAAAAGTTGATTTCAAGAGGTTTGCAAGTCCAACTACACCCTGCTGAAGAAAAAAATGTTAGGAAAGTAGGTTCTGTATGTAGTTGTTTGGGAGAACTTGACTTGTTATGATGTAATGATTGATCATCTTTTCAAGCAGCATGATCAAAGAATAAAGAGGATGGTCAAAGTGCAAGACATTGATCTACATTCCAGAGATAAATTTCTGAGTTTCTTTACACCTCCAAGGAGCTGCCATCCCCAAGTGGAGTCGTTGTTAGCCATCTATAAATTTTTCATATACTATGATGGCTAAAACAAGTCTATTAGTCTTCAAGAAACAAATTTGGAGCAAATATGTGACTTCTTGAAGCCCTTCTATGTCCATTTGTCCAAAGGGTCCATCTCACTGATGTCTTCACAAAGCCCTGCTGTTGTCTTGAAGAAAACTGCTTTGAACCCCTCTTCCATTCATATTTTCCAGTTAAAAATCCCTCCACTTCCATCAAAATTCCCTTTAAAACCATATGAGTCCCCTTTGTTTGGTTTTAATCCCTTATTTATATCTATCAGAACCTTTAAAAACCTTCAAAAACCCCTTTTCGGCCTTAAAAACCAACTTTTTTCATTAAGTCAAACTTAAGCCCCTGCGGGCTTAAGTTCTCAGCCCTTCCTCCATGTAACTAGGACCCGCAACCGTCGAATCAGTCCTTAAGCCCCTTTCGCGCTATTGGACATCTCTTCTCCCTTTTTCCTTTGTTTCTTTCTATTTCCTTCGCGCGATGGTTTCCCCTATCAATGGGATCTGAGCCATTGATCTCACAGATCGAACGGTCCTCGCTCCATCACACCGCCAACATTCTTTTCGATCATCGCTTACCAAAACCTCCCTGCTGATGTATCCTAGACCGTTGATCTAGCTCCCCTAGATCCAACGATCGGTGTTGTTTTACCATTCCTATGTCCTCTACCTCTTTCATTTATTTCTACAAAGTTCCGATTTAATTCGGACCATCGATCCCCCTGATCGAATGGTCATCGCTTCATCGCCGCATCGTGGTTCACCCCTCCCCTCGCACCATTCATTCCCTTTCATGATTTTGCGATGCAATCTCTACCATTGATCATCTTGATCCAACGGCCACCGTGCCTCTTCTTTTATCACGTGCATTTTGATCCCGCTTTAATCCCCACCGTTGATCTCGCTTCCAATCTGACAGTCCTTGCTTCATCGAAAATTCACCATCTCCCTATCCATATGTTTATATTGTGTTTCCCCACTATCAATCTCGACCGTTGATCCTCCTGATCCAACGGTTCGCATTGATTCCCCTTTTCTTCCACCCGCGGGCACTTTCAACACACCAGTTAACACTATGAGTTCCCTCGCAGTTGACCCATTTGACTGCGGAAGATCTCCATCCAACGGTGCATATTCACTGCGGAGGCACCTAGCCTGCAAACCTTTTCGTACTCCCTGGTCCCCCCGCAGTTGATCTCAGCCGTTGATCTTCTCCAGATCCGAAGGCCATCGGCTCCCCTCCATTCCCCCGCAGTTGATCTCCACCATCAATCTAATCCAGAGCCGATGGCCATCGCTCAATCTCCTATCTCATCCTACCGGTCCCACCCGACCGCGCAAAGGCTTTTCATCGTGTTTTCTTTCAATCTCCACCGTTGATCCTCATGATCCAATGGCCCACATTCATTCTCGTGCCCATTTCACCCAACCCCTCTGTCATGTGTTTTGAACGCGAAATATGCGGTTTTAAAGAGACATGCGTCACCCATCCACCTATATCGCGTCCACCAGTCCCTTTACCGCTTACCGCTTTAGTCCCGCACGAATACCCTCTCTAGTATTCCCAAAAATTCCAATCTTGTTCTTCGCACCCAAAGCAGATTCAAGCCCTAGTATCTGCAGTTCCGCCATTAGCCCATTTGCGCTGCATTCACCCTTCTCCTCACTGCTCCTCCACCGACGCCCAAGCCCTCTGAAGTAGTCAAACCACCTAGACAAGGTTTTATATTGTTTTTGTTGTTTGTTGCAGGTTTCATGGCGGTAATCATATAAGCCGTCCCACAGTCACTAAAGGTGACAAAGGGCCGAGGATGACGATCCTTGAAGGCTGAAATAATGAAGGAACGAGAGATTTTGGGGTTTATCATTAAATTTTGGTCATTGATTCATGACCATTGACCATTATACTAAACCCTCCAGCGCAGCCACCTGTACAGCCAGCAATTAAGATCAAAGATTAAAGATAAAAGTTTAAGAATAAAGGTTCAAAGATTAAAAGGCTTAATCTGCAATTTAAAAGATCAAAACACAGTTAAAGGCAGACAAAGCAGTTTTAAATAAATCAGATAAAGATTAAAGACAACATGAAGGACTATAAAGGCCAAAAGCACAATTAGGCCTAAAAACACAGTTTATTTATGAAATTAAAGAAATATTAGGCTAAAATCAGCCTCGAATACAGCATCACAACACAGTTATTCCTCCAGAATATCCGAAGCCACCTGTAGCCTGCTCTCCACCTACACAGGCTAATCAGTAGTTATTATACAAAGAAAATATTCCAAAATTGTAAGAACAATTATCATAAGGCATGGGAAAGCCCCAAAACCCACTCTTTCACCTAACTTGTCCTAGAAGCCAAAATAGAGTTACTACAGTCAGAAAATATCTCATAAGAGACATACTTTGGAGTTATTACCAGCCTACCAGATCTGCCTCAAAGTCAAAAAAGTAGCTAGAGTGGTTCAAAAGTTAATATAGCATTCATTGAGCAGAATGGAGCATTCGATGCACATTTATTCTGTCTTAAATGATCATTAAGACCACTGCTTTCACCTATAAGTACTCATTGAAGATTCATTGTAAAAGGTTGGAAAATTGTTAATTGTTGAAATGTTATTGAGTAAGAGTTGTTGAGTAGTTGTAATTTAGTAGACTGGGAAGAGAAGAATCAGACTGTAAAAGCTATTGGACTCGAGTATGTAACTGGTCTTGGAAACAAAATAGACAAGAAGATTCACTGGATCATTGGTGATGTTTTTCCTTATTGTCTCTATTGCTTCTTATGTTTTCCACTTTTTTCATATTCTCTGATAAAGAACAAGAAATATAGAATAGGACTTAATTCTAAAATTACCCTAATTCTGACTAATAAGCTTTATCTTTATGTTTTCTTCTAAATGTGTGTTTGAGAATGAATCAATAGAGTATAACCAGTCAAGGAATGTTGGTGAGACCATGTCTTGCTAAGTAAAACTTGAGATGTTTTTCTTGAATGATATTTTCACTGCATGCTAAGTAGAGTCCTAATCAAGGAAGTTTATGGTTAGCCATGTCCCTTGTTTAGTCTTAAACAACTGTTTTTAATATTTCCCTTAAGATTATGCCGAAATCAGGATAGGTTAAAATTCCTTACGTGATATTAGGTTGCCCATTGTTTTCTTATATGTTTGCTTCTTTCACCACATTTCTTAATGTTCCATACCACCAACTCAACTCAAAAAGATCTTATAATATAGATGACTTGCCTATGAAAACCCTTGAATATTTTTTGTGCAAGTAAACCCTTTTATGACACCATAGCCCAATGGATTAACACTTTTTCTTAACCTATCTTCCCATGATGAGATATCCTTCAATTTATTCCCTCCTTCACACTTCACATGAGCTTCTCAGTTTATGATTCCTAACCAAAAACAAACAAACAAACCCCTTGTACTTCATAAATACCCTAATATCATATCATAAGCTTTAAAAGCATATCATTCTAACACACATATAGAGAGATCCCTCTCTGAATCCAAGAGGGCTAGATCCTAGGATTCCAAAGTGGTTCTGATGTTGCCTTGTCATGTGGTATTCCAATCTGCCAAATCACAAGACCCCAACATCTTTAATTTTATGAATGTAGAAAAGGAAACTAAGTGCATAAAATCAGTAAAAACAAATTCCTTTTACTTTTGAGAAATGAAGAACTTAAACAACAATTTCTCTTTTGAAGGAAAAATGAGGAATAAAACAACAATTTCTCCTATCAGGAAACGAATATTTTACAACAATTTCCTTTTCAAAAGCAAATGGATCTAATGTGATAATAAAAATACTTTGAAATTAACTTGCCAATGATAAAAAAAAAATTCTTTAAACAAACATTGAACAAATTTTCTTTCAAAGGATGAAGAGGTATATGAATTCACTGGTCAATATGAGGCTTAGGCTTCTCAAAACACATCAGCAAACAAACTGAAACAAGCTGCAAAGACAAATTCAAGGGAATTTGGATGGCTTCAAGAGGCAACACAGTCTCTAAAGAGAGACAATGCTTTGCTATGCAGGCCTGAAAGGGAGACAGTGTTATGCAAAGCACTATGTCCTGTCCAAGAGTGCGTTGGGTGCAGTGTCAAAGGAAACACACAGTTGTTTAATACACTTCTTTTGTAAATTTGGATCTTAAAAAGCCTAATATTTGTGAGTAACAACTACTAGGTGAATAAACAGAGAAAATCAGAGGCTAAAACACCTAGGATAAAGAGTAGTCTCCCTAGCAGAGTCGCCAATTTGTTGGACAGAATTGTGAATTACGGATAAAACACGCTTCCCTAGACAGGTGCCAATCTAGAACAAGAGGTTAAAGACTATACAACTACTTTTCCTAACTAAGAACAGACACATAGAATGGATTAGATGCTTACTTGGAATCCAAGTGCTTCCGTATACATCAACTAAGATCTTGCAATATGGAAAATCAAAGCCAATACAGATTCATATAGGGAAAAGTAAGTTGTATTCTTTATTAATGATAGAAGGGGAGGTTACAACCAAATGACTGATTTTGTGTCACCAACTCTAGCAGCATCCCAACCTCATCACAATGCAAATATCTCCAGAAAAATGTCACTCAAATCAATCTCCTCAATGTAAAATCCACCAGCATTTCTCTACACAAATTCTTCCTTTTCAAACACGAAGATCTATGCTCAATTTATAGAAAGGCTGAGTTAGTTTTACAATCAATGACTTTCCAATAATAGGCAAGAAATGTTCCCAATCCTGTAGATGTCAAATGGACACATGGATTCAAATTTTTACACATGTGAAATCTTCTAGAAGGCACTATCCGAGTGGACATTCTGAAACAATGAGAATTTTGCTCCCAATGTGACCAATGCACCCATAGATGTTAGAAAGTGCTATATAGAGTAGCCTTGCATGGGGCTACTTGCATATGAAACACAATTAATCCCTTTAGAGGAAGCGTTGGGGAGCTATCATATGATATATTATAAAATTAAAACCTTGGAAACCTCTGCAGATGAAAGTCCTTGATTGATCTGTCTTGTTCTTTGTCTTAGGGCATATAGCAATTGAAATGCTAGGGGATGATAGACCCTATACATTGGTCCTAGAGATGATGCCCAGTTAACCAGGTCATTGGGAATGATCCCAAATTGAACTATAACACTTAGCATAAGAAATAAATTCATGTACAATATGTAAGCAAGCGTGCACGAAAAATACACATGCATGAGCAACACATAACTAGTCATACACTCATGACAACATGTTGACAAAAACACCATCAACACTTCCATGGCGACACCACTGCCACCATGGCCAACACAAATGGATGCAACAAGCACATAGACTACAATAATAAGTAAGACATATGCAACTGACTTGAATGCATAACCAACACATTGCCCATCTAGTCCAAGGGTTGAACCATGCTCTGACACCACTCTGTAACACCCTCTTCCCACATCTACCCAAGTAACTAGCAAACTAGGGTAAACATGCAACAAGAGGTTACCAATATGAGATTCAACCTCCTAGATTACCTTAAGGAATTGGAACTGATGAAAACAAGACAAAAATACCTTACACAACATCAAAAACATCCTCAAGAGGTAACCCAACCTTCCAGGGCTCTAAACCCTAAGGGAGACTGAATTTTTGACCACTTTGATCCTTATTCGCAAGCATGCCAAGGCAAGGTAGTGGCTAAAATCCTATATCTGCGGTCATGCCAAGGCAGTGTAGTGGCCAAGGCCTAGTTTTGTTAGTTTTGTGCCTGAAACTTCAGGATTTGTGCCACCTTTTCAGCCCTAGAGCCCAGGTCACTGCCCAGAACGTAATGAAATTGTATGGGATGATGAATAACATTAAAAAAAAAGGTACAGAAGCAATCACATCATCAAGACCTCATTTGGACCCCTCCTAGCCATGACAGGAATTTTCTCAAACATGTCACAAACATTGCATCTACAGGTATAAATAACATATTTAAACATGGGGGCTATTAATTATCTAAGAATCTCTAAGAAGCATTGCTCCCTTACATCATAAGCTTCAATACGATCTATTTTACCATAGATACATTATGCATTCATTTACAAGTAAAAACCTAGATATATCCATACATCATCACTGATAAAATACATGCTTATAACCAACATAATAACAATAGAAATACCATGGGTACAACAACAATAGAATCCACATAATAACCAGTGCAATTATACATCAAATACAAAAGGAATAATATTCTCATTAATGTGTGTAAAAACCAACTGAATATGGGACTTCCATGTTCCACCTGACCATAGATTGGATGAGCCAAATCTCTCTTTAGCCAATCACCCTCGTGCCATATTCCAAGCATTAATTTGGGACTCAAACCGAAAGAACCAACCAGGGAATTCTGAGACTAAACCACCTCACCCTCATCAAATAAAAATCATGCTTTACTGTGATCAATCCTGGATCACTAGGAAAACACAATGAACATGTCATAATTGGATTTACCGTGATCGACACCCGATAACTAGGCCAACACAAGCATGTATATCACTGTATTATCTCTGCCTAAACCATGAGGAATTTTCCTGTCTCCTAGTCTCTCGGGCTTTACCACAACTTGCAGTCTAAATCAGAGGTCACTAGGCCCTAGAACAAGACAGCACCCTCTAGGATTTACTGTATATCCCACCATTCATCGCCAAGGATTCCCAGGCCTAATCAAGGGAAACTACCTCTCATGATTTATTGCAATTTAATCTCGGATCACTAGGCCCTAAACCAAGGCAACACCTCTCAGGCTTTACCTCAATCCAAACCCAAATCACTAGGCCCTAAACCAAGGTAATACATAAGCCGGTTCTATGTCATAAATAATAATAATAATATTCAGAGATCCACATCACTCAACTTTGAACCCATCTAGTAATCCATCTAAACCATGACATGAGAACTCCACAACACCATGGCTATCTGGAAATGGCAAGGCTAGGCTGAAAACACTGTCACACCTAGAAAAACCCATGCCAAGATAGAAAATAACCACATGCAATACCATGCATGCTAGATCTAGTAATGAAAATATACATGCAAATTGATACCTTCCAAGAATCATGTTATAGCTACTTGATTCCTGCTCCTCCTTGCTTTCTTCCTCCTTCTTCTTGATTTCTTTCCTGTCTTGGTCCAATGCCAAAGTGCTCCTAGAAACATCTGTGTGTCCAAGACTAAAAGAAAGAAAGAGAATAATGAGAGAGCTCCAAAAAAGTGAGCAAAATCTTTCCAACTGATCCTCATAAACCTTTTTATCAATGAGGCCTCTATTTTCTTCAATTTCCTTCTCACATGCAACTTGTGGCCTTTCATCTCCCTTTTCTCCTAATTTCCATTATTTTCATAAATAAATGTGCCAAATATGTCATTTTTCCTTTCTAAAGCCTTTTCCTTTTCCTTTTCCAATTTCCTTGGCCATAATAAACCCAATTAACACCCACTATGATGTTTTCCCAACATTTATCTTGGAATACGTGTCCCATCAACCTCGGTTATTATTTTTAACTTTATTACATGGAATTTTCACTAGGGTTGTTACATGACTCTACCAAGGTATTCCCATCAAACTTGCCATATTTCAAGTGTAATCTTCCTCCTTTTATCTTTCCTTTTTCCACCCTTTGATCCCTTAATAAAATGATATATTGATAGCTAGCTCATTATCCAGTCATTTTTAGCATAGCAAGGTACTATCCTTGGACCTCCTTTAGGGAACTTGCACTTGAAACTCATGAGGGAACTACCCTAAAAATTCTCTGCAAAAATGCACCACCTCATTCACCCTTGTGGTGGACTCTCAAGGTTATTAAAGTGTAACTCTCATTTCTCCTTTCCTTATCCTCTTCGGTGACCTCATAATGGAGGATAATTTTAGGTTTCTTAAGTTCCACCCTAGAGGCATGCATATTCCTTTGACCTATCTAACCTTCCAAGCCATACCAAAATGGGACTCAATCATACCTCCGTATTTTGCATCCAAGTCAACTGTAATAATGCTCAAATTAAGTACATATTAGTTGAAATTGGATTTTCCATTTCTCTCATTTGTCCCAGTGAAAGAAAAAATAAGGGAAATTTGACTAGTATTGATTTTTGCAACCTAGATAATGTATCCAAAAATACAATTGTCCCCTTTATTTGATAGAAGAAGTCTCAATTGGTAACAAGCTATAAAATGATGTCCCTCCTAAACAATTTTTGATACAATCATGTTACTAATTGAGAAATAATGCCACAAAAGTGAAATTTCCACTACGTAGGGTAGTTTCACGTGTAAGAGAAAGCCATTTGGTTTGATCAACATAGCTACAACATTCTAGAATTAAATTAACATTACTTCAAATGGAATACCAATAAAAGCGCAATGGTATACATGGATGAGATAAAAATACTATATAAGAATTGTGTATAGCATATCCATCATCTCAACCCAATATTTTAGCATTGTATAAAGTAGAATTTTTTCCTAAATCCAAATAAATGTAAATTTTTCAACAAAATAATGAACATCATTTAAAAACAAGGGATATAAATGGACAAGGAGGATCAAATCCATAACATAGATCATGGTTGAACATAATAAGAAATTGATGTAGTCTTTATTTGGTAAGATAAATCTTTATAGTGCATTTAATATATGATTTTATTGAACTTGTTAATCCCTTGTAGGAAATGATCAAGAAACATTATTCCTCCCATTGATCAAATATTAGAAGAAGTATTTTGAGAAGACTAAGGCAATTATTTTCTTAATCGCAACTTTAAAAATCATTTTATTACAATCACAACATTTCACATATAACTCCACTTCTAAGTACTCCATAACAACAAGTCTAAATAAAAGTAAAATGACAAAAGGGAATTTCCAATGTCCTTCAACAACATGGATTTGCAAGGTGCTAAGTTAAATCAAGTAAACACAAAAAAATAAGTTTATGCATGGCTAATGTGGTTGACAAAACATAGGCCCTACATTCTCAAAATTCATCATTGTTATTATCCTACATGTTATCATTAGGGTCCTCTTATTACAAAGGTAGTTGGGAGAACATGTAGGAATTGGATGGCAACCATCCAAAAATATAGATATGACATCAAGCTTGCAAAATTTGTCATAATACAAGGTGAAGTGCAAGATAATATCAATGAGGAAGGTTGGTAGAATGTATTCATTATGCCAACTATGATATTCAATTCATCCTAGTAACCATAGATTCATATTACCATGATCCCAATTTTTATTAGCATCATGGTTCTGGCCTAGAGTACCTAGACTCCAAAAGAAGAAGAGTGTTGAGGCTTAAATTTGAATAATATGCTCTATTTAATGAAGTTATAATGGGAGATATGAATATCATTTTTAAATAGATATATCAAGGAAGTTTGTCATTTTTTCTTGGAGGATATCAATGTGATCAAATTCATGAAATGATGGCTTGGAGAGAGAGAGAGAGAAAAATGAGGTCACTTTCAATGAAAACAATAGTTAGGTGATACATGCATAACATCTCTTTATACAACTAGTTGAAAAAGAGTAATCAAACACCAAGTAATAAAATAATTTGTGCCAAATCTCCTTTTTTAAACATATAAGTACTAATGTGCCATAGCCGCGAAACTGAATGAATATCACAAGAATAAATACACTATATATCACTTTAATTTTGATGATTGATACTAAAACAATGAATATCAAAACCATTAATTTCTTGTAACCACTTTAATTTCACTCATTAGTGCTATAGGGTAAAATGCTTGGGTTGTTGGTTTTCTAATATCCCTCTCAAGGCTTTCCGGTGCCCGAGGCAGACAGTATGATTAGCTGTATAGTTCACAAAGAAGGCATATACATGTTCATATCAACTTAAGCAACTTGATGGAATAAGATGGAAGATTACCTCTTTGATTATCTTGAAGTCTTTTGGAGAGCACTAATCAGCGAAGCAGGGATCCTTCTTCACCAGCTCCAAATCTGGACCCTGTAATCAATCAAAGCACCCATGTAATTTTACCATAGCATAAATTTCCTATCAATTAAGTTAATATATGATAAACATTTAAACAATGCACATCTAAGCCATTCATCTCATGCTATATAAATAATTGAAGAACAATGACAATATTAACGCATAGAATGGACAAAACAGATACAGTTCTATTAATTTGTAAAAAGGAGGATTACAACCGTCAGTTGCACCAAACCCTCCTCAGCCTTCCAATCTTTCTATCTCTCAATGTGGTGATGTCTTGATCAACAAGTTCTCAATGAAACTCTTTGACTTTTGACCTTCACACTACAACAATAATGCTCTGCTTCACAAGTATTCAAAAATTTTACAATCCTTCGACCTTGAACCAAGTGCCTTCAACTCCATTTTATAGGAGATGGAGAGAGCGATCATTGCCCTTCTCCTTCCACCAGTTCTAAATAGAAAAAACCAAGATGTTTCCTCAACTTCCCATGCTTTTTCCTTCCTTGAGAGTTCAGTTGTTTTTGGCAAGGCCCAATAAGAGATTAGTGCTTTGCAGTTTCTATTTTTTACTGACTCTCTTGTGAGAAAAAGTTGGACATTAAAATCATTCTCCGCGGGTTTTTAATGTTTCAAAATCAAAACATTGGTAAAGATGCCCTCTAGTGTAAACAAAGTGTTGCCCTAGCCACTAACACGGCCTATTCATTGATCAAGTGCATTATAACGCTCTTGTGTTGTTATAGGGGTGTGTTACCTTGGCAGAAGTAGGTTTAGTTTAGGTATTTTTATTCCTTCCATATTTGTCTTCTCCTCTGAGCTGATGAGGAGGTTTTTTGACCTGTAACAGATTCCCCCTAAAGTGTGAGGTCAGAGACGAAGACGATGGCCAAAATACTTTATAATGTGTGTAGTAGAGATAAAGAGATTGAAAGACTGAGGAAAACCTGAAACAACAACATATGTCAGAAAATATAGTATCTGCCTTGAGTCGGGCATTCCCATGCTCAGTAGCTTAATCAGCATGATTTCTCTAGAACATAGATCTGAAGAATCTATCCACCGATAAGCACAATGTGGAAATGTTTGTCATAACAGGATCACGCTGAAGAAGTTGTCTCCATAAATAATATCGCAACTTGGGGAAGGTAACATAGATTCAATGATGCAACCTTTGCCCCAAGGTCTTGACCATTGCTTCACTTAAACTGCATATTTTTCAACATGTGAATGAAGGAGCTATCATCGAACATGTGAGAAATCATCTGATTACTAGTTGATAATGAAAACTGTTAACAGACGCGAAGGTGGCCACCGATAATGATGATGGACCCTAAGATGCATAGTACAATCTAGAAAGTGTGAATAAAAAGAGTTGAAGTTGAACACTTGTATAATCATTCGATCGGGAGCCAATGATGAAGACTCCTAATCAAACACAAGACTACCTGCCACTGATGTCCGCAAGTATCCGGGTACTAATGGGTTTCTGGATCAACTTCCTAGATAAGATGTTGAAGTCGATAGGAAGAGATCTGTTGAAACGTAGGCACTGAGGCGTCCTACATCATCCAACATGAAATGGAAACCAACTGATTTTTTTTTCGATGGAGATAATGTAGATCAAATGGGGATGTTTGACGACAAATAATTTCTGGCATAATGAGCAGTTTGGTTAATAAGAGGAGCAGTAGATAGCGAGATATGCTTGAACAATAGAAGCCACTGTAACAAGGTACTAGGAAGTTGATGTTGAAGATTGCAACAAGAAACAATGAAAGAGACATCCTGAAACATATTTCCTGATCCTAGTTGGAAAGTGATCACCTAAACTAGGTGGGGGGTCACACACGTGATTTTTGTCGCAAAGTCTATTTTTAGACTATGTCTATTTTTAGACATATGGATCATGGTCTATGAGTTGCAGGATGCTATTTATGGATGATTGGTCAAGTTGGTAAAAATATATGGACCTCTATTCTTAGACATTGGGCAGAGTCTATTTTTAGACTGCCAGTCTAAAAATAGATCAGTCGAATATTATTAGCTCTTAATAATATTTGGTCTATAAACATTATCTTATCCTCTTGGAGCACTTCAGTTCGAGCTACGGATGTGGCACATGCAGCTGACAGAAGGAATTACGCTATTCCTAGGGTTTATTTGAGCTATTGCATGGTTGACTTCAGTTAGAACTCATGTGGCAGAGTTTGGTGGAGTTGATGAGACAGTTGATGGAGTTGTGTTCAGTTTAACTTAGTTGAACTAGTTGTATTTAGTCTAACTGATAAATACACTAGTGATGAGTGGTGTGAATTAATTATTAATTAATTCACTAATTATTAACTCATAAATCAACTAAAGAATATATCAGTTAACTGCAGTGCATGGACAGTTCAGTGGAGACCAGTGTTAGAGGTGGGTGAAAGGGTGAGTCTACTATCAGTTGTGACTATAGCTGTGCATGAGATTTGCACACACATTGATTGAGATTTCCAATGAGAATTGCGCAGTACAAGCCAGTGGGATTCGAACTTGGATCTCATCATTATTCATCTTGGATTGCGCAGTAGAGGCAGGCAGACAGGTGGAAGAGATTTGAACTTGTGACTTGTTCATATCTGAGCTAGTTTGTGTGTAGCATGTGAGATAGTGCTGAGAGCTGTGAGGAGCTTTGTGCTATGCATTGTTACATGTTCTCTATCATTATAATATACAGATAGTTGGGGGTTTTCAGCTGTAAGATTTCCCCATTACATACTGTGTTATATGTGTGCTTGATTATGTTTTAATGTGCGCATCAGAAGCGGTTGAGTTTTGAGCTGGTGGAATTCGAATTTGCAACAATGTTTTCTTGGTGTCGAAGTCAAAATTTCTTTCAACGGATTGCGATTGGAGTATGCCCTTCAAGGCAACTCGAATTATGTTGCATGGAAGGATAGGATGGAGGCGGTGTTAGATGACAATGGGCTGAAGGAGTTCATGGATGCTAAAGTCCCAAAGCCTACTAATGTTGCTCAAGTTGAGGCTTGGCAAAAGAAGACAGCAAAATGTTGAAGGATTCTGTTGGAGGGCGTGAAGGATCACATTGTATCCAGCCTGCATGGAAAAGATTCTCCATACTTGATGTGGAAAGCATTGACAGATTTATTCCAAAGCAAGTGCGACCAGAGGAAGTTGGCGCTCAAGGATAAACTCAGAAAAATAAAGATGGAGAAGAATGACACTATTCCAGTATACTTGACAAAGTTTGTCCACTGCAGGGATGAGCTTGGGAGTGTAGGAGTTAGTGTGGATGATGAGGACTTGGTGAGCTTGGCTCTCCTTGGTCTTCCGAAGAGTTGGCATTCCTATCAGGACTCTGTCAATGGTCAGGAAAAATTGCTAGGATGGGAGCGACTTTGGTCGAATCTTGTGCAAGAGGAGATAAGGCGGAGTACCAGGGATGGATCTTCATCAAAGGCATATGATGAAGAGGATTGCTCTTTGGCTGCCAAAGCAAGGAAGGGGAAGGGCAAGAAGAATGCTTCTCAATCCGGTGCGGATGGTAAAGAGCGTTACATGTCCAAAGTGAAGTGTTTTCACTGTCACAAGCATGGGCATTACGCCACGAATTTTCCACAGAAGAAGAAGAACAAGCAGGCTGCTAGAGCTGCAGCTGGTGAGGCTCTTGCCTCGCAATTTGAGCTGGACTTCTCATTGATCGTATGCATGGTGTCTAGTGCATTGGGATCGGAGTGGTATTTTGATAGTGGCACTTTCTTTCACATGACGGGAGATGTGAATCTTTTCAGTGACTTGGTGGAGAAATATCTCCAGTTGCATGTTGAGTTGGGCAACAATGGACGATACAATGTGACCGGCATTGGTACCATAACCTTTCAGAGGGAGTCAGGTAAACTCATTCTTTTACAAGATGTATTGCATGTTCCAGGTTTAAAGAAGAATTTGATCTCAGTCGCAATGTTAGAGGATAAAGGATATGAAGTTGTTTTAAGTGAAGGAAAATTTTTCCTTCGGCACAAGGCAACAGGACAAGTCAAGAAGGTTGGGATTCGAGCAAATAATCTCTACAGACTTGAAGTAGATGGGATTTCTACGGAGCTTCCTACTGTTGGGAAATGCAAGAAAGACATGCAATTGATGCTTGAGAGGGAGCGAGTTTTTCATGCAGGTAAGAGTGAACCTCGGGATGTGGAGCAGCCACAAGATGAGGATCATGGAGTGGAAGAAACCACTCATGCAGAGAAATTTCGTGCCAGATGGGCAAAGGGAGTGCATGCAGCTATACCACCAGGTGAGAGGTGGGGCGACATGCATGATTAATCCCAAGAGGAGATTTCTGGGCAGGATTCATTGAGATGGTGTGGATCTCATGAATTGAACCTGGCTACGAGGTGCCCACAGCGCAGCAGTAGCATGATCAGTTGGATTCATGCGGGCATATCAAAGTGACAGTGTCGGATACTGGAGTGTGGATCAGAGTTGACAACAAGTGCAGAGTGCATGGGTGCAGAGTTCAACAACACAGTGGTTCCTGAAGACATGTGCAGTAGCCCAGCAGAAGTCAAATACTTTGATGATAGATGCATCAGACTGATTGAGTTGTTTGGAGCCTATTCAATTTCAGAGAAGTTGCAAATCAGATGCATGGAGTTGCATGGCACTTGTGAAGGTTGCAGGGCGAATGCATGGAGTTGCATGTCGCATGCAAAGACATTCCTTTCTTGTTGAGAGGGAGTTTTGAAGATTGCAACAAGAAATAGTGAAGGAGGCATCCTGAAACATCTTTCCTAATCCTAGTTGGAAAGTGATCACCTAAACTAGGTGGGGGGCCACACAGGTGATTTTTGTCGCAAAGTCTATTTTTAGACTATGTCTATTTTTAGACATATGGGTCATGGTCTATGAGTTGCAGGATGCTATTTATGGATGATTGGTCAATTTGGTAAAAATAGATGGACCTCTATTTTTAGACATTGGGCGGAGTCTATTTTTAGACTGCCAGTCTAAAAATAGATCAATCGAATATTATTAGCTCTTAATAATATTTGGACTATAAACATTATCTTATCCTCTTGGAGCACTTCAATTCGAGCTACGTATGTGGCACATGCAGCTGACAGAAGGAATTATGCTATTCCTAGGGTTTATTTGAGCTATTTCATGGTTGACTTCAGTTAGAACTCATGTGGCAGAGTTTGGTGGAGTTGATGAGACAGTTGGTGGAGTTGTGTTCGGTTTAACTTAGTTGAACTAGTTGTATTTAGTCTAACTGATAACTACACTAGTGATGAGTGTGTGAATTAATTATTAATTAATTCACTAATTATTAACTCATAAATCAACTAAAGAATACATCAGTTAACTGCAATGCATGGACAGTTCAGTGGAGACCAGTGTTAGAGGTGGGTGAAAGGGTGAGTCTACTATCAGTTGTGACTATGGTTGTGCATGAGATTTGCACACACATTGATTGAGATTGCTAATGAGGATTGCGAAGTTCAAGCTAGTGGGATTCGAACTTGGATCTCATCATTATTCATCTTGGATTGCGCAGTAGAGGCAGGCAGACTTGTGGAGGAGATTTGAACCTGTGACTTGTTCATCTTCCGTGCTAGTTTTGTGTGTAGCATGTGAGATAGTGCTGAGAGCTGTGAGAGGTTTGTGCTATGTATTGTTACATGTTCTCTATCATTATAATATACAGATAGTTGGGGGTTTTCAGTTGTATGCTTTCCCCATTACATACTGTGTTATATGTGTGCTTGATTATGTTTTAATGTGCGCATGCGACTGCTTCTATTTCCGCATATTGATGATCAATCGTAGAAGAGGTTATGTATTATGCATGAAGCTTAAATAGTGTGTAATCAGGATAATCTCGGTGAACAATTCAGCCATTATTCAAATTTCTACATGGTATTGGAGCGAAATTGATCATTGGATCTATTACAGTGATTACAATTTATTTCGGTAGACAGAGTCTGTAAGCGAGCCAGGTAGCCTCTGGATCCATCCTTTCTTTGAAAGGTGATATATCCAGTAAATTCCCCTACAGTCGATCTCTGTGCTAGAAATACTTTTTTCTCACAGATCAGAAGCGGTTGAGTTTTGAGCTGGTGGAATTCGAATTTGCAGCAGTGTTTTCTTGGTGTCGAAGTCAAAATGTCTTTCAACGGATTGCGATTGGAGTATGCCCTTGAGGGCAGCTCGAATTATGTTGCATGGAAGGATAGGATGGAGGCAATGTTAGATAACAATGGGCTGAAGGAGTTCATAGATGCTGAAGTCCCAAAGCCTACTGATGCTGCTCAAGTTGAGGCTTGGCAAAAGAAGACAACAAAATGTCGAAGGATTCTGTTGGAGGGCGTGAAGGATCACATTGTATCCAGCCTGCATGGAAAATATTCTCCATACTTGATGTGGAAAGCGTTGACAGATTTATTCCAAAGCAAGAGCGACCAGAGGAAGTTGGCGCTCAAGGATAAACTCAGGAAAATAAAGATGGAGAAGAATGACACTATTCCGGTATACTTGACAAAGTTTGTCCACTGCAGGGATGAGCTTGGGAGTGTAGGAGTTAGTGTGGATGATGAGGACTTGGTGAGCTTGGCTCTCCTTGGTCTTCCGAAGAGTTGGAATTCCTATCAAGACTCTGTCAATGGTCGGGAAAAATTGCCAGGATGGGAGCGACTTTGGTCGGATCTTGTGCAAGAGGAGATAAGGAGGAGTACCAGGGATGGATATTCATCAAAGGCATCTGATGAAGAGGATTTCTCTTTGGCTACCAAATAAAGGAAGGGGAAGGGAAAGAAAAATGCTTCTCAATCCGGTGCGGATGGTAAAGAGTGTGACATGTCCAAAGTGAAGTGTTTTCACTGTCACGAGCATGGGCATTATGCCACGAATTGTCCACAGAAGAAAAAGAAAAAGCAGGTTGCTGGAGCTGCAGCTGGTGAGGCTCTTGCCTCACAATTTGAGCTGGACTTCTCATTGATCGCATGCATGGTGTCTAGTGCATTGGGATCGAGGTAGTATTTTGATAGTGGCGCTTCCTTTCACATGACGGAAGATGTGAATCTTTTCAGTGACTTGGTGGAGAAAGATCTCTAGTTTCATGTTGAGTTGGGCGACAATGGACGATACAATGCGACCGACATTGGTACCATAATCTTTCAGAGGGAGTCAGGTAAAATCATTCTTTTACAAGATGTAGTGCATGTTCCAGGTTTAAAGAAGAATTTGATCTCAGTCACAATGCTAGAGGATAAAGGATATGAAGTTGTCTTTAGTGAAGGAAAATTTTTCCTTCCAAGGCAACAAGACAAGTCAAGAAGGTTGGGATTCGAGCAAAGAATCTCCACAGACTTGAAGTAGATGGGATGTCTACGGAGCTTCCTACTATTGGGAAATGCAAGAAAGACATGCTATTGATGCTTGAGAGGGAGCAAGTTTTGCATGCAGGTAAGAGTGAACATCGGGATGTGGAGCAACCAAAAGATGAGGATCATGGAGTGGAAGAGACCACTCATGCAGAGAAATTTCGTGCCAAATGGGCAGAGGGAGTGCATGCAGCTATACCACCAGGTGAGAGGTGGGGCGACATGCATGATTAATCCCAAGAGGAGATTTCTGGGCAGGATTCATTGATATGGTGTGGATCTCATGAATTGAACCTGGCTACGAGTGTCCCACAGCGCAGAAATAGCATGATCAGTTGGATTCATGCAGGCATATCAAAGTGACAGTGTCGGATACTGGAGCGTGGATCAGAGTTGACAACAAGTACAGAGTGCATGGGTGCAGAGTTCAACAACACAGTGGTTCCTGAAGACATGTGCAGTAGCCCAGCAGAAGTCAAACACTTTGATGATAGATGCATCAGACTGATTGAGTTGTTTGGAGCCTATTCAGTTTCAGAGAAGTTGCAGATCAGATGCATGGAGTTGCATGGTGCTTGTGAAGGTTGCAGGGCGAATGCATGGAGTTGCATGTCGCATGCAAAGACATTCCTTTCTTGTTGAGAGGGAGTGTTGAAGATTGCAACAAGAAATAGTGAAGGAGGCATCCTGAAACATCTTTCCTGATCCTAGTTGGAAAGTGATCACCTAAACTAGGTGGGGGGCCACACACGTGATTTTCGTCGCAAAGTATATTTTTAGACTATGTCTATTTTTAGACATATGGATCATGGTCTATGAGTTGCAGGATGCTATTTATGGATGATTGGTCAAGTTGGTAAAAATAGATGGGCCTCTATTTTTAGACATTGGGCGGAGTCTATTTTTAGACTGCCAGTCTAAAAATAGATCAGTCGAATATTATTAGCTCTTAATAATATTGGGACTATAAACATTATCTTATTCTCTTGGAGCACTTCGATTCGAGTACGGATGTGGCTGCAACTGACAGAAGGTACGCTATTCCTTTCTAGGGTTTATTTGAGCTATTGCATGGTTGAATTCGATTATAACTCATGTGGCGAGTTTGGTGGAGTTGATTGAGGAGTTGATGGAGTTGTGTTCGGTTAACTTAGTTGAACTAGTTGTATTTAGTTTAACTGGCTAATTCACTAGAGATGAGTGGTGTGAATTAATTATTAATTAATTCACTAATTATTAACTCATTATTCAACTAAAGAACACATCAGTTAACACCAGTGCATGGACAGTTCAGTGGAGACCAGTGGAAGAGATAGGTGAAAGAGCCGGTTTGCTATTAGTTGTGACATTTAGTTGTGCATGAGATTTGCACAAGCATTGGAGGAGATTTCCAATGAGAATTGCGCAGTTGGAGCTAGTGGGATTCGAACTTGGATCTCATCCATAATCCTTTTGGATTGCGCAGTAGAGGCAGGCAAACAGTGGAGGAGTTTTGAACCCGTGACTTGTTCAAAACTGAGCTAGTTTGTGTGTAGCATGTGAGATAGTGTGAGAGCTTGTGAGGAGTTTGTACAATGATTTTTACATGAACTCTATCATTATAATATATAGATATTTGGGGGTTTTCAGCTTTAAGCTTTCCCATAAATACTGTGTTTATATGTGTGATTGTTTATGGTTTTAATGTGCGCATGCGATTGTTTAATTTCCGCAAATTGATGATCAATAGTAGAAGAGGTTATGTATTATGCATGAAGCTCAAATAGTGTGTGATCAGGATAATCTCGGTGAATAATTTAACAATTATTCAAATTTCTACAGTTGAGGCTTAATGAACACCAAAGAGTGTGTTAGGATTTTACCGGTGTAGGGACACTGGGAGATGAAGGCTAATACTCATAGATGGTAGGGTTCGGCTAATTGAAAAAGAGTTTTCTGGGAAGTGCCATATTCAAGATTTTTGCTGCCAAATCGACCTTTCTGAAATATAACAGAGGTAGTATTCATTTTGTCCAAATTTTTCCCCCTCTGATTAGGTTTAACGAGTCCAGACGAGTAAACTCGGTGAATTTTTCATATTTAGAGAGTTTGAAAAATATCATAAAAGACAACTCCGTGCCCCGTCTGATTAGTTTTAATGAGTCCAAACGAGTAAAATCGGTGAATTTTTCATGTTTAGAGAGTCTGAGAAATGTCGTAAAAGACAACTCCATTGGGGTACCTTTGTCATGTTTTGATAACCGGGCATGACAAAGGGAGAATAGTAAGCCCGAAATAGTTCATTTTCCGTGAGTTATACCATCGAAGCCAGAAAAGTGAGAAATCTATGTTCGATGGACGTCTACCTCATTTTGTTATGAGTACAAGGAGACAAAGTAAACTCAGTACTCTTTGTGAAATTTTAACAGGTCCAACAAAGAAAAACTCAGTGCTCTCCGTGAGATTTTAACGAGTCGCGCGGAGAAAACTCGGTTACTTTCTTGGTTTAAAGAGCTTTGAAAAAAGAGGAAAAGAATGGCTCCTTACTCTCTGTCGTGGTAGTTTAGTGAGCCCGACAAAGGCAACTCAGGGTTTTTTCAGTTTTATGAGCTAGAAAAAGGTCCCTAAAAAGAAAGCTCAGTGCTTCTTCATATCAGTTTTAACGAGTCTGAAGAAGAGAACTCCAGGTTTTTCAGATTAACAAGCAAGAAAAAGACGATAAAAATAACGCTCGAAATCGACTTCGTATAAGTTTAATGAGTCCGAAGAGGAGAACTCGAGGTTTTTTGGATTAACGAGCAAGAAAAATACCGTAAAAAGAATGCTCGGTAAAAGGGTCAAAACATGTGTTAGTCTGCATATAAATCTTGATCACTCATCAAAACATCAGTAACAAATCTCAATAGTTGCGACACATATGCAGCGAGAATTCACGACTTTTTGTGGACTAGCTAAGAGATTCATGCCCCAGAAATGGCTATAAGAAGGTCAGAAGACTTTCATTTTCACTGTTTTGAATGCTATGAAGGAGCTCTGGGGTGAAAAAGGGTGAAAAATTCAGCTGTCGATTGCGATCAATCTAGGCAATGGTTCTTCTTCCCGCGAGATCCAAGTAAGAGCTAGAACCTCCTGCTATCATTTTATTTTATTTTTGTGAAGTTTTGCTGGTTCAAAATGAGAAATTTGGCGGGCCCTAAAAAATATTAGTGGATAACACGGACCAGCAGTGTTGGACCATCATTAAGCGCACTTCCCATGAAGGAAGAGTGTTTTAGCGCACTCTGTTTTGCTCTATGACCAGCGTTAGGCACAGCGCATGTTTTAGGAACTCATTAATACGCATTTTGAAGTGTTCCAGGAAATTTCTAATTGGTTGAAAATGTTGTATTTGCAAGTATTCAGCTGTTAACGATGAGTATCTGGTGGGAGAGAGAACATGAACGAGAAGAAAGAGATATGATTATTGATGCCATAATTTT
This sequence comes from Pinus albicaulis, assembly GCA_034641835.2. Lineage (NCBI taxonomy): Eukaryota > Viridiplantae > Streptophyta > Pinopsida > Pinales > Pinaceae > Pinus > Pinus albicaulis. Next base: position 272,961,015 of record CM076574.1, read on the forward strand.
AATGGCTCTCTGCAGATGCGGTTTGCTAAAATATGCATGTTTAGAACTGATGAGGGATCAAGAGGACTTCCTGAGGTGGTTGATTCAGCAATGGGACGAGCGTCACCATGTCTTTCAGATTGGGGGCAATGAGCTCTCAATTGAGAAGGATGATGTTTACTTTTTGACCGACTTATCATGTCGTGGCCCAAGGCCCAACTTGATAGGGTCAAGAGCAGATCCGCGTTCCACTGCTAATCTGATTTTGACTCATTGCATATGCAACACAGAGGCAGTGAGAAACCAGGTGCCTATTGCACGGGTGGCTTTGAGACCACTTAGGTCTATACTATGGATGATTGTTCTCTTGGCAAGTGCCAAGAGTCAGCATGTGGCCACCAAGGCCCAGATGCTACTAGCCTTGAATTGTATGCAGCCTTAGGTTTTTGATTGGTGTGATGGAGTTGTCCGTCAGGTCCGAGCAGAGCTCACAGCATGCAAGACCCGTACCCAGAGAGAGTTTGGGTACGGAACATTGATCATTTCTTTCCTACTGGAGTGGGTACCATTAATGAGACCTAGGATCGTTACAGCGGCCTTGGGCCCACACGAGCCGGGACAGGCTCAGTGGGCAGCTTTTCTTCCGCAAACTAGAGAGGGTCCTATTTATCACTGTTTTGATGATGGGTTTTTTGATTGGCTAAACTCTCAGATTATTAGGATTGAGGATTATCCCTATGCAGGGATGAACTTCACAGGAAATTCGGAGTTAGTGTTGCCCCCTGGCACCTAGTGAGGACTCGATGGTAAGAAAGAAATGATCAGTGTACTCTAGGAAGTACTTTGTTTTTGTATTTTGAATGTTTATGCAATTTTTTTTTTGAAATGGGGTGAAAATTATGTTTTGACATAAATCTTGTTTTCTTGACACAGATATGGCACCTTTCTGCCCAGTTGGGGCCCCTCGCTATGCACGGCGAGGACTGCAGCTACCCGGGGCTGGCACACTAGCTGAGGATGCAGAAGCCGCCGGGGATGATGATTCCTAGATCTTACATGAACTCTACAGAAACCTAGAGGGTTTGAGTATGGGTATACCACCCCTTCCTATGTGGGAGGTTCCAGATCATTTGCAGCGACATACCGTAGGTGTGCCAGAGAGATACCTGGTGCCTCTGAGGAGGATAGCTAGAGCAGTTGTATGTTATCATGAGCATCAGGCATAGCTGGCGGAGTGAATGTATAAGTGTCATAGCGTGACTTTAGTATAGCCAATTTTTTTGTAAAACACCCAAGTTTTGGAAGATTTTTTGATGTAACTATTGTACTAGACACGACATGTATATATATATATATATATATATATACATACTTTTTGGTGATTTTGTGTTTTTTAATTTTTTATGTATTTTCAATGGGATTAAAAATATATATACTCATGTGTAAATATTTTATAACAAATGTGACAAAATGCCAATCTAACACAGTTTTCCAAAGAATCGGCTAATGCATTAAATTCTCTAGGAATGTGCTCAAATGTGATTGTTTGAAATTGACGTTCTAAAAGTTGCACCCTTAAAAAATAGCGTAACAAGACTGGATGACAGACACGGTAATCATTGTTTAACTGCATAGTGACGAGTTTGGAATCTAACCTGACCACTAAATTGGAGATGTCATGAGACGTCGC